>CAUZXS010005978.1:102500-181657 GCA_963585895.1 Sepioteuthis lessoniana
CTGCATTATTTGGAATTGGTAGATTGTAAAAATTATTTTGATCTCAGAAAAATATTTGTTTTGAGGCTATTCAAAATGGTGCTAAATTGGAGTGCTCTAGTAGTCACTTATCTAAGTTGGGTCATTGCTACTTATTAATTTTGTTTTATAGCATATCAACCATTGTAGGTTATTTAATACCAAATCCTTTTTAAACATATATATTGAATGTATAGATATGATTTGTTTTGGTTGAGTTCAATGGCATATCAACCATTGAAGGTTACATGGTGCATTCAATAAATTTCCACACTTTTTTTTGTACAGGCATTTACAGTTGTCATAGACTCTTGAAAGTTCACTTTGTTATTGCTATACATCTTATGAGATGACTGACCAATTTTTATGATTTCAGGTTCAAATTAACAGCTACAGCAGCAATTGGAATACATCCTACAAAAGCCTGATTGTCACAGCTGGTGAATTTCAAAAATGCAATCTGGATGTGAGGAAGAACAATATGCAATAAAATTCTGTTTTAAACTTGGAAAAAAGGATGCCACAGAAACGTATGGAATGCTTCAGATTGCTTTTTGACCATCTTGCATGAATCAAGCATCAGTTTTTGAGTGGCATAGAAGATTCAAGGAAGGCAGGGAGTCTATGAGGGATGATGAGAGGTGTGGAAGGAGTAAGGAAGTCAATGCACTAGAGTTGATTGGCCAAAGGGTTAGGGTTACTATGTTGAGGTTTTAAGGGAGTTCAGGAAGAGATTTTGTCAGAAGAGGCCAGCACTCTTGAAATCGAGTTAGTGGCATTTCCACCATGACAATGCACCAGTCCACAACTCCATCCTTGTCTCAGACTATTTGACCAAGATGGGCATCAAGACAGTCCCTCAGCCTCCCTATAGTCCTGTGACTTTTGCTTATTCTCTAAGCCCAGAGGCTGTCGTTATGACACAATTGAGGAGATGAAAGAGGCTGTGACGAAGGTCATTGTCACACTCACACAAGAGGACTTCCATGGGTCCTTCCAGAGGTTGTTGGAATGGTACAAGTGCATTGCAGCCGGAGGAGATTACTTCGAAGGGGACTAAAGTTTCTTGTGTGTACTATCAATAAAATTCCCCATACGAAAAAAGTCTGGAAACTTATCTAATGATCCACGTATTTAATACCAAATCCTCTTTAAATATATATATATATTGAATATATATAATTTGGTTTGGTTGGGTTTTATGGCATATCAACCATTGTAGGTTATTTAATGCCAAGCCCTCTTTAAACATATATATTAAATATATATGATTTGGTTTGGTTGGTTTTTATGGCATATCAACCATTGTTGGTTACTTAATGCTAAACCCTTAAGAATGTATACGACCTGGAAACACATTTTGTTGATAACATTTTTAAGTGAGCCTGAGCTCTCTCTCTCTCTTTTTGCACACAGTTAAATGGTTTCAAATATTTCATTAAATACGAATAATTCTATTTCCTATTGATAATTTGTTTGCACAAAGTTAAATTGTTTCAAGTAAATATTGTTATTTACCACTGATTATATTATTTAACATAATTCATTCGTTTACACACAGTTAAATGGTTCCAAGTATTGCTATATATCTGCAACAATTCAATATGACAGTCATTTGTTTATACACAGTTAAATGGTCAAACAGTTTTATTTCTAATAATTCAATTTGACTTAAGTCATTTGTTTGCGCTGAGTTCGAATATCAAACAGTTCTATTTGACAGCTAGATAGGACCCTATCAAGTGCAACCATTCTGGGTCAGAGTGGACCTGGGAGCAATGGCAACGAAGGGCTACTCTACATTCCCCAAAGTCCTATGGTTTGAGCCTCACCATCAGACTTTTTAGTGTCATATTCAGGACACTCATTCGGATGAGTGGTCTTGCCACTCTGCGGAGATGCAGTCATTATATTGTATAGCCCCAGCTGACTGGGCTGCTCATTAACTTAAAAAAAAAAATTTCAATTTTTTTTATTTAGCGAGATTCATTGCTTAAAGCACAACTTGTTTGTGTTTTAGATGTAGCAATTAGACGGACAAAATAAGCATAAAAAGTAGTGGCACGGAAAACAGGACACAACACTATACAATAAGATGATGTATTCATAATAATATCAAGCAGAAGCATAATACAAAAAGTAATGTGTAAAATGTAATGAAAGGTGAGAGTTATTAAGGAATTGTTCAGTGGACTTAATAGGTTGCAAAATAATATGCCTTCGAACTTATCTTGTCACTTGGGTTGATAAGTGTCTGTTGCTTCTGTGTGGGGGACTTTACATGGCCATTGGCCATTATAAGTCGCTGGCGTGTTAACGTCTTATTTGGATGGTCTGCGGTGTGTGGAAGAGGACGATAGTTGAATTTGTACCCCAAAACAGAACCTAATGTCTTGTGTGCTCTGATTGGTTGCCGGCAATGGCTCTTGACCTATCACACGAACTCTTATCAGGCGGTGTTTGAGGGGGTGAGGTTTCATTTGTTATTTCTTTTATAGAAGGAAAAAAACAAAATGCATGGATAACCTGGTGAGGATCAATCTCACTGCTTTATTGAAATTGATTTGTGAGACAAGATTGTTAACAACCGCACTATGTTGATGCGTTGATATCTGAAATATAATTCTCGTCGGTTGCTTCTGGTAGAACAGAGATCTGCTTTGGATCATGACACAAAACTCATTGTTAGTTTCTTAATTATAAAAAAAATAATGGAATCGCGAAACACTGACGACTTTCTTTGTTCAGGTACGAAACTTTCATTACCATCTTGACTTTTAGGTTTTTCGACACAAGGAGAGAGAGAGAGAGAGAGAGACACACACACACACACACACACACACACACACACACAATTTTTACTATGCTGACTGTTCCATCTGACCCAACAACGCGCGGCGCACCCCGTAGCCCCGCTGGACTGGCCTCACCCAGGCTCAAAAATCAACTCGCTTCGTCTAGCGTCAGATCTCAACTCTACTTTTTTTCAAAATCACCAAGAATCCCAGCCCATCCCTTCCGGGCATGACATCATTCGCACCCCAGGCGCATCTCCTATCTGGGGTTTTTATTATGACATCTGTGATTGTCACATCCTCCGCGCGTGAGCGTGAACACCTGCGCTCAATGTGTGCACCTGCACATGCACTAAGCCAAATAGTTCTAAGCCTAACTAAACCGAATGATCAGATTTTGTGATATAGCCATGATATACGGATATGCAAATATGCGGATGCGTAAAAATCTACATATATAGGAATCCCGCGAAACACTAACGACTCTCTTTTTCGGGTACGAAACTTTTATTACCTTCTTGACTTTTAGGCTTTCGACACGAGGAGAGAGAGAGAGAGAGACACTCACACACAATTTTTACTATGCTGACTGTTCGTCCAGCGTTCGCTCTCAACTCACTGACCCAACCAACGCGCGCGCACCCCGCAGCAAACAACGGGACTCGTCTTGGTCCAAATCTCAACTCACTGCTTTTTTTCAAAAATCACCCAAAATCCTTAGCCCATCGCATCCGGGCATGACGTCATTCACATCCGCTGACACATTTCCAATCCCGGGTTTTTATTATGACATCTGTGATTGTCACATCCTCCCCGCATGCTGGTGAACACCTGCACTCAATGTGTGTACCTGCACGTGCACTAAGACTAAGCCGAATAGTTCTAAGCCTAACCAAACCGAATGATAAGATATAACCAACGAAAAATGATAATATAAAAAAAAAAATCATTCCACAATTGTTTTCAAATGAGTTCAAGCCAATTTGTTTTCACCCAAGTATTGCAAACATTTGTGCACATTTGAATGGTTGCAAGCATTGATATATGGTGCTGATAAATCGATTTTCTATTAATCTTTTGTTTCCACATGGTGAATAGTTTTATATGCACAATTAAATGGTTTCAGATACTGCTATTCAACACTAATAATTCTATTCGCCACTATTCATTTATTTCCACACAGTCAAATGGTTCCAAGTGTTGCCATGTAATGTCAATTAGTCAATTTTCGCACACTGTTAAATGCTTTTAAATATTGCTATATAACTTAAATTTAATTTAACAGCCTTTTGTTCAAACACAGTGAAATGGTTAAACACTTATTTGACCCATAGATGGGACTCTAACAGATACTACCACTCTCGGTCAGAGTGGACCTGGAAGTAATCGAAATGAAGGGGGTACTACACATTTGCTAAAGTTCTAGAATTGGAGCCTCATGATCAGTTTTGTGTCATATCCAGGACACTTGTTTGCAAGGATCTTATTTTGCTGCAGAGATGCAATCAGTGTATTTTACAACCCCAGTCAACTGGGCTTACTTCTGTTTGATGGACTGAGAGTAATTTTTTTCAGTGGCTCCTGAAACTTTTTTGGCTCTGGTCAGATTAGTTTCTCGACAAATGCTGTTATTGTCAGGTTGATTACTGTTTCTCTTTGGGTTCACTCTTTGTGCTTACAGTGGCCTAAGTGTTTGCTTTCCCTGCCTCATGTGGGACTTTACTTCAAGAAACGTATATTTCTCTTTCTCATTAGTTCCAGTAATTTCCTCTCTCTTTTGAAATATGTCACTAGATCTTAAAAAATGTATGGGTGGTTCTCCAGCAGTTAAGACATTTGGTTTCGTTCGGACAATTTTAACAAGTTGAGATGACGGTTTACAAGGATATTTTTGGGTTATCATCAATGAGATTTTCAAGAAAACTTACTCAAAGTCTTGTATGTCATGCGTAACAATAGCTGAGGGAGTAAAAAGTCCATATCAGACGCAAGGTATTTAGAAAGTGTAGGATTTTTTTGCTCTTTGCCTTTCCATAACTAGTAAAGCTTGTATTACACTGATTTGGATTGATTGAATGACTGATTTTAACAGCATGTCTACCTGTCTGATTGGGTTTTATGTCATATCGACCATTGTTGGTTATTTAATGCCAGATCCTATTTATACATATATATTAAATATATATGATTTGGTTTGGTTGGGTTTTATGGCATATCAACCATTGTAGGTTATTTAATGCCAAATCCTCTTTATACATATATATTAAATATATATGATTTGGTTTGGTTGAGTTTTATGGCATATCAACTATTGTTGGTTATTTAATACCAAATCCTCTTTATACATATATATTAAATACATATGAGTTGGTTTGGTTTTATGGCATATCAACCATTGTAGGTTATTTAATGCCAAATATATATGTTTTGGTTTGGTTGGGTTGGCTTTTATGCCATATCGACTGTTGTTTTATTTAATGCCAAGTTATGTTTTACACACACATATATATATATATATATATATATATATACTGAATATGATTTGTAAACACATTCTGTAGATACACGCAGTTAAATGATTAAACAGTCCTATTTCTAACAATTCCTTATTCCCTTTGGCGATAAACATATTTACCAACCCCTCCGCTCGGGCAGGATATGACACAAGGTCAATTTTTAAGCGGAGTTTAACAGGTTTGAATTCAGAGTTTTCCTTCTCCTAGACTAGTTGCCTCACCAAGGCTGAAGAACCTAGTCTGCCCTACTATTTACCCATAGCTTGAGGGAGAATAATTGGATTCATACCTTTCCCAAGGGTATTGGTGCTATGTGAAATGCAATCAGTCTCGTCCAGGATCTGAACTCGTGTCACCGTGTCCATTTCCTGCGACGATAACTATTACACCACGGGCATCTCCCTTTGGCGATACCGACCACGTGTCAAACGTCTTCTGCAATTTTACCTGGGTCCGTATTTATGACATTAAAAGCACATCAAGCTTGTTGGATTTTCGAAGCAGTATCTTATTTTAATCTCCAAAGTTATTTACTAATTTATAGAATGTTAGAATGAGTGCCTGTTTTAATTTCCTCACCATCAAATGGCTATCTTTTTGTCATTTATAACTCCTCTCTTTCCTCTGGTGTTGCTAGACCAGTCAAGTGGGGCTGTACAATACGCCTACTGTGTCTCTGTAGAGGATAAAGAGCCCTCCAACGAGTGCCCTTGATATGACACTAAACAATCTGATGGTGAGGTTCCAGTAATGCTGGGGCTTTGGGGAAGACGGAGTACCCTTTCATTGCATCGCTCCCAGACCCCTCTGACTCGGAGTGATAGTACCTGACAGGGTCCTATCTATGGGTCAAATAGAACTATTTGACATTTAGATTGAGTGCAAAAAAATGACATAATGATAGAAATAGAAATGTATGATCATTGAATGACTGATATCTAATTGAATTGTTAGTAATACATAGCAATACTTTAAACCATTTAACTGTGTGCAAATGAGTAACTAATAAATCATATATGTATATCAATTTAACTGTGTGCAAACAAATGATTAATAGTAAATAGAAATATTCGTGTGAGACTTGAAACCATTTAACTGTGTACAAAAGAATGAGCTCAGGCACATTTCAAAATGTATCAACAAAATGACTTTACAAATTATCTATTTGATATATATGAAAAAAAAAAGGATTTGGCATTAAATAACCTACAATGGTTGATGTGCCATAAAACCCAACCAAACCAAATCATAAATATCTAATATATATGTACAAAGAGGATTTGGTATTAAATAACCTACAATGGTTGATATGCCATAAAACCCAACCAAACCAAATTATATATATTATATATATATGTATAAAGAAGATTTGGAATTAAATAACCTATAATGGTTGATATGCCATAAAACCCAACCAAACCAAATCATATATATTTGATATATATGTATAAAGAGGATTTGGCATTAAATAACCTGCAATGGTTGATATGCCATAAAACCCAATCAAACTAAATCATTAATATTTAATATATATGTATAAAGAGGATTTTGCATTAAATAGCCTACAAGGGTTGATATACCATAAAACCAAACCAAATCATATCTATTTAATATATATGTATAAAGAGGATTTGGCATTAAATAACCTACTATGGTTGATATGCCATAAAACCCAACCAAACCAAATCCTATATATTTAATATATATGTATAAAGAGGATTTGGCATTAAATAACTTACAATGGTTGATATGCCATAAAAGCAAATTCTCTAGTAGAAATCTCATCCAAGGAAAATACAATTCAACAATCCCCCTTGTAAGATACTCTCGGCCCTTCTTAAAATGTACAAGAGAGGAACTTAGACAAATGGACCAAAGAACAAAGAAATTACTGACAATACACAAGACTTTACACATGAGGGATGACATAGATTCTATGAGTCAAGAAAAGAAGATAGAAGAGAACTCGACCGCATTGAGGGTTGTGAGGATGCATCAATACAAAGTCTGGAGGGGGGGAGTAAAGAAAGACTAATTACTGTAATCAGTTACAGTAATGGTAACCCGTGGTGTAATGGTTGTCGTCATAGGAAATGGACACGGCGACACGAGTTCAAATCCTGGACGAGACTGATTGCATTTCACATAGGACTAATACCCTTGGGAAAGGTATGAATCCAATTATTCTTCCTCCAGCTATGAGTAAATAGTAAGGCAGACTAGGTTCTTCATCTTTGGTGAGGCAACTAGTCTAGGAGAAGAAAAACTCTGAATTCAAACCTGTTAAACTCTGCTTAAAAATTGACCTTGTGTCATATCCTGCCCGAGCGGAGGGGTTGGTAAATATGGTTACAGCAAACATTAAAGCAACGAAATCTAGAAAACAAAAATGATAAAACAACTGTACGGCTAGTTCAAGTGACAAACTGCTGAGATTACTCTCGAGAAGATCTGGACATGGCTAAGAAGAAGAAACCTCAAAAGAGAAACCGTATATCACTTAACAGCAGTACAAAATAATTCCATAAGGACTAATTATATAAAAGCAAAAATTGATAATATGGAACAGAATAGCAAATGTGGAGACAGAGATGACACCATTAAGCATGTGAGAGAATATAGCAACCGAGCATAAAAAGTGTAAAAGACTAGGCACGGCTGGGTGGGAGAAGTAATCCACTGGGAATTGTGCAAAAAATTTAAGTTTTCCTTACAACCAAATGGTATATAAAAAGGTTAGCGACCGTAGTCGAGGGCGACCTGAAGGCTCCCTTTTCAATAGCTACCACATCGAGGTGTAGGGGAGGGGGCTACTTCTTTTCCTGGATTGCTCCACTTTACCTTTGATATGTACCTTATATTGCTGAGTGTTAAGCAAGGAGGTATCAAGTACTATTTTAAAAATCTTTGGTATGACGCGATCTGGGATTGAACTCGGGTCTCCCGATACACAAATTAAAATATCTTGTCGAACATGAGACACATAAAATTCTCTGGGATTTTGGGAAACACATGGATCACCAACTCCAGGCCAGAAAACCAAACCAAACTTAAAGTCAATTTAAAGAACTTGTCATTTAGTAGATTTTCTTGTTCCAGTGGACCACAGCGGGAAAATTAATGAAAGCGAACAGATAAACAAATACTTGAAGATTGCCTGAGTACTAAAACAAACAAACAAAAAACACCCCCAACCCAGAAAAACTGTGGAACATGTGGGTGACGGTGGTACCAATTGTATTTGGTGCACTTGGAACGGTTCCCAAAAGCTTGAAAACAAAAGACTCGAGGAACTGGAAATCAGATGAAGAATCTATACCATTCAAACCACATTATTAAGATCGGCCAGAATACTGAGAAGAGTCCTGGAGACCTGAAGAGGCTTGCTGTCACTCAGACTCCAGTGATAGACCGACAGCTAACGCTGATATGAAAATCTCACAAGAAGTATGATGATGGTGATAATAATGATAATTACAATAATACAGTGATATCGATTGTAATTGGTTCGCTCAGAACAATTCCTCAAAAGATTGGGAAGGGGACTGGAAGACTTAGAAATAAGAGAACAGGAGGAGATCATCCAGACTATTGTATTATTGAGATCGGCCTGAATACTGAGGAGAGTACTGGAAACTTTAGGAGACTTGCTGTCATTCAGACTCATGTGAAAAACCATCAACTAACGCTGGTGTAAAAAAACTCTCAAAGGAATAATAATCATAATACGAAGGAAAAAAATAATGAGATCAGAGTATAGGCGGAAATCATTCAAACTACAGCATTTTCAGATCTGAATACTGAAAAAGTCCTGGAGACTTGCAGTCACTCAGACTCCAGTGAAAAACTTTCAAGGAGTAACAGTAATAACAAACGAGAATAGTGACTAAGATGAAACTGTTAATTACATAATTAAGCAAAGGCAGGAAACTGGCTCGAAAGGAATACAATACATGACTGGGTGGGAAAGGGGATCTACTGGGAATTGTGCAAGAGATTAAAATTTAAAACGACAATGCCTTCAAGAACAGGTTGGAATTACGAACTAAACAGTACTGCCGAGATATTTATGCTGCTAAAATACAGAACGACCCAAGGCAGCTAGGATGACCCGGAACAAGAAATCCGACGGACGTATATGAAACAAAATGGCCGAAGGGTGTCCTGTTTGACGTAAAAGTAACGTTTCGAGGGCACCTCGGGTAGTGTAATGGTTAACAAGCTAGACTAGCAAACCTTCACGAGTGAGTTTCTCACTGAGTGTTCCATTCATACGGCTTTGGGCTACATCTAAAGAAGAAAAATGTAATAAATTACTTGAAGTAACGTAGCAAGGCCGTCTCTGGCAGTGTAATGGTTAACAAGCTAAACTAACAAACCTTTACGAGTAACCTCGAATCTCACTGGATGTTCTATTCATACGGACTTGTGCCGCATCTGAGCCAAAATAATTTAAAAAAACCCTTGGGAAAGGCATGAACCCCCTTATCCTTCCAGCTATGGGTTAAGTAGTACCACTACTGTTCTTCTAGGAGAATAGCTTTGGCATTAAATAACCTATAACGCTTGATATGCCATTAAACAAAGAAACCAAACCAAACCTAAAAAAAATATGCTTTTTTGATTACTAAAAGTGACATAGAAAATCCCCCGTTACAAAAATTATATGGGCGACATTTTCCTAAAGATCTGTTTATAATCGGAAAGTTTGGTTCTTGATCGATGTTATTCTGAAGAAAATTATTTTTATATATATGAAGGTGTGTGTGTGTGGGAGGGGCGGTCAACGGTACATTTCTACTAATTTCGGTGATCTTGCTGGAACCGGGTGGTTTAAGTGTGAGTTGTCCTTAAATAAGCTCTAGCGACAAGACAGAGAAATTGTTCGGTTTACTGGATTTTAACGACATGTCAACCCATCTGAGATTATCTTATTCCTAGAGGTTAGGGAATAAAGTATGTTGTACGTCTACAATTTCATTAACGGTTTTGATGATGTGTTAGCATCTTTGGTCTAGTTGGTTTCAGAAGTCTAGTCGAAGAGGAATCAACCTACTGGGCCCTAGTCAACTTACTTAACTTGCTAAATGAACCGATGGATGTTCACCAATCAGACATCAGCAAAATTCTGCGGTATTTGTTCCCCGCCCCACCGAACGTGAATGTGTAGCACAAGGCCTTTTTTTGGTGGGTCCGAGCGCAGGGCCGTAGCCCATACGCGCCCGGCATTTCCCAAAAATGCTTACGGCATTCCCCTTATTAGGGGCGCCTCAGGCGCCGAGTGATCAACCCAACCCCCCGAAGGGAGTAATAGCCTGGGGGGAAGGCCCCCTGAGGCCGTAGGAAAAATCCAGCTATCGAGACACACCTGGCCAGATTCGCGCCGCAGCCAGCACGGCCGGCCGAAGTGAGACCCGACAACTGAATCAGCAAAATGCTGCTCTTTTCCACTTCAAACTTAGTCTCTTTTATGTTCATTAAATCTCGCCACTTCACGTGGGCTTATTGCGTTCTCCTCCATAAAACAAGCCACACCTCTTGCGTCCTTTTCTTCTGGTCTCCGCGTGCAGGTAGCAGAGAGAGCACATCTGTTTTTTTCGAGGTAAGATTGTTCGTGGCATTACAACAACAATCAGAAATCGTGTTGCCGGGTTTCTTTGATATTGATTAGGTTTACGTTTATATTTTTTGGCTTAATTTTTTCCCCCATAAAAAGGACAAAATTTTATCGATGTTGGTATTTTAAAAAAGATTTTTCATATCGTTTTCATACTATTTGCATCGAAAAGGTTTTTTTCCGATGTGAGCGAAATGCAATATAATTAAGGATGATAGTTAATTATGTTCGGTAATTATTTTATTTGTATTTGTAGATTGTCAGTTGGCTAAGCACTTTGAATGGAAGTGTAAGTCGTGAAGGTCATAGTCTGCACTTGTAGCACGTGTCGACAGATTATCAAGTTGTTAGGTTGTTTTAGAAATCACCTGGGGTGGCGTATTTGAAATTTGTTTTGAAATCATTGTTGAAGACCGGATATTAAAAAAAGTAAAAAAATTCATGACATATCGACTGACTAAAGAAGGTGACGTCACACTGGAAAGTTAAAGACACGTGTTCTTATATGATCAGTGAGTGGATTGGCCCAGCGGTTAGAGTGTTCGCCAATGGCCCGGGAGACCTGGGTTCAATCCCAGGTCGAGTCATACCAAAGACTTTAAAAATGGAACTTGATACCACCTTGCTTAACACTCAGCATTATAAGGTACGGTTCAAGGGTAAAGTGGAGCAATCCTGGGAATGGAGTAGCGCCCTCCCCTACACCTTGGTGTAGTAGCTATCGAAAAGGGAGCCTTCGGGTCACCCTCGACTATGGTCGCTAACTTTACTTACTTCAAGCAAGATAAGCAAGAGATATTTGGAAGTGAGAGGAGTTAGAGAGAGTTGGGCAGTTCAGAGTTTGGAGGCAGAGATGGTCAGTTGAGTTCAGGGATGACTGCAGGGAGGGAACGAAGTCGGTTGTTTCTGTTCGTCTATCACTCCTGTATCTGATAGCGTTTTCTATTTGTATATCTTTCATTCTATCTTTCTCTCGTCTTGGGGACGACGATGACGGTATGAAATGTTACAGTCAGCCAATAAAGTCTTCATATTTGAATCACCGGTCTGTCTTGTATATGAGAAGTGTAACACCTATAGATGTTCGAGATGGTGCCGGTCCGTGAGGCTATGTTTCTTATTTACCAACCCCTCTGCTCGGGCAGGATATGACACAAGGTCAATTTTTAAGCGGAGTTTAACAGGTTTGAATTCAGAGTATTCCTTCTCATAGACTAGTTGCCTCACCGAGGCTGAAGAACTCAGTCCGCCCTACTATTTACCCATAGCTGGAGGGAGAATAATTGGATTCATACCTTTCCCAAGGGTATAAGTGCTATGTGAAATGCAATCAGTCTCGTCCAGGATTTGAACTCGTGTCGCCGTGTCCATTTCCTACGACGATAACCACTACACCACGGGCACCTCCATGAGGCTATGTTAGACATTCTTATTTGGTGCAGAAAAATTTACATTCAATGAGAAAGTGTTTAACAGTGCAGGATGTTTGATATGTCAAGTATATTGAGGTTGTTGTTCTTGCTTGAGTTTAAAGGAATGTGACCAATGCGTAATCGGGAATGAGTGACTTGTTCCTTTCTGGATTTTCTGAATGCTGGTCTACTGTCTTCCGAAGAGAGTTTGATTAAAAAGAGCTTATTGAGAATGTTGCTATTCCAGCGTTGTTGCAATTTTGTATGAAGAAATCCGTTAATTTTAAGTTTCAAGTCGGGATATGGAATATTAAATTTATCTGGTGAGGGAGTGGAATGTAGGGACGATTTTGTTGCTGAGTCAGCTCTTTCATTTCTCCCCACTCCAAGTATTTGTCGCTGCCTCCCACCAGACACGACTTGACACAAGGTCAAAAGCCCGAAGGCCAATTAAAGTGGGGATAAACGGGAGGGTAGGTCGGGAACGAGCCGAGACTCGAACCCTGCTTGTCTGTGCTGCTCATCGGCTCACTTACTACAATGTGAGCCTGATGAGGCAAGCAGTTTCACGAACCCAAATGTGGGTCCGGGCACGTATGCCAGTTTGCGGCTTAAACTAGACGCATGGTCTAGTGCCGTCCAAGGGGGACAAAGGAGACAAAAATGCAGCTCGCCCACCCGAAGGTAGCCTAGTCGAAACTAGGTGCCTAATTAAAGGCCCCAAGTCTGCCATTGTTCCTTTTCCAGGGCCACGCTCCGGACCGACGTCCAGAACAGGCCCCGGGGCACTCGCCAGGAGCTCGCCCATTTCTCCCCACTCCAATGCGGTTTGATATCCAGCATTTAAGTAGCTCTTTAAAGTTGAATATGGAGTCTTAGCTGCTCAACAGTTTAATGATTAAGGGGTCTTCATTTAATAATATTTTTTAGTGATATTGAGGGACAGAATATAAAGTTTTTGTGTTTACTTATTGTTATGGCCCAGGAAGGGATCACAAAGATAACAGTACACCACGGTTATAGTATAGGTATATATTTACAAGAACAAAGGATGTTAAGTTAGTTCGCATAACCGCGTGGGGGCGAGGTTAGTTTCCGGATCTAGACTAACTTCGTATTGCTGCGTCTTCCGGTATTATGGAGGTTGGTTGAGTCCATTAGTAGGTGATTCCGCCACAACACTTATGGGGATGATGTTATATCTATGGCACGGACTTCAGTTGAAAAGATGGAGCTTTCCAATGGAAGTGCTTTTCTTATAATTTTAATGTTTAAAATGGTAAAGTAAGTAAAGTTATCTCCCTTTAGTCGAGGGCGACCAGAAGGCTCCCTTTTCAATAGCTACTACACCGAGGTGTAGGGGAGGGCGCTACTCCTTTCCCTGGATTGCTCCACTTTACCCTTGATACGTACCTTATATTGGTGAGTGTTAAGCAAGGAGGTATCAAGTACTATTTTTAAAGTCTTTGGTATGACGCGACCTGGGATTGAACCCAGGTCTTCCAGACCATTGGCGAACACTCTACCCACTAGGCCAATGAACCGGCCCGCTCAAGGTAGCACATACCATTTTATCGTTGTCTTTGGGGCCATCAGTAAAAATGTAAAAGTAGTTTGGATGGTATTCTAGGATTTTCTGAAATTTACCTTGGTAAGTGCTGGTTTGGTTTCTTTGTTTTTAAAAGCATATCAATCTTTGTAGGCTATTTAATGCCAAAAGCCATCCTTCTTGTAGAACAGTAAGTAAAGTTGGTGACCTTAGTCGAGGGTGACCCGAAGGCTCCCTTTTCAATAGCTACTACACCGTGGTGTAGGGGAGGGCGCTACTCCATTCCCGGGATTACTCCACTTTACCCTTGATCCTTACCTTATAATTCTGAGTATTAAACAAGGCGGCATCAAGTATCATATTTTGAGTCTTTGGTATGACTCGACCTGGGATTGAACCGCGGTCTCTCGGACCACTGGCGAACACTCTGGTATTATTTAACCCATAGCTGGGAGGATAAGGGGGTTCATACCTTTACCAAGAATATTTGTCCGAAGGTGAAAGTAATAGCACAACTGGAATTCGAACCCTCTTATAACGATTTAGCAGTCTATCGCTTTAACCATTAAACCAGGAGGACACCCCGGTAAGTGCTGGGATATTTTTTTATTTTATTTTGGAGAGTTCACTTAGTATGAGGATCCCTTTAGGTTTTTTAATAATCCAAGGTGGTGTCTTCAATATGATGGTGATATTTATGTTATAAATATGTGATTAACAACAAACTAGGCAAAGATGACAAAGACAAGAAGTTATATTTGAAATGCCAAGACTTTGATTGACGAATAGTACACGAAAAGTCAGCATGTGTTAAGAATTGCTGTCGCTCAATAGTATCTGTGTTGTCTCAGCGGTGTTGAAAGTCGGTGTGGTCGAAACAAGTGTAGACACCAAAAGTTGTTGGCGACAGCGAGTCTAGAAGCTCAAGATAGAGTCTTGGAGCTCTGTGCAGGTCATGGGTGTAGATTCGAGGTCAGAAATCTGCAGATGGTCGGAAAGGTGGACGCATGGGTTGAGGGAACCGGATGATTGATGTTCTAGCTTATTCAGTCGCTAGTTAACCGTGGGTGTATGTCGACGTGGCCTTGGAATGCTGACGATAATCCGAGCAGTGTCGTTTGCTCGTGGACTAGTTTTCACTTTTGAGTGTCCGATCTGTATTTCGCTGTCTGCTGCGTCATTGTTTCGTAGTACCTGCAAAGTTCCTTAAAAAAGATCAAAGATGGGAAGCAAGATTTATAAACCTGAAAAGGACTGTTAGGGTAACTTTCAGTGTTTTAGCCTTGCTAAAGGCTGTTGTTTTGCGAGTGTTGTTGTGATTGGTTGTATCTTGGCATCAGCTGGTGCTGAGTCTGCGACTGTGATTGGTTGGATCCTGTGTCGGCTGCTGGCTGATAGAAAAAGCATCGGGTATGGGTGTGCTGGTACCAGTGGAAAGGAGTTCGTCCAACTCACTTCGCTTTCGGGCACGAAGGCCCGCCGCATATAAAAGTTTCTGTTCATTGATTGCTTTTTTTTGCAGAAAAAGGTAACGTATCGGATGGTCTACCACGTGCGTGAGTGGTGAAAATTCTGTGTTGTCAGGCAATCTCTATTTAAATATAAGTAATAACGAAGTACATTATTATACTGATAAGAATAGCTTACAAATGCGACATGTTTTTCTCCGCAGAAGATATCTTCAAGTGGTCTGCAGAATTAATTTATCTCGAAAAAAGCCTTCGTGTTGGTAACGGAAAATTCCACTCACTGACGAACGGGTGACGTTATTGTTGATACCGTCGTTTCCGGTAGCGGTGAAAAATTCTGCTTTCTGACGTCATAGATAATTCTGCAACAGGGATTTTAGATTTACGTAAGTAGCCGGAGAGCAACGATAATGGTTTTGTGTATATTAAAAAATTCATTAACTTTATTTACATCAAAGGAAGTGCCCGTGGTGTAATAGTTATCGTCGTAGGAAATGGACACGGCGACACGAGTTCAGATCCTGGACGAGACTGATTACATTTCACATAGCACTTATAGCCTTGGGAAAGGTATGAATCCAATTATTCTCCCTCTAGCTATGGGTAAATAGTAGGACAGACTGGGTTCTTCAGCCTTGGGAAGCAACTAGTCTAAGAGAAAGAAAACTCTGAATTCAAACCTGTTAAACTCCGCTTAAAAATTGACCTTGTGTCATATCCTGCCCGAGCGGAGGGTTTGGTAAATATAATTAACTTGATTTACATGCACACACATATCAGCTGTTGCTAAAAAAAAAGCTGTGCGCCTCCCCCCAAAAAGCCTTCCTCAGATGACTCGGGGTCTAATATGGTTTCGAGGCTCAAACATCGTTACAACTGAGAGAGAGAGAGGGGGGGGAGACCGACGTGAAATATTAGACCTCACTCTCTACCTTTCCAATGATCTCTCAAAAAATAAACAAGAATCCTGTTTAAGAATCCATTGTTCATCTACTTTTTTCGATTCTAAGATGTTTGTCCCAGCACCTTAGAAATCCTGTTGAAGGAAACATAGCAACGTTCTACGATTGTTAGACAAGCAAGAGGAATCAGAAAGGTAGATTGCCCAGTCGGCTGGGGCTGTAGAATACACTGACTGCTTTTCTGCAGAGGGGTAAGACCCCCCCCCCCCGAAAGAGTGTCCTGGATATGACACTAAACAATCTGATGGTGAGGTTCCAGCAGTGTTGGAGCTTTGGGGAATGCGGAGTAACCATTCATTGCCATTGCTCCCAGGTCAACTCTGGCCCGGAGTGGTAGCACCTGAGAGTGCCCTATCTATGGGTTAAATAGAAATAACAGCATACTTATGCTAAAATGAATTGTTTGAGTAAACTGAATAGCTTGAAATAGAAATGTTTTTGACAATTAAACCGTACTTACATTTAAACTACGTGATTATGTTTAACTGAATTATTTGAAATAGAACTGTTTTTTGTATTTACACTTAACTGAATTGTTACATATAACTGCTTGAATAGTTTGAAATAGAAATGTTTTTGACAAACTGTGTACTTATGCTTAACTGAATTGTTTTAAATAGAACAGATTATTCACATAAAAATGGATTTGGCGTTAAATAACCTACAAAGGTTGATATGCCATAAAACCCAACAAACCAACAAACCAGAAAGGTAGAATAAGAGGGAGTCCCCGTGTTGCAGTGGCTAACATACTGGACTGCGACTTCGTGGTAAGTGAGTTCGAGCTCCAGTCACGCTGTTGCGTTCATTTTCGGACGACTAACCCTTGGGAAAGGCATGAACCCTCTTGGCCTCCAGCTATAGATTAAATAGTACCACTTTAGGATGGCTTTTACATTAGATAACCCACGAAGGTTGATGCGCCATTTAACAAAGAAAACAAACCACAAAATAAGATTTAATAAGATTCCTTTATCTTTCCGAGGCAGCTGTCTATCTGATAAGGTCAGTTAGTTTTGCGGCACGTCAACCCTTGTTGGGTTATTCAATGTTGAGACTCTTTTTTCAAGCAACTGATAATATTGAGTTTTAAACACTTATAATTTTAAGACACTATTCCGAATATAAATAAATTGCACACAGTTATATATATATATATATATATATATATATATATATATGTCAGAATTAGTCATATGTCCGGTAGATAATTTCTAGCTCTTTAGGTATTCTATATAGTTTGGTTGGGTTTTATTGCATATCAACCATTGTAGGTTATTTAATGCCAAATCCTCTTTATACATATATATCAAATATATATGATTTGGTTTGGTTGGGTTTTATTGCATATCAACCATTGTAGGTTATTTAATGCCAAATCCTCTTTATACATATATATTAAATATATATGATTTGGTTTGGTTGGGTTTTATTGCATATCAACCATTGTAGGTTATTTAATGCCAAATCCTCTTTATACATATATATTAAATATATATGATTTGGTTTGGTTGGGTTTTATGGCATATCAACCATTGTGGGTTATTTAATGCCAAATCCTCTTTATACATATATATTAAATATATATGATTTGGTCTGGTTGGGTTTTATGGCATATCAACCATTGTGGGTTATTTAATGCCAAATCCTCTTTATACATATATATTAAATATATATGATTTGGTCTGGTTGGGTTTTATGGCATATCAACCATTGTGGGTTATTTAATGCCAAATCCTCTTTATACATATATATTAAATATATATGATTTGGTCTGGTTGGGTTTTATGGCATATCAACCATTGTGGGTTATTTAATGCCAAATCCTCTTTATACATATATATTAAATATATATGATTTGGTTTGGTTGGGTTTATGGCATATCAACCATTGTAGGTTATTTAATGCCAAATCCTCTTTATACATATATATTAAATATATATGATTTGGTTTGGTTGGGTTTCATGGCATATCAACCGTCATCATCATCATATCGTACCGCAGGCACGGATATCCCTGACCCTCTCTCGCCACTTCTCCCTATGGTTCATTGCCTCTGGTAGGTCTTCAGGGCTACATCCTGTATCCTCACATAGCTGTTGAATGTATGTTCGAGCTGGTCGTCCTGCTTTTGCCCGGCTATATGAGGGGGTCCATAGGAGTACATCACTTTGAGCTTGTCCTTGCTTCTTCAGCAGTGTCCTGCATGTCTGGTTTGTCTAACTCGGAGAGTTTTCCGGATGGGAGGCAGGTGGCCGTATAGTTGGTGCCTTCTGGCGGCAACACCCCACAAGGCATATCAACCACTGTAGCTTATTTAATGCCAAATCCTCTTTATTAGATATATGGTTTCTAAACACATTTTGTAGATAACATTTTTAAACGAGCCTGAGCTCTTTTTTTTTGGCACACAGTTAAATGGTTTAACTTATTTCTATGTAATACGAATTATTCTATTTACGATTAATTATTTGTTTGCACACAGTTTAATGTTTTCAAGTATTAGTATTTAGCACTAACAATTTAATTAAACATCAATCATTTATTTACCTACAGTTAAATAATCAAACAGTTCTATTTCAAACAAGTCAGTTTAGCATGAGTCATTTGTTTGCACACAGTTTAAATGTCAAACAGTTCTATTTGACTCATAGATAGGATTGGACCTGGGAGCAATGCATGAGTCATTTGTTTGCACACAGTTTAAATGTCAAACAGTTCTATTTGACTCATAGATAGGAGTGGACCTGGGAGCGATGGCAATAAAGGAATACTCCGCATTCCCCAAAGCTCCAACATTATTGGACCCTCACTATCAGATTGTTTAGTGTCATAAACAGAACACTTGTTGTGGGGAGAGTTTTACTCCTCTGCAGTAAAAGAGTCGGTATATTCTGCAGCCCCAGCTAAATGGGTCGGGTATTCTATATATATATATATATATATATATATATAAAATAAATATATATTAGATAGCCTGACTTAACTTCATAAAAACACGCATCCATACGTAACTATAACGCATCCGCACACACCCACATACACCCACACATTTACAACCACACACAAACGAAATCCCAACGGTTTTTTTTTGTCCGCATTTTTTCGTATTTTCGATTTCCAATTCACTTCATCTTCTTAACTGCTTGATGATTGTTGTTTTGCAAAAAACTTCATGAAACCCTGGGTTGCAGACTATTTTCCATGGATTATATATATATATATATATATCTAATATTTATTTATTTATTATATAATAGCTCTATCCTAGATATTGAGCACTCTCCATGTTATATTGCGCTTGGTTCGACAAATACCCACAAAGTGATTTAGTGACCACCAACACTCTTATAATATATATATATATATATATATATAGTTTCTCTATTAAACATGTTTAATTAAATTGGACTGACACTTTATGTTTGCCTAATTCTCTCTTTGATCTTTTCAAGTTTTCGTATGAGTCATTTGATTTCTTGATAGAATGGATTTAGGAAGGCGCCGCATTTTTTCGAGTACCCTCAGCCCCAATTGAAATAAAAAACACAATGATGAGTCATGTACATTTATGTAAAGACTAGGAGGAATAACAAATGGGAGGAGAATTTACAGAAGAAAAGAATTGTAATTAAGTTATGAGGAAGAATTGATGGGAAAAGTGCTATAGGCATTTTAGAGCGTGGCTGCTATATTTGAAGTTGATCTTGTTTAACGAAGTTTTGTTAATCTTTAGAATCTAATTGAAAATACCTCCATATTACATAAAGATAAAAAAAAATCCAATTTTTAAAACTATCTCTCTCTGCATAAATATGAACCAACCTTCCTTAAACAAGATGTTAATGCAGGACTTTATATATCATCATCATCTCATCGTGTCGTGCTGCTATCACAAATTTCCCAGACTCTCTCTCTCGTCATTGTCTCTATCTTCTATCGCTTTTGGCAAGTCTTCTAGATTACATCCTATGTCCGTACATAGCTGTTGTAGATAAGTTCTATTTGGTCATCCAACATTCTCCTATGGACCCCGTCACACAGATGTGAAATTTTCATTTTTTGTTTTGTTTTGTTTTGTTTTACTCCATTCTTAATTTTCAAACTTAATTTTTAAATTCTTTAATTTTATATCATCTTACGTAATTGTCAGTTTTAAAAGAAAAATTTCAAAAGTAAGACAACTTTCACATTTCCAATCGTATATTTTGTCACATTGCTTTCGTGAGTCCCTGCCGACCCACACATTTAGGGTAGCACTCTCTGTTGCGACCTTTATAGGAGAAGTCTCCGTGGTGTAAGCGCTAAAGTGCTGGACTACGACATTACAGTAAGCGAGTTCGAACTCCAGTCGCGCTATTCTGTTCACTTTCATACAAATAATCTTGGGAAAGGTGTGAATCCCTTTACTCCCCCCACCGCCCAAGCTATGGGTTAAATAGTATCACTGCTGTTCTTCTACAAGGATGGCTTTGGTATTTAATAACCCACAAAAGTTGATATGCCATTAAACAAGGAAACCTTAAATAGTATCACAGTTGTTCTTCTACGAGGATGACTTTGGCATTAAATAACCCACGGAGGTTGATATGCCATTAAACAAAGAAACCAAACCAAAAACATTCACAATTTATTAGGTATTTTTCAGTTCTCCTATAAATGTTGCAACAGAGAGTGCTACCCTAAATGTATGGGTCTGCAGGGACTCACGAAAGCAATATGTGACAAAATATACGATTGGAAATGTGAAAGTTGTCTTACTTTTGAAATTTTTCTTTTAAAACTGACAATTACGTAAGATGATATGAAAATTAAAGAATTTAAAAATTAAGTTTGAAAATTAAGAATGTTTTGGGATTTTCCCAACTTTATATAGTAACAATATTGCGACGTCGGCAAGAAGAAAGAAACGCAACACAGTTTAAAATGTTATAAAAAAACTTATATTTACATAGAAAGAGAGGGAAGAAAATATTGTCCTTGCAAACATTGTCCTTGGTTTGCGGGAAACTTTTCCGTTAAAGGCGTCCTTTTAACAGTTTATATTTCCTGTGTCCTTTTGTTTGGGCTGAAGAAAATAGAGCCTTGTTTCTTGTGCTTCAGTTGCTGGAAAAATCCCTACAAACGTGTATTAGCGTCTAGAAGACTGTGAGAACGGGCAGGTACGTCCTGATTCTGAGGAATCACACAAGCAAAAGAGGAAGGGCGTTCGTAGGAAATGCCCTCATAGCAGTTTGGAGAAAATCTAAAAAAAGGTAGCCTGTGATTGGCTGTTTTTAATCCAATCACTGGGCAACTAGTTAGCGACTCCATAAATAATTTCAATAAATGAAGTAAAACAAAACAAAACAAAAAAATTAAAATTTCAAACTTTATACCGGAAATAATTGGAGAGACATTAACATACCGTACGTAGCCTGTAAGTCACTCAACAATCCCCGTTGGAAAAAAGTCATCTGTGACGTCAGTTAAACGCCAACGTCACACTTGCGTATCGACTAGAAGAAGGAAGTTACTTACCAAGTAACAGAAACTCACCAGAAAGTGAGCGAATAGAAAACACTAAGACTCTCTGGAAAGCAAGATGACTCTTTGGAAAGACAAAGTGACTCTTCAGAAAGTTGGAGTGACATCCTGGAAAGACAGGAATTTTAACAAATATGGATAATACAATGAAAGAAAAATGCCCTCAGGGTGTCTGTAGCGGGGAGGGAGAATATATCACCCATCTTACTTGCTCCTACGGTAACGATCTGGATATGTACCCGGCTACAGCGTGTGATTGCGGCAGAAAATTCAACAGTTTGCGAGGATCACGAATCCACAAAGCGCGCTGGTGCGAACAACGTAATTCTCCCGCCGGAGAATGTAAACCGAATGATGGGCCTATGAATCAGGTTTACCCCCACAGTATTCACGAGCCCATTGCTGACCATCAGCGTCCTGGAGACATTCCTTGCAAGCCAAGAATTTAGTGGCCCAAGGGTAATCAGATAGCTACTTGGACAAACTTAGACCAGGAGCTTTCTTTTTACTCACCACCCATCTTGAGGGCCCATTGATCAACAAATAACATCTTTCAGCAGAATTATATATGACGTTTGTCTCGAGTGCTTTTGGGCAGTAACGCATAAATGAAAGAAAACGAACCGAATAGATAATGGATATAGAAAGGATTTCAACATGAATGATATACACGCGTAACCACCTTCCTCGTGCGATTACGCAAAATCAAGAAACGGTTGTTATGACATCAACGGCCGTAAGTAAACAGGTTTTTAAATCACAAACTGCACCAAAATGAAGATGAACGAACGTCCAATGTAATGTCTGCTTTTAGTTGATCTTGTGTATATATAGATATATATTTCTTTTAAATACCCTCATTCCACCGAGTAGTTGGACTCCATGCTTGTTTTGGGATCATCAGGAGAGAATGTGCACCGTTTCGGGGCCTTCCTCTCTACGGTTTTATTTGCACATCGGCCTCCCTCACTGACATGAAGCAGCATTAAAACATCCTATCACATCAACGTTTAACGGCGAAACGTAAATTTTCAAATCTGCTCGCGTTATTAGAATGTTGTTGTGCATTCGCAATCAGGTGATGATACTATGATATATTAGAGAACAGAAAAGGTCATCCATGACGTCAGTTAAACGCCAAAGTCACACTTACGTACCGAGTAGAATTTTATGTTGCCAACAAAAAGAATATTTTCTAGATAAATCAATTCTGCGGACTGTTTCGGAGATTGATAAAACATATGGCATTTAAAAGTTCTTCTTTTTAGTATAATGAAATTCCAGTATTACTTATATATAAAAGGGAGGTTTCCTGTCATTGACAACACAGAATTTTCTTCCCTCAAACCATAAAATACGCAGCCCTTTACTTCTATATAAACACAGCAGTCAGTGACCAAACAGGCAGTAGCGGGCACACTTGCCCGAGGACGAGAAAGCTGCGTCTCTCCGAGCAGCCGAAGTGGGATCCAACCAATCACAGCTGTCGACTCAGCACAGCCGATGCCAGGTTCCAACCAATTACCGCCGCTTTCTTAAACAGTTCTTATTAGAACTAATTTACAAAAGTCATAACCAACTTTTTTTAAGAGCTATCATCAATGCCAGAAAGTCTTCTGAGGATCACCTTTAGTTGCCTCACGTACACCTCTTGGCAGATACCACGAGACGAAGACCCAACAGCCAGCCAGACTTGCAACAAACCTACAGCACCTGTTCCTGCATCACCAAACGGCAGACCTTTTCTCTTGCAACAGAGCAGATCATGCATCATGTCCCCTGTCCATGTGCAACAACATTATCAGCACCCCGAGGTCACATCAGTTTAAGCAGTCGGTTAACATGTGGCTGAAGAAACTGGGACATCGATCATCCAGCCTCTGCCACATACGTACCCAACTCTTCGACCGTCTCCAGATTCCTGACCTCTCAGTTGAACCTTCGGCCTGCACCAAGCACCGAGACTACCCTGATCTTCTAGACTCGCTGTCGCCAAGAAATCTTAGAGAGCCGAGTCTATGCCTTTTGATGGCACCGACTTTCAACGCCGCTGAGACTACACAGACCTTATACAGCAAATAGTGATTCTACACCCATGCATAACTTTCGCGTACGATTCACTCAATAAATACCAGGTATTTTAATCTCAACCTCTTGTCCTTGTCATTTGTCTAGTCCTCTATCAATCACTTTAATTTACGGATATTTGCGGTTTCGACATATTCGATCTTACCCGCAACAAATAAAACATTTTTTCTTAACAAAAGAAAATGGTTAATGAAATAGTTGCAAACGAGAGAGAGAGAGAGAGAGAGAGAGAGAGAGAAGACTTCGCTGCGCTCTTTTATACACTACTTTGGTTACTCCCCCTAGCGTCCATTAGAAGTACTATTTGGAAGGCAAGCGATGTCACCCCTACACAAACAAAAAGAAGAAATTAATCACTCCTACAATAGAAACAGACTAATGACATTTACGTACATGGTTGTATAAAGAAGACGCTAAATGTTTTCAATATTATGAATATGGAAAGAAAATCGAAAATGAAGTAGAAGAAAATATATGGATTAATGCAGAATTGATAAGAACAGAAAGAGAAGCTGCATTTGAAAAAAAAAACAAAAAAAAAAGAGAAGAGAGATCAGACATGAAAACAAAGAAATATTAAAAATAAAACGCCTGAAAATCAAATAACAATGGAAAATCTATCAACGTAAATAAAAATCTAAACGAATAAAGAAAAATTGAAAGTTTGTAAATATTGTATACAAACGCTAATTCGTTCAAAAAAAAAACAAACAAAAACAAAACAAAACAAAACCCTCCAAAAAACAAAATTATTAGAACTAAAATTAATTGCTCCTAAATATAAAATGATTTGTATAACAGAAACACATTTGTCTGCAGAAATATATAAAAGAAGTAGAAATAGCAATTCGAAATTAATTCGGGAAGATAGGAAAAATAATAAATTTTTTTGGGGGGGATGGCTGCTATTTATAGATATAGCCCTTTAGAAATGTCTAAATTGAATTGATTTGAGAATAACTGATTCTAAGAACAAATTATTAAAAAGCAATTTGTACATCCAGATCTCCAAATTAAAGAAAAGAGATACTTACAAACTGTCAGAACAATTAAATGAGGTTTCTTTTTACGTTAAAAAATCTGAAAATATTACAAATGGTCGGAAGTTTCAATTTACCTTATGTAGATTAATAGCCCAGTCGGCTGGAGCAGTAGAATACACCAAGTGCATCTTTGCAGACCCCCCACAAAATGAGTGTCCTGGATATGATACAAAGCAATCTGATGGTGAGGTTTCAGTAATGCTGGAGCTTTGGGGAATGCAGAGTACCCTTTCATTGCCATTGCTCCCAGGACCACTCACACTCGGAGCGGTTGTACCAGATAGTGCCCTATCTGTGAGTCAAATAGGACGAAACTGTGTACTGAATTGTTTGAAATAGAGCTGTTTTTGACGTTTAAACTGCATACTTATTCGAAACTGAATTGTTTGAAATAGAACTGTTTATTTGTATAAAACTGGCATTAAATAGCCTAAAATGGTTGATGTGCCTGAAAACCAAACCAAACTAAACCAAAACCAAACCAAACTAAACCAAAACCAAAACCAAACCAAACCAAAACCAAACCTAATGTACATGAAAATTGGAATATAAAATTGAAATTGGAGTACATACAAAGAAGAGTGATAAAACTAAATAAAAATGTAAAAAATTCCAGTTACAGAGAGAGATTGGAGAATTTAGGATTAATTACTTTACAAGAACCAGCTCATTGGTCTAGTGGGTTGAGTGTTCGCCAATGGCCCGGGAGGCCAGGGTTCAGTCCCAGGTCGCATCACACCAAAAAGGGAGTCTTCGGGTCGCCCTCGACTACGGTCGTCAACTTTACTTTACTAGAAAGAATGAGAAGTGATCTAATTGAAACTTTGAAAATAATTCATCGATTTCCAATTATGGTAGATATTTTTTCAAAAATTGATTGTCAAAGTTGATGGCAAAAAACTAAATCTCTTAACAAACAGTGTACCATACCCATGATACACGGATATGTGAAACGTACATAGAATGTTCATAACATATAGACATAGAACATAGGAATCCCGAAACACGAACAACACTTACGACTTATTAGTTCAGGTACGAAACTTTTTATTACCTTTGAGTTTAAAGGTTTTTCGACACAAGGAGAGAGGCACAATCTTTCTATGCTGGCTTTTCCATCTGCACCCCGCCACAACGTGTGGCGCCCGTTGCGCACAAATTTGTCTGGCCTCAACGAGCCCCGAAAGTCGACCCTTCTCGTTCGGAGTCTAGTTCTCAACTCTACTGACTTTTTCAAATCTACCCAAATCCTCCGCGCACGCTTCCGGTGCATGACGTCATTCACATCCCCAAGTCACAATTTTCTATCTGGGATTTTTATTTTGACATCTGTGAACGACACATCCTCCCCGCGCGCGCGTTAACACCTGCACACAAGTTTGTACCAAACTAATCCATGTGCTGAGCCGAAAGGTTCTCAGCCTAACTAAACCCAAAGGCAAGATATATAAAACGAAATCCCTCGGCCATTATATTATAACAGGACTTTTTTTTGCTAATAAAGTAGGTAAGTAAAGTTGGCGACTGTAGACGAGGGTACCCGAAGGCTCCCTTTTCAATAGCTACTACACCGAGATGTAGGGGAGGGCGCTACCCTTTTCCCTGGATTGTTCCACTTTAACCTTGATGCGTTCCTTATAATGCTGAGTGTTGCAAATATTTCTTCAAATTCTCTTTATCATCTGATGTAAAGAGGTGAGCACATAGATTTGAATCTGTGGGGATCAAAAACAGCAATACTGTAAAAAATTTAAAGATTAAATTAGATGATTAAAAAAAAAAGAACATTAAGAAAGCATTTCTGAGTACGACCAGATGAATTACTTAACTGTTATAGTGATATACTCCATGACATCATGGCATGAACCCTCCCCGACACTATAAATAGTGACTGATTCGATAAACAAGTCAAGCGAGTCTAATCAGTTACCGGTTACCGTTACTGTCTGTATTTCCGTAAATATATACTGCTGTAAACCTTACATCTCTTTGTGTTATTCATTTCTGGCCCTTTAAGAGCACAACATTAACAGAACTTGATCTGTACATAAATATTTTATTAATATTGTATACGTTGTGTGCAAAGATTTTTTGAAAAGGTTAACGTGAGAAGATAATAAAAAGGGGAGATAACCAAGGAGACATAAATCATCATCATCATCATTTCGTGCTGGCAGCACGGATATCCCTGACCCTCTCTCGCCACTTTTCCCTATCGTTCATCGCCTCAGGCAGGTCTTCTGGACAACATCCAGTATCCTCACATAGTTGCTGAATGTATGTTCGTG
Source organism: Sepioteuthis lessoniana (assembly GCA_963585895.1). NCBI lineage: Eukaryota > Metazoa > Mollusca > Cephalopoda > Myopsida > Loliginidae > Sepioteuthis > Sepioteuthis lessoniana. The sequence continues at coordinate 129,784 of CAUZXS010005978.1, forward strand.
CTGGTCGTCCTGCTTTTGCACGGCCATGTGTGGGGGTCCACAAGAGTACATCACTTATGAGTTCGTCCTTGCTTCTCCAGCAGTGTCCTGCATGTCTGGTTCGTCTAACTTGAATAGGTTTCGTGATAGGAGGCAGGTGGCCGTACAGTTAGTGTCCTGTGGGGTGCTGCCGCCAGAAATCTTGAGACATAAATAACAAATAATAAATCATTCTTGATACTTATTATTTATTCACAATTATAAAGCTTCAAGAAATTATTTCAATTTGATAATAATGATTTGTTTGCTCATAGGAATATTTGAAACCATATAACTGTGTGCAAACAAATGGCTTATCATATAGAAATAATTACTTGAAACTATGCTGGCTCATTGGCCTAGAGGTTAAAGTGTTTGCTAAAGGCCTGGTAGACCGGGGTTCAATCCCAGGTCGAGTCATACCAAAGACTCAAAAAATGGTACTTGATGCCCCCTTGCTTAACACAGCATAATAAGGTAAGGATCAAGCAATCCAGGGAATGGAGCAGCAGCGCTCTCCCTTACACTTCAGTGTAGTAGCTATTGAAAAGGAATCTTCGACTATGGTCGCCAACTTTATATGATTCTTGCTATCAGATAGAAATACTTAAAACCATATAACTGTGTGCAAACAAATGACTTATCAAATAGAATAATTATTTGAAACCGTATGATAATTGCTATCAGATAGAAATATAACATACCCATAATACACGGATGTGTGAAATAGACATAGGAAATCTAAAAACACGAAATTAACGAAATTGGTTCAGGTACGAAACTTTTTATTACCTTTGAGTTAAAGGTTATTCGACACAAGGAGAGAGAGACACAATCTTTTACATCTTCAGCTTTCAACCCAACCAACGCGCGGTGCCTGTAGCGCACAAAGTCGTCTGGCCTCGCCCATCTCTGAAAGTCAACTTTCTTCTTCCGAGGCGGAAACTCAACTAACTGCTTTTTCTCAAATCTCAGCCAGCACTTCCGGTGCGTGACGTCACCCAAATACCCTGATCCTAATTCCTATCTGGGGTTTTTATTTTGACATCTCTGGATGACACATTCTCTCCGCGCGCGCGTGAAAGGTTCTCAGCCTAACTAAATCGAAAGGCAAGATATATAAAACGAAATCCCTCGGCAATTATATTACAGAAATACTTAAAACCATATAAATATTTAACACGAATAATTTTTACACAATCATATGGTTTTAAGTAACTGTTGCAGAAAGAATTTCAAATCATTATTTAGTGCGGGAATTGTTTTGGCCATTAGAGTTTCGAATTTATATATTTCGTCCAATGAGAATGACTGATACCATTCTGCCCGGGTCACCTCCCCGGGCAACATAAAAGGCTGCGCTAACCATTCTCGCTCACTCTTCGCTTCCTCCCTTGCTAGCAGCAGGACAGACCATTTTTTCCTCTCTCACCACAAAGCAGTCCACAAAGTATTTAGAGGAGAGCACATCCAATTTATGGACCATTGCTGTCTGGGAAATCATTCTTTCATCATTCATCTTTCCTTCTAAACCAACGGATCCTCGGAGAAACAAATTAAATATTTTCAACTCCTGCTATAACTTCAGCATTTTAATTCCTGTCCTGACGCCAGCATTTCAACTCCTGCTTTGACTTCTGCGTCTTTATTCCTTCTCAACTCTCCAACTATTTACTCCCTCCTACGACTTACAGCACAAGTATTCCTTTCGTCTAAAGCTGTTAATAAAACTTCCAAATTGAAAACTATCAATATATTCGTCGACTCATTTGTTCTTCCTTTTAATAAAACCAGAGGCAACAGAACTCTACAACCTCAACTACCATTTTGTATACGTGGTGCCTTCAATAAGTTTCCACACTTTTTTTGTACGGGTATTTAAAATTGTCGTATACTCTTGAAAATTCAGTATCTTATTGCTATACATCTTATGAGATGACTGATTTCAGGTTCAAATGAACAGCTACAGCAGCAATTGGAATACACCCTACTAAAGCCTGATTGTCACAACTGGTGAATTTCAAAAATGCAATCTGGACATGAGGACACTTTAGAAGAACGATATGCAATAAAATTCTGTTTTAAACTTGGAAAAAATGCCACAGAAACGTATGGAATGCTTCAGACTGCTTTTGGACCATCTTGCATGAATCGAGAATCAGTTTTTGAGTGGCATAAGAGATTCAAGGAAGGCAGAGAGTCTGTGAGAGATGATGAGAGGTGTGGGAGGAATAAGGAAGTCAATAGACCAGAGTTGATTGGCCAAACGGTTAGGGTTACTATGTTGAGGTTTTAAGGGAGTTCAGGAAGAGATTCTGTCGGAAGAGGCCTGCGCTCTTCAAATCGGGTCAGTGGCATTTCCACCAGGACAATGCACCAGTCCACAACTGCATCCTTGTTGCAGACTATTTGACCAAGATGGGTATCAAGACAGTTCCTCACCCTTCCTATAGTCCAGACCTTACTCCCTGTGACTTTTGGTTATTCCCTAAGCTCAGAGGCCTTCGTTATGAAACAATTGAGGAGATGAAAGAGGCTGTGATGAAGGTCATTGACACGCTCACACAAGAGGAGTTCCATGGGGCCTTCCAGAAGTTGTTGGAACGGTACAACAAGTGCATTGCAGCCGGAGGAGATTCCTTTGAGGGGGACTCGAGTTTCATGTGTGTACTCTCAATAAAAATTCCCATACGAAAAAAGTCTGGATACTTATCTCATGATCCTCGTAAATGGTAATATTATCGGCCGTTATGTTATATAACTATTAATATTAATTGTAATAATAATAACATTCACTATATTCGTTTGTGAACAATTATAACGATTCATAAACGAGAACGAACTCATTAATTTGGGGGAGGGAAAGAATCTGTTGTCGTAAGGTTCGGATATTAGCCCTGCCCAGGGGCGGAGACGGGACTAGTGCTACTCGTGCCCGGCACGACCAATAACTTGGTCAATGTTATTCAAAAAGGATTAAAAATCATCCATTCATTTCAAGCAAACATACTTAGTCTGATCTCAATTAAATTACGTATCTATTCAAGTTTCGATAACTAAGTAGCCAAAAGTTCATAAATATATCTGGGAATAATACAACGATGCTGTTTTGAACGGATGGTCTTTGTCCGGCCACCGCCAGATTCATTGAACATCCCATTAAAATCGGCTATAATGTTGAACGTGCAATCCGTGCCAAGCACTAGACCCTTATAATAACAGTAATGTTAGAGAAATACGCTTTTGGCTGTAGCCAATAGCAAGAGCAACCCTAACACCGTGCTCAAAAATCTTAGCACAGACTGCTGATAGATGTCTTGGGAAGAGGGAGAGAGAGAGAGAGAGAGAAAGAGAGAGAGGATAGCAGATCAGAGCCGTCGCCGACGTCATCATCATCGCTATGGTAAATGTTGGTTAAACGGCGTGTTTTAATTCGTTTTTTCACTAACAGATGTCTATTTCTTTAATGAATGTTGCATATATTACATTTTGTAACTAAAATTTGTTTATTTGAATACATTTTCAACAAATAATCTTTATTTTAAGCGAAATTGAAACTACTAGCTGTGTCTGTGTATATTGTCATCAGTTTCTTTATTCTAATAAACATATTTTTCTCGTCATAGTAATGAACATCTTCTGTTTTCTTCTATACTTTTGAAAGGAAAAAAATTATCTTATCTACTGTATTAACAAGACTACAAATTATATAGTATCTTGATTGTTTACAAAAAAAAAAAAACACCATGCAAGGTACGTTTGTCAATCTGTGCGATACAACGGAGAATCACGCAATAGCAACTATGATGACTTACTTTGGGTCCACGGACCACGGGTTGGAAACTGAAGTTGACAGAGTGCGGTGGGGGGCACGAGTAGCAAAAATAGGCTAGAGTCGCCACTGGCCCTGCCGTATAAATCGACCCTTTTTTTTGTAGCGATTTTTTTTTTCAGGATTAAAAATGTCGACTTGAACTCCGCAACTTACGGTGCATATTTTTATCATTTTTTTAAAAAAATTATTTCCTTAAATTATTTCCACAGTCTATGAGGTTGCAATGGCAATATAGACAATTATAACATGATATTTTTTTATCCCAAATCTAATTTTTATCCAAATTACTATCTGATGAAGTCCGTACAGGTTGAAACATTATGATAAATTAACAGTCTTGTTGGGTGAGCTCGGTGTCACCCCCAAATATTCAAGGGACAACAGTATGCTGTTCATCTCCTGTCCAGGGCGCAAGTATTTCAGTTTTAACTAGAATACACCCGTCAATAATGACGGCTGAATTTCATATAAAATATCTTTTTTATAATCCGAATTAAAAAGATTTTAGAATCTAAAAAGAATAAATAATAAATGAAAAGTATCTCAGATGTTATTGTAATAAAAAACAACAACACAATTTTCATGTTGTAAACTTAGAATTATCTGAAAAATCAAATTGTCTGTGTCGTTAATAACTGGAGACTCTCTCACTTTCCCTCTCTTCCTTGTTGCTGTCAATGTAGATTTAAAAGATACATAGTCAAGCAGACAAACTCAAAAACTGAAGTAACCGTTCCGTTGTGACGTCAGCCTGCTTTCCCGACAACTTGTCTGTTTTCTTTTCCTTTCTCTTTCAAGCCACAAATCATATGATTCGTTCTTTCTTTCTTTCTTTCTTTTTTTATACTTTAATCTTTTTTTTAAGATTACAATAAAAAACGTCAGTGATATCATCTTCGGTTTTTTCTTTTTCTTTCCTTTTTTTCTTTTATTCCGTTTTCTCTTTTTCACTTTAATTTTTCTTTCTTTAAAGATTACAAGAAAAAACGTCAGAGTTCTCCTATTTCTTTCTTTCTTTCTTTCTTTCTTTCTTTCTTTCTTTTTTAAAGTCAGTCTGCTGTTACGACTGCTGACTTGACACCTGGTCTGCTTTCTTTTCTTTTCTCTTTCGATGAAGCAAGCTAAAAATCACATGATTCTTTCTTTCAAAAAACGTCAGAGATCTCACCTTCCCCCACTTCTTACTTCTTTTTTTTTTCTTTTTTAAATATTATGCATACAGTCACACTGACGTACACACAGAACGCTTGTGTTTTATATGATTAGGAGATTAGAATGACTGACGAAACCAGATAAGAATGCATGTAAAAATATTTCCCTCATTTTTATTTTTATTGATTTGAACAGTAATCATGGGGAAGGGGTGATAGTTAACTTGCTGTGGTTCGAACTCGTGCTATTATATTCACATCGAACTAATACCCACGGTAAAAGGCATAAACTCTCTTATTCACTTATCTCCCAGTTCAGTAATGCCACTACATTTTTTTTATTTACGGCATTCGGACTGTTGTTTTCATCTTTATTGTTATATTTATAATATTTCGGCCGATGCGTCTTTAGGCCTTCTTCAGGTGTTTCTGGTCAGACTTGTGAGACTAGACGGAACTTCGAATCGAACCCTTTATTGACTGTTCTAATTTCATTAATTCTATCCGGGTACAAGTGTTAAGCTATAGAAGGTATTCCTAATTTTGTCTATAGTCAGGATTGAACCTACAACCTCCGGATGATTTCATAAACCCAACGCCTATATCCATCCGGAGGTTGCAGGATAAAAGATGAAGATATTCGTCCGAAAACTCTGAATGATAAAAATTATAAAGCTTCATCTAAAAGAATTTAGACAAATAGTACTACTAGAGTTCTTCTACAAGAATGGCTTTGGCATTAAATAACCCATAAAGTTTGATATGCCATTAAAAAGAATGAAAGAAAGTACATGAATTATTAACTATTACATTTAACTTCGCATCGGTACAGAGCTACTGTATGTAGGTTCGAACTGGACGTCATGCCTTTGCTCGTCCATGTGAAGGGGTCCACAGGAGTGGCGAGAGAGGGTCAGAAATATCCGTGCTGATAGCGCGTCGTGATGATGATGATGATGATATTTAACTTATTTGAAACAGAAGGGGTATTATCAAAGGATACAACAGCTTGGATGCTTGCTCTTCTCATCACCCCCGGCTTTCATTGCTAAATTTTCCCAACTAAATTAGACTGTGAAGAATAAAATTGTTGTTACTTTTTTTGTTAGGGTCTTATTTTAAAGTTTTATCAACGGAATTTTTGCTCAGATTTATCAATAAAACCAAACAATTAGAGACCAATAAGGCAATATTTATTAAAATAATATTTTAAAAGATCTATATACTAAATAAACCGACTCATTGGCTTAGTGGGTAGAGTGCTCGCCAATGGTTCAATCTGGGTTCAATCTCAGGTCGAGTCATACCAAAGACTTTAAAAATGGTACTTGATACCTCCTTGCTTAACACTCAGCGATATAACAGTAAAGTAGAGCAATCCAGTGAAAGGAGTAGCGACCTGCCCTACATCTCGGTGTAGTAGCTATTGAAAAGGGAGCCTTCTGGTCCCCCTTGATTACGGTCGCCAACTTTACTTCTATACTAATTAGCTTTCTCGTTCACCCTGTAAACTGAAATTTGGTTATATATATACACACATATATATATAAATGCAACTGCTTATAATTAATATATATGTATGTATTTCGTTCAGTCTTAGCCCAGTGGGACGGGACACACTTCGACCGACCGTGTTCTCTGGTACACGGATCAGGTCGGGTGTGTCTTGACTTGGTGGTTGTCGTTTGAGGCTGCCTGACGCGGGTGCCGTGATGACCCAGCATGCGCGTCTCGCGGCTGAAACCGGTGTCCTTGAATCACAAGGGGCTTTCCCCACTCCGGGCTCTAACCCTCTCCGGAGGAGCTAGGTTTATCGCCTGGCGCCTGAGACACCACTTTTTAGGGGAATGGTGACGGGGTTCAAGGCATTTTTAGAATTTCCGGGCATGTGTAGGCTACGGTCCTGCGCCTGGTTCCCACAATAAAAAAGCCTTGTGCCAAACTCGTGCGTACGTGGGGCGTTTGACGAATACTAGTATGTATGTATGTATGTAAAAAACATAATTATTAACATAAAAAATATAAAACAATTCTTTTAATGAGATCTAAATAAGATTAAGGAGAAATCAACGTAAATAACAAAGGGAATTTGATGTCGGAGGTGGCGTAGTTTCCATTCCCGACAGACGACAACCAAATTAGTTTTCCCGTCTTATCTCTCGTTTATCCATAAAGGACTTGGGGCACCTCTGGTGGTGTAACGGTTAGCAAGCTAGACTAGCAGACCTACACGAGTGAGTTCGAGTCTCATTGGGCGCCCCATTCATTCGGCCTTGTGCCACATCAAAGCAAAGCGCTTTGTAAATTACATCCATAAAGGACTTGGATGAATAATAGATATGAAAAAATTACCTAGAAGTTATGACTTACCTTAGTTGGATATTTGGCTAGAAGTATAGGGCATCCAGTGGGAATCGAACTTCTTAGCAATAGTCTGCCAACCTAGCTCGTTAACCATTTCATAAAAGAAAAAGAAAATCTTAAATCAGGACCAGAAAAATATGCGCCTATACAACAAGGGTCTCAGAGTCAAGAGAGCCAATACGCCCTGGGGGAAGGGCATAGTGGGCCAAAAGTAAGAGGGGGGGGGCTTGATTTTTACCATTTGTAATGCTAATTTGCAAAACAGCTGATAGGCTGCGATATTCCGCATCAAAATGAATCCGTATATTCTAGTTTGGTTTGGTTTTATGGCATTTCAACCATTGTAGGTTATTTAATGCCAAATCCTCTTTATACATATATATTAAATATATATGATTTGGTTGGGTTGGGTTTTATGGCATATCAACCATTGTAGGTTATTTAATGCCAAATCCTCTTTATACATATATATCAAATATATATGATTTGGTTTGGTTGGATTTTATGGCATATCAACCATTGTAGGTTATTTAATGCCAAATCCTCTTTATACATATATATTAAATATATATGATTTGGTTTGTTTGGGTTTTATGGCATATCAACCATTGTTGGTTATTTAATGCCAAATCCTCTTTATTCATATATATTAAATATATATGATTTGGTTGGGTTAGGTTTTATGGCATATCAACCATTGTAGGTTATTTATGGCCAAATCCTGCTTTTACATATAAATTAGATATGAAATTTGTGAAAAGATTTTATAGATACACACAGTTAAGTGATCAAACAGTTCTATTTCTAACAATTCGATTTAGCATAAGTCATCAAAATGGTTCCAAGTATTTCTATGTATCACTAACAATTCAATTAATTATCAGTCATTTGTTTATACACAGTTATGTGATCAAACAGTTCTATTTCTAACAATTCGATTTAGCATAAGTCAACAAAGTTAAATGGTTCCAAGTATTGCTATGTATCACTAACGATTAAATTAAACATCAGTCATTTGTTTACACGCAGTTAAATGTCAAACAGTTCTATTTCTAACAATTCAATTTAGCACAAGTGATTTGTTTTCACTCAGTTTAAATGTCAGACAGTTCTGTTTGACCCATAGATAGGACTATCAGGTGCTACCACTCCGGGCTCGAATGAATCTGGGATCAATGGTAATGAAGGGATACTCGGCATTCCCCAAAGCTCCAGCATTACTGGAGCCTCACCATAAGATTGGTTTATTTTATATCCATTACACTCGTTGGTGGTGGTGGTGGTGGTGGTGGGGGGTCTTACCCCTCTGCAAAAAAGTACTCGGTGTATTCTACCCAGCCGACTGGGCTGTATTCATATAATAGTAAGCGGGATATGTAAATTTGCACAAAATGTTTGAGGAAAAATTTTACTTTTCAAATTTTCCTCAATTATATTTTTACTTTTGTGGGTAAATTCCCTTTTTCACATTTTCATTTTGCCCAGTCGGCTGGGGCTGTAGAATACACTGACTGCACCTCAGCAGAGGGGTAAGACTACACCCCCCAACGAGTGTCCTGGATATGACACTAAACAATCTGATGGTGAGGTTCCAGTAATGCTGGGGCTTTGGGGAATGCGGAGTACCCCTTCATTGCCATTACTCCAAGGTCCACTCTGGCACAGAATCGTAGCATCTGATAGGGCTCTATCTATGGATTGAATAGAACTAACGGCATACTTATGCTAAGCTAAATTGTTTGACTAAACTGAATTGATTGAAATAGAAATGTTTTTGACAATTAAACCGTACTTACATTTAAACTTCATGCTTATGCTAAACTGAATCATTTGAAATGGAATTGTTTTTTTACATTGAAACTGTACTTACACTAAACTGATTTGTTTAATATAGAACTGTTTTTACATTTAACTGTGTGTAAACAAAATCTGTACTTATACTAAACTGAATTAGCTAAATTAGAACTGCTTGATTAAACTGAATAGTTTGAAATAGAGATGTTTTTCGCAATTAAATTGTACTTATATTTAAACTGTGTGCTTGTGCTGAACTGAATTGTTTGAAATTGAACTGATTATTTACATAAAAATGGATTTGGCGTTAAATAACCTACAAAGGTTGATATGCCATAAAAACCCAACCAAGCAACCATTTTCACTTTTGATAAAATCCAGTTTTTTCAACATATTCTATTTCGTGGGTAAATAGCAATAATTTGTACAATAAATATCATTAAAAGAGAGAAAACAAAAAACAAAAAAACAGAACAAAAAAAACAAAAACAAAAACAAATCCAAAGTTTTATTCAAAGAAATAGCGGATATTATTTCTGTTTATCTTACAATCCGTTCTCAAACATTTTTTAGGACTTAATAATTTGTGTGTTGTCAGTTATCTCACATACACCTTCCCTATGCGTTGTCGAATCATCTTCTCCTCACGTGACGAAAAAAAATCGTCTTGTTCTGTTGCCAGAGTAAGTTTTCTATAGTCTCACCTACAATGAATGTACCAGATTTGAAGGCTTATAAGATGCACGTCTTTCTTCAAAAAAGTCCCAGAAAATTACCTTGTATCGTGTAAGGTCAAGGGTCAGCTTTGAGCTTTTTTGTAAGTGGAGTTCGACATCTATTTATAGAAATTCATTAGAGGTGATTTTACGATAGAAATGATTTTACTATAGAAATATATGACAAATTATTTTAATACTAGGTCTTTTGTTTACCCACAGTTAAATGATAAAACAGTTCTATTTCTAATAATTCAATTTAGTATAAGTGATTTGTTTGCACTCAGTTTAAATGTCAGAAAATTCTATTTGATCCATAGAAAAGACTATCTGGTGCTACCACTCCGGGCTTGAATGGATCTGGGATCAATGGTAATGAAGGGGTACTCCGCATTCCCCAAAGCTCCAGCTTTCGTGATTCATTTTTTAATATAAGCTGAAATATTATGGATATCGAAAAAGAAAGAAGCTGGAAGAAAGATGAGTTGACAGGGTTTTATATCTCTTCCAGTAGGGTATGTATAAAAAACATTTTTATTTAGCACCCCAAACCGATCTTGCAGAGGTCAGATCTAAAGTGTTACACACCTTACGTGGAAGTGGGGATGGAGTCTTCTCTGAACCTCAATATATATATTTCATTTTTTTTTCTTTTGATGGCTGCGATGCGAAGAGACAAACGTTTAAGTAAACGGAGAACGAAGAACTAATCAAAGACACGAGAAGAGCCGGTTCCTAAAAGAGCGATGAAGTCAGCCTGCACTTAGAGTCCGTAATCCATTCCTTCCTGCTTCCATGTAGAGATATCCTCGTGCAAAAATGCATTTCTCATTATTTTACTACAGAAAAGCATTACAAATTCTTTTCATTATAGAAATGCTTTACAAATCTTGTTCACTATTGGAATGCATTGCAAATTATTTCCTCTATAGAAATGCATTACAAATCTTTTTCATTATAGAAATGCATTACAAATCCTTTTCATTATAGAAATGCATTTCACATTATTTTTACTACGGAAACACATTACAAACCCTTTTTACTATAGAAATGCATTACAAATCCTTTTCATTATAGAAATGCATTTCACATCATTTTTACTACGGAAACACATTACAAACCCTTTTTACTATAGAAATTCATTACAAATCCTTTTCATTATAGAAATGCATATCACATAATTTTTACTACGGAAACGCATTACAAATCCTTCTTACTATAGAAATGCATTAAAAATCTTTTTCATTATAGAAATGCATTTCACATCATTTTTACTACGGAAACGCATTACAATTCCTTTAGATCATTAACAATTAGAAACCGTCCTTGTCGAAGAACACTAGTGGCACAGTTTAACCCAAAGCTTGTGATGGGGGTAAGGAAGTTCATGCCTTTCCCAAGGGTATTAGTCCTAAAGTGAACGTAATAGCACGACTGGAGCCACTGCCCCTCATCCATTGTTTACCATCGGAAAGGAATTTGTGAAGCGCATGAGGCCTACAAACCGCGTGTTTGAGATTTGAGCTATACAATATCTTTATATTGTTAAACTTTTAAACAGAAAATACTTTTTCCTCATCTAACCCAATTAAAAGAAGCCCAGTCACTAAAATATTGCAAATTTCTATGTCTGAGATTGCCAAAATTTAATATTCAAAATACTTAAATTGAGATATTTTATCAAACCCAAAAGAACGACACATGCTACGTTACGATTAACGTGCTGTTCTTCACTATTGGTGCATACAAAATCATCACTCATGTACACCCCTAACAATTCCCCAGAAGAAGGCCGAAAAGTATAACGGCCAAAATGTTGTGAGTCTAAAAATGATTCATATGTGACCACGAATCGGAGCCAATCACTGAATCATAATAATTACACAGAAATAAAAATAAAAATAATTAATTTATATAAAGAAATTAAAATATTTGTTTGATTTATATTGTAGAGGTGTCTTTACAGCAATTATACGTGAGTAACAACCGGCTCATTGACCTAGTGAGTAGAGTGTTCGCCAATGGTCCGGGAGACCTAGGTTCAATCCCAGGTCACGTCATACCAAAGACTTTAAAAATGGTACTTGATAACTCCTTGCTTAACACTCAGCAATATAAGGTACGTATCGAGGGTAAAGTGGAGCAATCCAGGGAATGGAATAGCGCCCTCCCCTACACCTCAGTGTAGTAGCTATTGAAAAGGAAGCCATCTGGTCGCCCTAGATTACGGTTGCTAACTTTACTTTTATAGGGTAAATGTTGTTAGTACAAGTATTGCTTGGAGGTTGCCACTTCCCAATGTAAAAGACAAATGTGATAAAAGCCAAATTTTTAGATGGAAAAATTAGGAGGTTGACCTATATTCAAGGAATTTTTTTTGTTTTTTAACCAACAAAACTTTCATCTGCTTTAAGGAACCCACATATAGTGACATCACAAACACTAATGTATTATATGGAAACGCATTACAAATCCTTTTTACAATAGAAATGCATTACAAATCCTTTTCATTATAGAAATGCATTACAAATAATTTTCACTATAGAAATGCATTACAAATCCTTTTCATTATAGAAATGCATTACAAATAATTTTCACTATAGAAATGCATTACAAATCCTTTTCATTATAGAAATGCATTTCACATTATTTTTACTACGGAAACGCATTACACATCCTTTTCACTATAGAAATGCATCACAAATCATTTTTGTTAGAGAAATGCATTTCTCATTATTTTACTACAGAAAAGCATTACAAATCCTTTTCATCATAGAAACGCTTTACAAATCTTATTCACTATTGGAATGCATTGCAAATTATTTTCATTATAGAAATGCATTTCACATTATTTTTACTACGGAAACGCATTACAAATCCTTTTTACTATAGAAATGCATTACAAATCCTTTTTATTATAGAAATGCATTAAAAATCCTTTTCATCATAGAAATGCATTTCATATTGTTTTAATTATAGCTCATTATGCAACCTACAATATTATGAAAAGGATTTATAAAATTTTCAGCCTCTTACACGGACAAGCCCAATCAGCTGGAACTATAGAATACACCAACTGCATCTCTGCGGAGGGGTAAAACCCCACCCCTCTACAAGTGTCCCGCACAGGACATTAAATCATCGGATGGTGAGGCTTTAGTTCAGGAAATTTGGGGAATGTGGAGTGCCCCTTCATTGCTCTGGTAGAATACATCATCTGCATCTCTGCAGACTGGTTTGGTTTGGTTTTATGGCATATCAAACATTGTGGGTCATTTAATGCCAAATTTATTTTTATACATAGAAACAGTTCTATTTCAAACAATTCAGTTTAATATAAGTACGCAGTTTAAATGTCAAAACACTCCTATTGGTCTAATGGGTAAAGTGTTCGCCAACGGTCCGGCAGACCGGTGTTCAATCCTAGGTCGAATCATACCAAAGACTCAAAAATGGTACTTGATACCGCCTTGCTTAACACTCAGCAATATAAGGTAAAGATCTAGGTGCCCGTGGTGTAATGGTTATCGTCGTAGGAAATGGACACGGCGACACGAGTTCAAATCCTGGACGAGACTGATTGCATTTCACATAGCACTAATACCCTTGGGAAAGGTATGAATCCAATTATTCTCCCTCCAGCTATGGGTAAATAGTAGGACAGACTGGGTTCTTCAGCCTTGGTGAGGCAACTAGTCTAGGAGAAGGAAAACTCTGAATTCAAACCTGATAAACTCCGCTTAAAAACTAACCTTGTGTCATATCCTGCCCGAGCGGAGGGGTTGGTAAATAGGGATAAGGTAAAGATTTAGGGTAAGCCGAGCAATCCAGAGAAAGGAGTAGCATCTTCCTGTACACCTTGGTGTAGTAGCTATTGAAAAGGGAGACTTATTGAAAAGGGAGACTTAGGTCGCCAAATTTACTACTTACGCTGTTTAGTTCTATTTAACCCATAGATCAGACCGTATCAGACGGTGCCACTTCGGGCCTGAGGGGACTTGGGAGCAAGAGCAATAAATGAGTACTCCGCATTCCCCAAAGCTCCAGCATTACTAGAGCCTCACCATCAGATTGTTTAAAGTCATACTTAGGACACTCATTTGAGGAGTCTTATCCCTCTGCAAAGATGCAGTCAGCTGACTGCGCCAATCTTTACCGACCTCCCCAATGAATGTCCTGTTATAACATTATAGAATCTGATGGCGAGGCCCGATAATACTGGAGCATTGTGGAATGCAGAGTACCTCTTCATTACCTTAATTCCCATGTCCACTCTGACGCCGGGTGGTAGTACCAGATAGGGTCCTATCTATGGGTCAAATTGAACTGTTTGACATTTAAACTGAGTGTAAACAAATGACTTATGCTAAATTGAATTGTTAGAAATAGAACTGTGTGAAACAAATAAGCCCAGGCTTGTTTAAAATCTTACCTACAAACTATTCATTTATCAATCATTATATAACAGAATTGCAGGAGGTGCCCGTGGTGTAATGGTTATCGTCGTAGGAAATGGACACGGCGACACGAGTTCAAATCCTGGACGAGAATGATTGCCTTTCACATAGCAGTAATACCCTAGGGAAAGGTATGAATCCAATTATTCTCCCTCCAGCTATGGGTAAATAGTAGGACAAACTGGGTTCTTCAGCCTTGGTGAGGCAACTAGTCTAGGAGAAGGAAAACTCTGAATTGAAACCTGTTAAACTCCGCTTAAAAATTGACCTTGTGTCATATCCTGCCGAGTGGAGGGTTTGGTAAATAGGATTATATAACAGAATTTGGTTTTAAATATCCTATAAGGTTTGACATGCCATAAACCCCCAGCAACCAACCTTTACAAATCATATATATTTAATTTGTGTATGTATAAAAAGGATTCGGCATTAAATACCCTACAAGGGTTGATATGCCATAAAACCCAACTGACTTTAACAAATCATATATATATATATGATTTGGCATTAAATATCGTACAAGGGTTGATATGCCATAAAACTCAAACGACTAACCTTTATAAATCATATATATTTGATATATATATGTATAAAAAGGATTTGGCATTAATTTCCTACAAGAGTTGATATGCCATAAAATCCAACCATTGGTAAGGACAACCTATCTAGGAGAACCCCTATAAATCATATATATATATATATATATATATATATATATATATATATATATATATATATATAAAAAGGATTTGGAATTAAATATCCTATAAGGGTTGAAACGCCATAAAACCCAGCCAGTCAGCTAGTTCTTTAAGTGACCTCTAATAGTATGGCAAGGATTTATTAAACAGATATATCAAAACTTTCATATGTTGCCTTATAGCTTTGCATTTAGTTTTTCTTTCTCTTAGATAGGTTGCCCTTACCAATGATTGTTTTCTAACAGAAAAGCATATTTTCACATATACATCATGCACATCTATTTAAAGAAATTCATTAGAAATGATTTTACTATAGAAATGTATTACAAATTATTCTAATATTATCTTTTTATATAACCTGAAATATTATGGATAGGATTTTAAAAAACTTTCATCCGATCTAATTACACACACATACATACACACGCACACATACACGCACACACACACACATACACGCACACATGCACACATACGCACACACACACACACACACACACATGGGGTGTCCTCGTGGTGTAATGGTTAAAGCGATGGACTGTGGAATCGTAGTAAGCGAGTTCGAACTCCAGTCGCGCTATTACGTTCACTTGCGGGCAAATACCCTTGGGAAAGGTATGAACCCCCTTATCCTCCCAGCTATGGGTTAAATAGTACCACTACTGTTCTTCTAGGAGAATGGCTTTGGCATTAAATAACCTGCAAAGGTTTATATGCCATTAAACAAAGAAACCAAACCAAACACACACACACACTCAGAGTAGGTCTTTACTTATCTGTTATTCTGTTTAATGACCCCTTACACACACTCGTTAATCAGTGACAGAGGCGAGAGGGGGGGGGGGACAATATTACACGGCTAAGGATATGAACCGTGTTATATATCTACACATTGTTTTTGTTAATTTTAATTCATTCATCATTTGATAACAAACACTAAAAACATATGTAGAAATTATACAGAAATAATTTTACTATAGAAATGCATTACAAATGATTTTACTTAAGGAATGTATGGCAGCTGATTTTACTACAGAAATGCATTGCAAAGAAATTTACTACAGAAATGCATTACAAAGGAATTTACTTCAGAAATGCATTACAAATGATATTACTACAGAAATGTTTTACAAAGGAATTTACTACAGAAATGCATTACAAAGGAATTTACTACAGAAATGCATTACAAATGAATTTACTACAGAAACGCATTACAAAGGATATTACTACAAAAATGCATTACAAATGATATTACTACAGAAATGCATTACAAAGGAATTTACTACAGAAATGCATTACAAATGATATTACTACAGAAATGTATTACAAAGGAATTTACTACAGAAATGCATTACAAAGGAATTTACTACAGAAATGCATTGCAAATGATATTACTACAGAAATGCATTACAAATGAGTTTACTACAGAGACGCATTACAAAGGAATTTACTACAGGAATGCATTACAAATGAATTCACTACAGAAATGCATTACAAATTACTATTAAATTACTAAAAGAATTATATAACTAAGTGGGTCGAGGTTTTAAGCATTTCGCTTATATTATACTCACTTAAGAGATAAAAATTGAGAGTATCTAAACATTGTCAGAAAATGACAACCTGAACCTTTTGCTAATATAAAATGGCTCTTTATATAATACATTATATCACGGCTAGAATTTAGTTAACAAATATATTAAAACTTTAAATTGTCAACTATCCTTCACTCTAATCGTTACATCGGAAATACTAAAAGCATATATAGGAATTTGCTACAGAAATACACTACAAATGATTTTACTACAGAAATGCATTGCAAATGATTTTATTACAGTAATTCATTACGAATAATTTTACTACAGATATGCATTACAAATGATTTTACTACAGAAATGCACAACAAATGATTTTACTGGAGAAATGCATTACAAATGATTTTACTACAGAAATACACTACAAATGGTTTTACTACAGAAATACAATACAAATAATTTTTACTACAGAAATGCACAACAAATAATTTAACTTTAGAAATGCATTACAAATGATTTTACGATAGAAATACACTACGAATGATTTTACTACAGAAATGCATTACAAATGATATTACTATATAATTGTACTACAAATGATTTTACTGCAGAAATGCATTACGAATGATTTTACTACAGAAAGGCACAACAAATGATTTTACTACAGAAATGCATTACAAATGATTTTTACTACAGAAATGGATTACAAATGATTTTTACTACAGAAATGCATTACAAATGATTTTTACTACAGAAATGCATTACAAATGATTTTACTACAGAAATGGATTACAAATGATTTTACTACAGAAATGCATTGCAAATGATTCTAATATTAAATAATCAAAAGAATTGTATAATTAAGTGTGTCAAGATTTTAAGCATTTAGCTTATATTTAATCACTTTTTTCAAATAGAGAAGAAAATAGAAATTATTTAAACATTGGTAGAAAATAACAAACTGAACCCTTTGTTAATATAAAATGGCTCTTTATATGATATATTACAACATGGCTAGAATTTATTTAAAAACTTTATATTATAAACTATCCTTTACTCGAATTATCACACAGCAAATAATAAAAGTATATATAGAAATTTACTCTAGAAATATATTACAAATTATTGTAAAATTAGCTTTTTATGAAACCGGTAATATTATAGATAGGACTTATTAACAAATAGTTCAAAACCTCGATTCACTTTAATGATTACATATAAAATTACTCAGCAAATACTTAAAGAATTTGGTTTCTTCGTTCAACACCATATCAACCTTCGTAGGCTATTTAATAACATATCCATCCTTCTAGGAGAACAGTAGTGGTACTTTTTAACCCATAGTTGGGAGGATAAGGGGGTTCATACCTTTCCCAAGGGTATTTGTCCGAAAGTGAACGTAATAGAACGACTTATTTATTTGCGCAGAGTTAAACAGTTTGAAGCATTGTAAGTAAGATGTAAAATTTGCGACCATAGTCTAGGGCAGCCCGAAAGCTCCTTTTTCAATAGCTTTTACAGCGTGGAGTAGAAAAGGGCGCTTCTCTATTTCTTGGATTGCTTCACTTTACCTTGATCATTACCATTTAATTCTGAGTGTAAAGCAAGGTGGCATCAAATACCATTTTTTGAATCTTTGGTATAACTCGACCTGGGATTGAACCTCGGTCTCCTGAACCATTGGCGAACACTCTACCCACTAGACCAATAATTGTAAAACAATAATAATTCAATTTAATATTAATAATTTGCTAGAACACAATTAAATGGTCTCAATTATAGTAAATGGTGAAATATTTTTTATTTAACTAATTGATGGAACCGTTACAGGTACTACCTCTCCGGGACTGAGTGGACCTGGGAGTAATGATAATGTAGGGCTTCTCAATGTTCTCCAGAGCTCACCATCAGATGCAGTTTAGTATCATATCCAGGAAACTGCAGAATTGCAGTCGGAGTATTCTATGGACCCTCCCCCGTTGACAGGGTGGGGGTTCAAATTATTTGTATTGAGAATACTGACTCAAGGCTATAACATAATGCAGAAACAAATGATTATTATTGAACAGAAGAGGTTTCTTGAAACCATTTGTTTGAGTTGGTTTTATGACATATCAACCATTGTAAGTTATTTAATGCCAAACCCTCTTTATATTGAATATAAAGGATTTGGTTTGATTTGGCTTTATCAACAATTGTTGGTTATTCAATACCAAATCCTCTTTATACATATATATTAAATATATATGATTTGGTTGGGTTGGGTTTTATGGCATATCAACCATTGTAGGTTATTTAATGCCAAATTCTCTTTATACGTATATATTAAATATATAGAATTTTGTTTGGCATATCAACCATTGTAGGTAATTTAATGACAAATCCTGTTTATACATATATATTGAATATATATGATTTGGTTGGGTTGGGTTTTATGGCAAATCAACCACTGTAGGTTATTTAATGCCAAATCCTCTTTATACATATATATTGAATATATATGATTTGGTTGGGTTGGGTTTTATGGCAAATCAACCATTGTAGGTTATTTAATGCCAAATCCTCTTTATACATATATATTAAATATATATGATTTGGTTTGGTTGGGTTTTATGGCATATCAACCATTGTAGGTTATTTAATGCCAAATCCTCTTTATACATATATATTAAATATATATGATTTGGTTTGGTTGGGTTTTATGGCATATCAACCATTGTAGGTTATTTAATCCCAAATCCTCTTTATACATATATATTAAATATATAGGGTTTGGTTTGGTTGGGTTTTATGGCATATCAACCATTGTAGGTTATTTAATACCATATCCTTTTTATACATATATATTAAATATATATGATTTGGTTTGGTTGGGTTTTATGGCATATCAAACATTGTCGGTTGTTTAATGCCAAATTCAGTTTTTAAATACATATTGAATATTTAGAATTTAGTTGGGATTTATGGCATATCAACCATTGGAGACCAAATCATCTTTATATATATATATATATATATATATATATATATATATATATATATATATATATATATATAATTTTTAAACACATTTTGTAGATAACATTCTTAAATGAGTCTGAGCTCTTTTTTTGCACACAATTAAATATTTTCAAGTATTTTTATATAACATTCACAGTTTAACATCAATCATTTGTTTGCACACATAGTTTGTTCTATTTGACCCATAGGTAGGACCCCATCTGCTGCTACTATTTTGGGTCAGAGTGAACCTGGAAGCAGTGGCAATGAAGGGGTACTCCACATTCCCCGAATCTCCTAGGCTATAGATTCGCCATTAGATTCTTTAATGTCCTATACAGGACATTCATTGGGATGGGGTCTAACCCCTTTGACGAGATGCAGTCGGTGTTTTCAACAGCCCCAGCTGACAGGGCCAAAACTTCTAGTGTCTCAATTATAAGTATTAGATTGGTGTCCTCGTGTTGTAATGGTTACAGAGATGGACTGCTGAACCGTAGTAAGCGAGTTCGAGCTCCAGTCGCGCTACTACGTTCACTTTCGGACAAATACCCTTGGGGAAAGGTATAAACCCCCTTATCCTCCCAGCTATGGGTTAAATAGTACCACAACTGTTCTTTCGAAGGATGGTTTTGGCATTAAATAACCTACAAAGGTTGATATGCCATTAAACCAAACCATTCGTATAGGATGGGAATACTTGAAACCATACAAGTTTTTCAATGGTCTCAATCATAGTAAAAGGTGAAATATTTTTATTTAACCAATAGATGGGACCGTTACAGGTACTACCTCTCCGGGACTGAGTTGACCTGGGAGTAATGATAATGGAGGGCTACTCAACGTTCCCCAGAGCTCACCATCAGATGCAGTTTAGTGTCATATCCAGGAAACTGTAGAATTGCTGTCGGAGTATTCTACAGTTTGATGTAAAGTCTCAATAACATCCGGGACACACAAATTATTTCTATTTGATGGGAATACTTGATATAACGGTGCAAAATAAAATCTAAGAAACAACCACAAAAAAGCACATATAAATGAGAAATGTACGCAATACCCTAACCTCTAGGCTTAAAATAATCCCAGACAGTTTGGTGTACCGTTAAGAAATATCAGTCAG
The DNA here is from genome assembly GCA_963585895.1 of Sepioteuthis lessoniana. Taxonomy (NCBI): domain Eukaryota; kingdom Metazoa; phylum Mollusca; class Cephalopoda; order Myopsida; family Loliginidae; genus Sepioteuthis; species Sepioteuthis lessoniana. Next base: position 150,478 of record CAUZXS010005978.1, read on the forward strand.
TCTAATTCCTCCCTTTAGTTGGGAAATTCCTCCTCTGGGAGCCAAGTGACCCCTGTTTATGAATAACTGGTTTTGATAATCACGGCTCAAGTAAGCGTCTATTGCTGAGATTCGAACCCTGTACAGCCGTCATCAGTCGCGGTGAATAGCTTCCTAACAACTATTTCGCATAAAGGCACACACACACACACACACACACACACACACATACATATATATATATATATATATATATTGAGTACTGACTCTAACCTCGGGTGTTGATTCTTCTAATTTCTATTGATGTAAATTCTTTTTAAACAACAAGCAAAACGACAATTGATTCTTTTTTTTTTCAAGGGAGTGGATGTTGAATTCAATCACGTGGATAAACGACAATGAATACAGGTTCGATCTCTACTTGAAGTCCATTGCTTGACCGACAATGGGCAGCGAATGAGGACTTTTAGAAACTTATTCATAAACTTTCTCCATAAACAAACACACTGATTGCTTGTTTAGCTTTTTTGATTTCGTGTGTGACCGACACAAAATAAAAATGGACACTCCTCATTCGAAACTTTGTGGACTGAGCAAAAAGTCTCAATAACATCCGGGACATTTACTTGGGGGTGTTTTCTCAGTTAAAACTTCTGGTATTTTTTAAGCGGTGAGTTAGGCCCCACCTTTACCTGTGTTGGAAAAAGAGAAAGAATTAGTGGGTGGATTTTGTCTAAGGGGTGTAAGACATGTTCAAGATTAAAGAGAGGGGGTTGATGTGCATCTTTAATACGAAAAATGTGAAAATGTGTGTGGATGTGAGAGAGAGAAAGACAGAGAGAGAGAGAGAGAGAAAGAGAGTGAAAGAAGAGAGAGAGAAAGAGAGGGAGAGAGAAAGAGAGGGAGAAAGAAGAGAGAGAGAAGTAGAGAGAGAGAGAGAGAGAGAAAAAGAGAGAAAAAGAGAAAGAGAAGGAGAAGAGGAGAGAGACAAGAAAAAGAAAGACAAGAAAGGCAAGAAGAGACGACAATAAGTTACAAGAAGAAGAAAGACAAGAGACAGACGAAGAGAGAAAAGGAGAAGAGAAACTAGAAAAAGAAAGACAAAAGACAAAAGAAGAAGAGATAGATAGATAGATAGAGAGAAAAAAAGTGACAGAAGAAGGCAGAAGAGTGAAGGGAGATAAACGAATAGAGCACGAAAAGGGATATATATATATATATTGTAATAGTATTGGTTGTCGCTAATTCCCTTTGTGGGGAAGAGAGAGAGAGAGAGAGAGAGAGAGAGAGAGACAGACAGACAGACAGATGGATAGATAGAAAGAGAGATGAAAGTGTAAGAAGAAGAGTTAAACAGGTATGGACAAACTGAGATTGATAAGTAGAATGTACCAATCAAAAGGGGCTTGGTCAGGTACGTAAACGAGTAAAAAAGGATAAAGAAAGAAACTAAGTTTATAAGCAGCCAGGAAACACATTCATACTCTTCTACCTCCCATCAAACACACACACACACACACACACACACACATATATATATATAATATATATATATATATATATAATATATATATATATATATAATATATATATATATATATATATATATATATAAGAAAAACACATAGAAATCAGGTGATGATGGGGTTTGTGGATGGACGTGAACAGCCTTTGATTGAATGAGCTGTGCGTACTGGCAGAGAGGGAGACTGAATGGAGGAGGCCAGGAGGAAAAGAGATAGACGAGGAGAGGTTTTGATATAAGATATGAACAGGCGGTGATTGCGAGTAAAGGCAGGTAGATTGCAAAAAAAAAACCGCAAGGAAAAAAAAAGCCATTTTCTTTGTCGGCATTTGTATGTATTTGTGATTAGCAAATACTTTTCCACCTCGTTTTGATAATTCTTCATTCACTAAAGTACACATCCCGTATACGTTAGCTCCATCATGCACAATTGTGATAAAAATAACACTTGTTATTTAAGATTCACAAACGTTACTTACTCTACGCCATCTATACGCTAAATTTTTTTTTGTTCGTTTCGACCTGCCACTCCTAGACTATCACCAATTGTCTCCTCCTCCTTTTATAACGTCGTCCGGACGATTTCTGTATCGCAGACCATTGTTCGGGGGTAACCGCTTTCGTCTCCGTAGTTTTGGTCCATTCGTGAGAGAGAGAGAGAGAGAGAGAGAGAGAGAGAGAGAAATGAAGAATAAAGAACCCCTTAGCCGTAAGACCTGCACACCATTTCTGTCGACAGAAAATACTTCCTCTCTACTCTGAAAACTAAAAATCAAAATAAAACCCAATAAGAGTCACTCCTTTATCCGGCTTACAATATGGCCACTGGTCGGTAACATTGCCTTTCTGGAGACAAGGAGAGAAATCTTTCACAATTTGTCATCAATACGTCGGAATTAAGGTTAGTAGAGGAAACACTTCTTCAAAGACAGGCTGAGGCCTTAGCGTGGCTACTTCGCCCGCCTGCCTGCCAGTCCGCCATATTATGTCGTCTGTTTTATTTGGCGATTGGTAGAAGGACGATGATTGGTGAGAGGGTTGTAGATGGCGTCCTTGATAGGATAACAGATAAAGAAATGGGCGACACGAAATGCTGGCATACAATGTGAGGCTCGAACCCGGGAGGTTTTTTGATGGAGTTGTGAAAGGAAGGAAAGAAAGAAAAAGAGATTCTAAAAGGAAGAACTGAAGAAGTGAAAAGAAAAGAAGCAGGGGGTGGTTTTGAAACGAGAGAAGAGTGTAAAAAAATAGAATGAAAAGAAAATAGAAATAGAGAGAGTAAGGGAAGAAAGAAAGATTATAGCAGTTACAAAGATGGCGTTGGGAGCCAAGAAACGGTAATAAAAGAAAAAAAACGAGAGATAGATAGATAGATAGATAGATAGAGAGAGAGAGAGAGAGAGAGAGAGAGAGAGAGGTAATGAAAAATGGGCAAGAAGAACTTATAAAAGAAATTGGAAAGGAGAAATAGGAGGAAACTTATGTAAACTTCTAAAAGAATGTGGAGAGAGAGAGAGAGAGAGAGAGAGAGAGAGAGAGAGAGAGAGAGAGAGAGTAATAAAAGCTCATTAAAGAAATCGGGAAATTAAATGAAAAGAGGGAAGAAGAAGAGACTCATATGAACTTCTAAAAGAATATATATATATATTGAGAGAGAGAGAGACAGACAGACAGAGACAGAGAGACAGACAGAAGACAGACAGAGAATGGCGAGTAAAAATCGTATAATAGGAAAGAGAAGAATGGATAACTCGTGTAAAGTTCGAAGAGAGAAAGAAAGAAAGAAGAGAGAGAGAGAGAGAAAGAAAGAAAGAAAGAAAGAAAGAAGAGCGAGCGAGCGAGAGAGAGAGAGAGAGAGAGAGAGAGAGAGAGAGAGAAAGAAAGAAGAAAAGAGAAAATATTTTGAATAGATTTGTTAAGATCGCTTTATACTTGTCAGCACGTTAGAATGGCTTAAACAATTCTAATTGAGAATAGGTCACCCTCTTCCCCCATCAAACAAACCAACCCCAAATTGCTTCATTGATGGTTGCTTACCAAACAATGCTTGTGCTCGGCGTTCTAATCCACATGAGAATAAATACCTCAATTACTAAGCAAAAATTACATGCTGATTTTACTGGCAGACAGTGTCTCCAAACTTCAAAATTTCTAACGATTCAAGCACCTCACATTGTATAACAGTTTGTCAGGGCTGGTTTAACCCTTGAGCCAAATAAAACACATATACTGTGGACATCAAGTAAAGATAGGGCTCCACTGAGATTTTTTATCGTCAGTTTACCACAGAGTATATATCATCATGAAGTCGTGCAGACAGCACAAATTTCCCTGATTCTTTCTCGCCATCCGTCCCTATCATCCATCGCTCCAGACAGGTCCTCCAAACTAAATCGAGGATAGAGCTGATGTAAATAAGTTCTTGCTGGTCGGCCAACACTGACTCGTCCATGTGAGGGGGTCCATAGAAGAACGTCACTTATGAGTTCGTCCTTGCTTCTTTAGCATGTCTTGTTTGGGTTATTTGGGTGGTTTTTGAGATGGGCGGTAAGTGTCCATATAGGGGTCCATAGAAGTATGTCACTTATGAGTTCATCCTTGCTTCTCCAGCCATGTCCAGCTTGTCTTGTTCGTCTTTGTTGGTTTGTGAGATGGGAGGTAAGTGTCCATGTAGGGGTCCATAGAAGAATGTCTCTAATGAGTTCGTCTTTGCTTCTCCAGCAGTATCCCACATGTCTTGTTCGTCTTACATGGATGGTTTGTGAGATAGGAGGTAAGTGGCCGTGTAGGATTCCATAGTAGAACGTTCCTTATTAGTTCGCTCTTATTTCTAGTTTCAGGTAAATGAATGATTTGTCCTATTTTTCATAATTTTTTGAATAAATTCGAATTAAATCTTAATATCTAGCGAAGAGGATCATAATAATCTGAGTGCTTAGAACCTATTCAGGACTTAATCCAGTCCTTTAATCGGGGAGTTTGTCTAGCAGACCATTACTAAATAGTGAGCTCAATTAATCCACTTTATGTTTTCATACTTCAAAAGTCTTGATACAAATTTTTTAAAATGTTGAATAGTTTTACATTTCAGTCATTATCAGGTCATTTAATGGCGAAGTCAGTTTCTATATTGCTTGGTTTGGTTTTATGGCATATCGACCATTGTAGGTTATTTAATGCCAAATCCTCTTTATACATAAATATTAAATCTATACGATTTAGTTTGGTTTGGTTTGGTTTTATGACATATCAACCATTGTAGGTTATTTAATGCCAAATCCTCTTTAGAAATATATATTAAATATATATGATTTGGTTTGGTTGGGTTTTATGGCATATCAACCCTTGTAGGTTATTTAATTCCAAATCCTTTTTATACATAGATATTAAATCTATACGATTTGGTTTGGTTTGGTTTTATGGTATATCAGCCACTGTAGTTTATTTAATGCCAAATCCTTTTTATACATATATATTAGATATATATGATTTAGTTTGGTTGGATTTTATGGCATATCAACCATTGTAGGTTATTTAATGCCAAATCCTCTTTATACATATATAGTAAATATATATGATTTTGTTGTGATGTGTTTTATGGCAAATCAACCATTGTAGGTTATTTAATTCCAAATCCTTTTTATACATATTATATATGTTTTGTAAACGCATTATTTGTAGATAACAGTTCTTAACAAGCCAGAGCTCATTTGTTTGCACATAGTTGAATGATTATACATATGATTTGAAAGTCAATAGTTTGTAGGTAATCTTATTTTGAAATGAGTCAAAGCTAATTTGTTTGCTCATAATATTATTATTGTTTGCACACAGTTGAATGGTTCCAAACATTCTAACACGAACAATTCTTTTTAGTATTAATAATTTGTTTGCACTCACTTAAATGGTTTCAAATATTGCTATCTAATATAAACAGTTTTATTTGCACACAGTCAAATGGTTTCAAGCATCATAATGTGACACTAACAATTCAATTTAGGCAGGCAGTTAAAGAGTTTCAAGTACTGCTATTTAACACTAATAATTCTATTCAACATTACTCATTTGTTTGCACACAGTTAAATTGTTCTAAGTATAACAATGTATCACTAACAAGTCAATTAAACATTTGTTATTTGTTTATACACAGTTTAAATGGTCAAACAGTTCTATTTCTTGCAATTCGATTTAACATAAGTTATTTGTTTGCTCGCATTTTAAATAGTAAAACAGTTCTATTTGACCCATAGAGAGGACCCTATCAAGTGCTACCACTCCAGGTCAGAGTGAACCTGGAAGTAATGGCTGTGAAGGAGTACTCAACATTCCCCAAAGCACCAAGACTGGAGCTTCACCATCAGATTGTTTAGCATCATATCCAGGACACTCGTTGGGGTGGGGTGGGTGGGGTTATGCCCCTCTGCAGAGATACAGTCGGTGTGTTCCACAGTCCCAGTCGACAGAGCCATTTATTTTTGGCGAGCAGTTATGAGGTTTCAAATAGCTAATGCTTATCCTTTAACAATTATAGTTGGTTGGTTGGTTGGGTTTTATGGCATATCAACCTTTGTAGGTTATTTAACGCCAAATGAATTTATATATAAAGAATTAGTTCTATTTCAAACAATTCAATTTAGCGTGAGTACACAGTTTAATTGTCAAAAACATTTCTATTGCAAGCGATTCAGTTTAGTGAAACAGTTCTATTTCAAACAATTCAGTTTAGCATAAGTACACAGTTTTAATGTCAAAAAAAGTTCTATTTCAAACAATTCCGTTTTGCATTAAGTTAACAATTTTGTTCTATTTGACCCTTAGATAGGGCCCTATCAGGTGCTACCACTCTGGGTCACAATGGACCTGGGAACGATAATAATAAATTATTCTCCCTCCAGCTATGGGTAAATAGTAGGGCAGACTAGGTTCATCAGCCTTGGTGAGGCAACTAGTCTAAGAGAAGGAAAACTCTGAATTCAAACCTGTTGAACTTCGCTTAAAAATTGACCTTGTGTCATATCCTGCCCGATCAGAGGGGTTGGGTAAATAGGATAATAATAAAGAGGTACTCCGCATTCCTCAAAGCTCCAAAATTACTGGAACCTTACCATCGGATTGTTTAGTGTCATTTCAGGACACTCGTTGGAGGAGTCTTGCCTCTATGCTGAGGCGCAGTCGGTGTATTCTACAGCAATTATAGTGTTTAGTAACTATTCTGAAAAGATTGATCGATTTTAGATTATATAAAAATCTAAACGTTAGAACGGCAGAACATTATAATATTTTTTGCCCAGTAAATTAAAAATGATTTTGGTTGGTTTTACGGCATATTGACTCTTGCCATATTTGGAATTTACATAGGTTCGCTAACTTCAAATGGGGGGCGGTGTATCCTCGTTGGGTAATTGGTTAAAGCGCTGGACTGTGGAATCGTACTAAGTGAGTTCGGATTCCAGTCTCGCTATTACGTTCACTTTCGGACAAATACCCTTGGGAAAGGCATGAACCCCCTTATCCTCCCAACTATAGGTTAAAAAGTACCACTGCTATTCTCCTAGAAGGATGGATATGTTATTAAATAGCCTACGAAGGTTGATATGGTGTTGAACGAAGAAACCAAATTCTTTAAGTATTTGCTGAGTAATTTTATATGTAATCATTAAAGTGAATCGAGGTTTTGAACTATTTGTTAATAAGTCCTATCTATAATATTACCGGTTTCATAAAAAGATAATTTTACAATAATTTCTAATATATTTCTAGAGTAAATTTCTATATATACTTTTATTATTTGCTGTGTGATAATTTGAGTAAAGGATAGTTTATAATATAAAGTTTTTAGATAAATTCTAGCCATGTTGTAATATATCATATAAAGAGCCATTTTATATTAACAAAGGGTTCAGTTTGTTATTTTCTACCAACGTTTAAATAATTTCTGTTTTCTTCTCTAATTGAAAAAAGCAATTAAATATAAGCTAAATGCTTAAAATCATGTCACACTAAATAATACAATTCTTTTGATTATTTAATATTAGAATCATTTGTAATGCATTTCTGTAGTAAAATCATTTGTAATGCATTTCTGTAGTAAAATCATTTGTTGTGCATTTCTGCAGTAAAATTATTTGTAATGCATTTCTGTAGTAAAATCATTTGTTGTGCATTTCTGCAGTAAAATTATTTGTAATGCATTTTTGTAACAAAATCATTTGTAGTGCATATCTGTAAAAAAATCATTTGTTGTGCATTTCTCTGGTAAAATCATTTGTAATGCATTTTTGCTGTAAAATCATTTGGAATGCTTTTCTGTAATATAATCATTTGTTGTGTATTTTTATAGTAAATTCCTATATATACTTTTTTTTGTGCATTTCTCTGGTAAATTACTTTTTTTGTGCGTTTCTCTGGTAAAATCATTTGTAATGCAATTCTGTTGTAAATTCATTTGGAATGCTTTTCTGTGATAAAATTATTTGTAGTGTATTTCTATAGTAAATTCCTATATATACTTTTAGTATTTTCTATGTAATGATTAGAGTGAAGGACAGTTGACGATTTAAAGTTTTATCATATTTGTTAGCTAAATCTAGCTATGATATAAGCTAAAAGTAAATATAAGCTTAAAACCTCGACTCACTTGATTATAGAATTATTTTGATAATCTATATGTAAAATCATTTGCAATTAATTTCTATAGTAAAATCATTTAAATTACATTTCTATAGTAAGATTATTTCTAATGAATTTCTATATGTACTTTTCATATTAAAATAATTTCAAATCAAGCATAATATAAAGATAGTCTAATATATTTGTTTAATAAACCCTAGTCATGATACGAGGGTCATTCAATTAACAAAGAAAATTTCTTTAGGTTAAAGAAATATACATTTTTTAACATTAAAATCCTTATTTAATTTTAAAATATTTGGAAAAAGAAATATACATTATATTTCAGAATTTTTTTTCCATAAATGTAACCTCAGTATTGTTTGAAATTGGTTCACGGAAAAAATATTTCAATCTCGCAGAAATATTTGTTTTGAAACGAACCAAAAACAAACACACAAAAAAGCAAAACTAAAAACTAAAACAACTATACAAAAAAAGTAAATTATTGAAACCATATAATAGTATATTATATATAATAGTATATTATAGATTATTATTAGTATTAGATAGGAATACTTGAAACTATGCAGCTGTATACTGACAACTGATATTTATTAAATAGAAATGTTATATAATTTTATATTATCACTTTTCGTTTTATATATCTAGCCTTTCGGTCTAGTTAGGCTGAGAACCTTTTGGCTTAGTGCATGGGTTAGTTAGGTACACACATTGAGTGCAGGTGTTCACGCGCACGCGGGGAGGACGTGACAATCACAGATGTCACAATAAAAAAACCCAGGTAGGAAATAGGACTGGGGATGTGAATGACGTCATGCCCGGAAGCGATTGGCTGAGGATTTTGGGATTTGAAAAAAAGCCGTGAGTTGGGATTCGACGCTAGAGGAAGGAAGTTGATTTTCGGAGCTCGCCGAGGCCAGACCAGTAATTTGCGGCGGGGTGGCGCACATGGTGGAGTCAGATGGAAAAGTCAGCATAGAAAGAAATTGTGTCTCTCTCTCCTCATGTCGAAAAACCTTAAACTCAAAAAAGTAATAAAAAGCTTCGTACCTGAACCAAGAAAGTCGTCAGTGTTTCGTGTTTTTCGGATTCCTATGCATAATGAACATCCTATGTCTATTTCACATATTCATATCTTGGTCGTATTTTTGGACGTGAATATATTACAGAAACAGTTACTTGAAAACATATAATTGTATATAAATTATCAGTATTTGATAGGAATACTTGAAGCCACGCAAGTGTGTGCATTAGGTAGATGTACACCGGGTGTAGCCGTTATTATTGTTGGAAATGGGATAGGTAACCTGAGTTCAAATCCTGGACGAAGCTGTTGGTGTTTCGCTTCACGCTAATGTACTTGGGAAAGGCATGAATCTAACTGTTCCCTACCTAGAAATGGATAAATTATAGGGCAGATTGGATTCTTTAGCCTTTGTCTGGAAATCAGTTTGGAAGAAGAAAAACTGAATTCAAACAGGCTGTACTCCCCTTTAAAAATGTGACTGTCATAGCCTGCACATCTCCAGGCCAGTTGGCTGAGGCTGTTGAATACATCGACTGTATCTCTGCAGAAAGGTAAGACCCCCCCCCCCCATCCAGCCCAACGAGTGTCCTGTTTATGATATTAAACATTCTGATGGTGAGCCTTGAGTTATGCTGGGGCTTTGGAGACTGTGCAGTGTTCCTTCATTGCCATCGCTCCCTGGTCTACTCTGGCTCGGAGGGGTAACACCCGATTGGGTCCTATCTATGAGTCAAATAGAATTGTTAGACATTTAAAGTGTGCAAACAAATAGCTTATGATAAATTCAATTGTTAGAAATAGAGTTGTTTGATCATTTAACTGTGTGCAAACAAATATTGATGCTTAATTGAATTGTTAATTATGCATAGCAATATTTTGTACAATTTAACTGCGTGCAAACAAATGAGTAATGTTGAATAGAATAATTAGGGTTAAATAGCAATACCTGTAACCACTTCTTGAATAGAATTATAAGTTTTAGGTAGAAATAATTGAAACCACTTAACTGTATAGAAACAATAGCTATACTAGTGTGCCAAGAAATGAGTTCTTACTAATTTAAAAATGAAATTACCAACCAACTAATCTCTAACATATCATGTATATCTATTTAAATGTGTGCAAACAAATGAATAATATTAGTTTATTAGTTACATTGCAATATTTGAAACTATTTGACTGTGTGCAAACAAATGATTAATATGGTATAGAATTATAAGTGTTTGATTACAGTAATTGAAACGATTTAACTTGTAGAAACAATAGCAATACTAGTCTGCCAAGAAATGAGTTCTTACACATTTAAAAATGAAATTACCAACCAACTAATCTTTTACATATTATATATATATATATATTTAAATGTGTGCAAACAAATGAATGATATTAAATTATTAGTTACATAGCTATATTTGAAATATTTGACTGTGTGTAAACAAATGATTAACATTAAATAAAATTATTCATGTTAGATAGCAATACTTGAATCCATTTACCTGTGTGCAAAAGAATGTGTAATATTGAATAGAATAATTAGTGTTGAATAGCAATAATTGTAATCACTTCACAGTGTGCAACCAAATGATTAATATGGAATAGAATTATAAGTGTTTGATTACAGTAATTGAAACCATTTAACTGTGTAGAAACAATAGCAATACTAGTGTACCGAGAAATGAGTTCTGACTAATTTAAAAATGAAATTACCTACAAACTAATCTCTTACATATCATGTTGTTGGGTATCACCCACCTTTTTCCACACAATGAACTAGTCCATCTGCCATATATAGATATGCTATAAAAACCAAACCCAACCAAATCTTATATATTTAATATATACGTCGAGATTGGACTATATCTTTATTCTGTATTCACTCATCCTATGTTCTTGTCTATTAATAGTCTCACTATTGAATATACTTTTTCCTGAGAATCTATCTCTATTTCCCCTCATGTCGTGGTTTGTCCTTTATTTAATATTACAAGCGTTCACTAATCCTATGTTCTTGTCTATTAATAGTCTCACTATTGAATATACTTTTTCCTGAGAATATATCTCTATTTCCTCTCATATCGTGGTTTGTCCTTTATTTAATATTACAAGCGTTCACTAATCCTATGTTCTTGTCTATTAATAGTCTCACTATTGAATATACTTTTTCCTGAGAATATATCTCTATTTCCTCTCATATCGTGGTTTGTCCTTTATTTAATATTACAAGCGTTCACTAATCCTATGTTCTTGTCTACTAATAGTCTCTCTATTGTATATACTTTTTCCTGAGAATATATCTCTATTTCCTCTCATATCGTGGTTTGTCTTTTATTTAATATTACAAGCGTTCACTAATCCTATGTTCTTGTCTACTAATAGTCTCTCTATTGTATATACTCTTTCCTGAGAATATATCTCTATTTTCCTTTCATATTGTGGTTTGTCCTTTATTTAATATTACAAGCGTTCACTAACCAGAACGCAACACATGTATATCTATTCAAGTTCGTGTAAACAAATGAGTGATGTTGAATTGTTACTAATACATAGCAATACTTGAAACTATTTGATCGTGTTCAAACAAAGGATTAAAAGAAAATAGAATTATTCGTATTTGATAGGAATGCTTGAAACCATTTATCTGTGTGCCAAAAATCAGCTTAGGCTCGTTTAAAAACATCATCAACAAAATGTATGTACAAATTATATATTTAATATATATATATATATATATATATATATAGGATTTGGCATTAAATAACCTACAATGGTTGATATGCCATAAAATTAAACTCAATCAAATCATATATATTTAATATATACGTATATAGATGATTTGGCGTCAAATAACCTACAATGGTTGATATGCCATAAAACCCAACCGAACTAAATCATATATATTTAATATATATGTATAAAGACGATTTAGCATTAAACAACGTACAGTTGTTGATATACCATAAAACACAAGCCAACCAGCAGATTGTGAGAAGTGGAGATTTGGGTACTCGCATATAATTCTTATATGTACAGAAAACTCCTAAGAGACAATCACACAAATAATGTACATATAAACGTAAAATGTACACAATTTCGTAACCTTACTGCATATAAAATAACCTCAGACAGATTGAGATGCGATTAAATCATATACGCTGTAAAAAAATCAGATGAATTGAAATTTCATTTGAAACTTCAGTCGGAAAAAATACCTACATTGGTTATACAACAACAACACTATCTCGTCGCCTGACTTATCACCTTTCTGAAAATAGTGCCATATAACAACGTGTTATTATAAAACACAACGATAGCACTGACCAATTTACATCTTCCGATGTAATGAAGATTCTCACAGATAATACAATAATTACATATAAAATAATAATAAACAACGATTACAAATCCTATATGCAATATGCATAAAAATAAACAAACAAACAAACAAACATAAATAAAATAGCATTTAATACAGATACCAACATAATGAACATTTTTGATAATTAAAATCACCAACCCTATAAGGAAAATCATCCATCAAAATATAGATATATATATATATTTAAACTTTTCCAACTGAACGTTTTAAAAGAAAACGCTGAAAACGTTCCAACTGGCCACTTTAAAATAAGAACGCTACAAATAATCAAGAATATAAAACCAAAGCTAAACTCAAACTAAACGACCCTTGCTGACGACCAAGAGTATGGTCGAAAGCGCTTAGGCAGAAGATATAGGATAATTTCTTTACAACCTGAATCCCGACACAAGAAATATAAGAAAACTTGAAAAATTACAATAAAAAATAATAAACAATGTTTCATCGTTTTTAATAAAACTTGCCTTAAAAACAACCTGCTGCCAAATAAACACTCTTCAATTTAGAGTGTTCGCCAATGGCCCGGGAGACCTGGGTTCAATCCCAGGTCGAGTCATACCAAAGACTTTAAAAATGGTACTTGATACCACCTTACTTAACACTCAGCATTATAAGGTACGGTTCAAGGGTAAAGTGGAGCAATCCTGGGAATGGAGTAGCGCCCTCCCCTACACCTTGGTGTAGTAGCTATCGAAAAGGGAGCCTTCGGTTCACCCTCGACTATGGTCGCTAACTTTACTTTACTTATATATATATATATATATATATATAAGCTATAAATAAACACCACAAACTTTAAGGTGAGACTAATGTTTTGTAACATTTGGTATGTGTTAGTTTGTTGTGCGTATGCCACCTGCTTCCTATCACGAAAACTATTCAAGTTAAACGAACCAGACATGCAGGACACTGCTGGAGAAGCAGGGACGAACTCATAAGTGATGTACTCTTATGGACCCCCACACATGGCCGAGCAAAAGCAGGACGACCAACTAGAGCATACATACAGCAGCTATGTGAGGATACGGGATGTAGTCCAGAAGACCTGTCAGAGGTGATGAACGATAGGGAAAAGTGGCGAGAGAGGGTCAGGGATATCCGTGCTAGTGGCACGACATGAGGATGATGATATCACATGATGTTAGGTTATTTATGCCGGATTAAGTTAAACGGTTTCAAGTATTTTTATTCAGCACAAATAATTCTATCATATAAATAACTTCTTTTGCATACAATTTAAACGGTTTCAAGTATTGCTATCTCAGCGTAATTGACTTTCAACTACAACGTTACCGGCCCTACCTAGGGTCTAGTGGGTAGAGTGTTCGCCAATGGCCCGGGAGACTGGGGTTTAATCCCAGGTCGAGTCATACCAAAGACTCAAAAAATGGTACTTGATACCTCCTTGCTTAACACTCAACATTATAAGGTACGTATCAAGTGGAGCAATCCAAAGAAAGGAGTAGCGCCTTCCCCTTCTCCTCGATGTAGCAGCTATTGAAAAGGGAGCATTCGGGTCACCCTCGATTATGATCGGCCAACTGTACTCACTTGTTTGCAACAAGAGCAATTAGAAGAATACGATCGTAATAAACAAATACGTGCTACGGCTTGAAATGACCAGCAGACTGATCGGATCGGATCACTCCGAAGTGTCATATATATATATATATATATATATATATATATATATAGTATTAATGATTTATATATATATATATATATATATATATATATATATATATACGTGGTGCATTCAATACGTTTCCACACTTTTTTTGTACAGGCATTTAAAATTGTCATAGACTCTTGAAAATTCACTATCTTAGTGCTATACATCTTATGAGATGACTGACCAATTTTTATGATTTCAGATTGAAATGAACAGCTACAGCAGCAATTTGAATACACCCTACTAAAGCCTGATTATCACAGCTAATGAATTTCAAAAATGCAATCTGGACGTGAGGACACTTTAGAAGAACAATATGCAATAACATTCAGTTTTAAACTTGGAAAAAATGCCACAGAAACGTATGGAATGCTTCAGACTGCTTTTGGACCATCTTGCATGAATCGAGCATCAGTTTTTTAGTGGCATAAGAGATTCAAGGAAGGCAGGGAGTCTGTGAGGGATGTTGAGAGGTGTAGGAGGAGTAAGGAAGTCAATACGCCAGAGTTGGTTGGCCAACGGGTTATAGTTAGGGTTAGGGTTACTATGTTGAGGTTTTAAGGGAGTTCAGGAAGAGATTCCGTCGGAAGAGGCCAGCACTCTTCAAATCGGCTCAGTGGCATTTCCACCAGGACAATGCACCAGTCCATAACTCCATCGTTGTCACAGACTATTCGACCAAGATGGGCATCAAGACAGTTCCTCACCCTCCCTATAGTCCAGACTTTGCTCCTTGTGACTTTGGTTATTCCCTAAGCTCAGAGGCTGTCGTTATGAGACAATTGAGGAGATGAAAGAGGCTGTGACGAAGGTCATTGACACGCTGACACAAGAGGACTTCCATGGAGCCTTCCAGAAGTTGTTGGAACGGTAGAAAAAGTACATTGCAGCTGGAGAAGATTACTTCGAAGGGGACTAGAGTTTCATGAGTGTACTATCAATAAAAGTGCCCATCCGAAAAAAGTCTGGAAACTTATTTAATGATCCTCCTATATATGTATTTGATACGGATATGTATATTTCCTACAGTATGTTGCTTTGTATTAATGATATATATATATATTTGATACCGAAATGTATATTTCCAACAGTACGTTGTTTAGTATTAATGATTAATAACTAACTGGAAACATTTTTGGTAAAAGATGTTTATTTTTTACGAAACATGTTTCGTTATATTGCGTAGCATTTTCTAGGGTGACATATTTGGTAAAAAATAAATATTTTTTACCAAAAATTTTTCCAGTTTGTCATTATTACAACACAACATATATACAGGGTCAAGCAAAATGATCTGACACACCTGATTTAAATCCATGCGATTTTTTTCTCTGGAGATACCTAAAGTCAAAGGTATACAGTAATCACCCTCAATCTATTGAACAACTTAAAGATGCAATTTGTCAAGAAATTACTGCCATTCCACATGAAATGACCCGCCGCGTTATAGACAACTTTCGTGAGCGCCTTCGACAGTGTGTTGACAATGACGGATCCCATTTGACTGACTTAATTTTCACAACTTAATGAAACAGAATGGTATTTACATGTACTTTTCGAAAATAAAAACACATTTTTGTTTCTTTACTTTATTTGCCTTTTATTAAACCTACAAATGTGACAGATCATTTTGCCTGACCCTATATATATATATATATATAGATATGCTAGCGAAACGGTTTATAATGTATGCTTAGACCGTCAGAAAACACTTGGAGTTTCAAAACAGTCGACGCTTACTCAGACACACGTGATTAGAATATCGATTTTTATCGATTCTTTATTTCAATAACATGCGAGTTTTGAGTTTTTCTTAAATCGATATTTTATCCGTCTCGTCGGATATGTCATCGGAATCGATTGAAAGTATTTTTCTTTCCACCAGTTTCAAGATCCAAACATTTTTCCTCCTCTTCCATCTCCTTTTCTTCAAAGCGTGCCAACGGCATGGATTTCTTTGACTCTCGCAATCCGTCCTAATCGGTTGTCGCTCGAGACAAGTCTTCCAGATGGCATCCAGTGTCCTCACAGTGGTGTGTCCATGGGTAGTAGTCCTCGCTTATAAGTTAGTTCTTCTCCAGCAAGTCTTGCTGAAATTGAAATCCATTTCAATCCAAATTTCAAGTTTTTTCTGATCCTGCAAGTTCGACGGTAGTCCTTGCTTATAAGTTAGTTCTTCTCCAGAATATTTAGCTGAAATTGAAATCCATTCTTTCCAAGTTTCAAGTTTTTTCTGATCCTGCAAGATCGACAGCCTTGACTCTCTTACTACCCGTCTCTATCGACTGTCGCTCTTGGCAACCTGACAAATATAACTTTTTTTGTAGACCAGCCAACACTTGTGTGTCCATGGGTAGTAGTCAACAGAAGAATGTCGCTTACGAGGATCCAGCATCTCTTGCTCAAACTGAAATATTTTTTCTTTCCAGATATTTTTTCCTGATTGCTCAAAAGGACAAAGGAAAATATTTTTTTATTGCCTTCAATTTCAAAATCCAACCGCACAAGAACTCTAAGAGCTATATTGAACAAATCCTGAGAGTAACATCACATAAAACCGCAGCTGTACGGCTACCCACTTCCAATCTCATAAATTATCTAAAAAAACGGACAAGACATGCGAGACATTGCTGGACAAGTGACGTCCTCCTATGGCCCCCTTCTCATGGACGAGCTAGTGTTGGCCGACCAAGAAGAAATTACCTACAATCTAGAAGACCTTCAGGAAGCGATAGATGATAGGGACGAATGGCGCGCGCGCGCGCGCGCGCGCGCGCGCGCGAGAGAGAGAGAGAGAGAGAGAGAGAGAGAGAGAGAGAGAGAGAGAGAGAGATTCAGATAAATCTGTGCTAGCAGCGCGACTTGATGATGATGATAATGATGATATATAATCATCCCTAGGTTGAAAAAACCAACGAACATGAGGAACGGTATCGAAAGTAGATTGGTTACCATAAAACTGACGTGGAGAGACGCGCCATTTTAACTCAGTAATATTTCAATCAGATTCTATTTGGCGTTTTCAAACAAATGTAAAAATCTAGCGAGATTTAAAATCTGAGAAACGCATTGTCATTTTTCCCCCCGTCTCTCAAAAAAAGTGCATTATCCAAAAATTGAAATACGAAGCAGAAAAGACGAAACGAAAAAGACAAAATAAATTACCAGCAGCAAAGATAGCACTTATCTAATGGAAAAAGAAAAAAAAAGTTCACTGTTATTAGATAATAATAATAATAATAATAATAATAATAATAATAATAATAATAATAGCAGCATTACTTTTAGGGGTAAAAGATTTATGTCCATTCGACTTTGTTATATCAATAGATCTGCGTATTTTGCTACGAAAACATTTTTTCTGACAATATTTAAATAAGTCTGATAATAATAATTATATTCTTTGGAGTTATAACTATTATTTTCCTTATGTATACATGGGACTAAAAATTCACATTATGAATATGTGTGAGATCACACACACACTCACACACACACACACACACACACACACACACACACACACACACACACACACACACACACACACACACACACATATACGGATAGACAGACACACATACTTTTTAGAAAAATTTTTCATATCATTTGAGGTGCACTGGGTGTTTCAGAAACGATGATATCATTTCGTAACCTAATACCTCGACCAATTCTCATTCAAATGATATCAGATTTTAAAAGCATGTCAAGTAACAAGTGAAAATTACATGTTTAATGTTTTTTTTTAATTACAAAAATACCATTCACTGGAAAAAAGGCATTTAAACATAGAATTTTTCTGAAACAAAAAAACACATAAGCACAGACAGATAGACAGAAAGACACACACACACACACACACACACACACACACACACACACACACACACACACACACACACACATAGATATACACACATATACACAGATATATATATATAAACACACATATATATATATATATATAAACACATGCACACACATATATACATACATATATGTATATATTCGAGTTTTATGCTTTTGTTGAATCAATATCTCATCCATCTCGTCGTATATGTCATCGTAATCGATTGGATATATATATATATATATATATATATATATATATATATATATATACACACAAATATGTACATATATACAGTAGCAAGCATAAAGATCAGAACAATGTAAAGAAAAAGTCTAAATGTGAAATAACTTCTTATTTCAAAGCTTCATAGAAAATTTTATCAAGGAAAAATAAGGATATAAAGGTAAAATATATAATTCCAAAATATAAAGCTCAATAAACTTATTTTGAAAAAGTTATAAGAATAATTATAAGATAAAAAAAGCAGATGACCAAAAAACATCAGAACGATTACATAAATCCGTAAAAATTAATAATTATTTTGATTTATAAAACATTTTTTAGAGGAAGAATATAAAATGGAGTATTTTACTAAATTAGGGAAATCTGTGCTGACAGCACGATAAGATGATGATGAAATTACACCGGCTCTTCACCAGCTCTTGCATTATAAACATGGCGAAAAAAATCATCGACATCATTGGAACTTAGAGAACTGATAGTCAAGTTACGTAATGAAGATAAACTCTGGATTGGGGATATTTTAAAGATTGTGGGGAAATCTAAAAGTGTTATTCATTGTATTTTAAGAAAACTTGTGGAAACCGAGTCATGTCAAACCAAGAAACTACCTGACAGGCCTAGGAAAACTACTGCAAGGGAAGACATATATTAGCAATGAATAAAAAAGGATCGATTAACGACATCAAGCACTCTCTCAAAAAGAGCTAATGCTAACCTTGGCATTAAAATATCAAGGCACATTATTTCTCCAAGACTTAATGAAATAAATTTGAACAGTTGAGTAGCTTCTACGAAGTCTTATACTTCTAAAAAGAACAAAATGATCTGCTTGAAAGCTGCCACTGAACACATCATATGGATTGAAGAACAGTGGGGGTATGTTCATTTCAGCGATGAGTTAAAGGTTAACCTGTTCAGTTATGACGGGAGAAGGTTTGTTCAACGCAGAACTAAGGAATGATATTCACTTCATTGCACTAAAGGCAGCGTTAAATTGGGAGGGGGAGTTGTGATGGTGTTTGGCATGATTCAGCTACAAGTACAGGACCTCTTGCGAGGCTACATGGTAAAATTAACGCAACTGTATACAAAGAGATTTTGAAGAAATATGTACCTAATTTGAGAACTGCAATTTATCAACCAGCTGTATTTATGCAAGATAACGCTCCATGTCACACAGCGTGGTCTGTTAAGACATTTTTTTCTGAGGAGGATGTTACTGATATGGAGTGGCCTGCTCAAAGCTCAGACATAAATCCAATTGAGAATGTTTGGAAGTTACTAAATGAAAGAGCTAAGGAAAAGAGTCGAAGAAACGTCGAAGAACTATGAACTAATTTGAAAGGAGGATCGGAGAAAATATCCGTTTATGAATGCAAGACATTAATTCGCTCATATAGCAAAAGATGTCAAGCTGTTATTGAAAGTAAAGGTCTACACAGCAAGTACCAATGAATTATGAGCGCTATGAGATATGATGTATCCATTATAATTGCATGTTAATCTTTCTCTGGTTTTTGATCACCTATTTTTTTCGAATGTTATATGATTATTCTTATAACTTTATCAAAAAAGGTTTATTGAGCTTTATATTTTGGAATTATATCATTTACTTTTACATCCTAATTTTTCCTTGAAAAAATATTCTATGAAGCTTTAAAATAAAAAGTTATTTAACATTTAGACTTTTCTTATCATGCTTACTATTGTACACACACTCACACACACACACGCACACACACACACATATTTATACGTATACACATACATACGTATATATATACACACATATATGTATAGACACACACATACATATATATATATATATACTCATATATATATGAGAGTGTATGCAGAACACACATATATACACACACATATATTCACACATGTATATATGTATATACACAAACATATACACATATATATATATATATATATACACATGCAATAGCAAACGATGTAGAAGATGTGATATAATTATAGAAGGAAGATGTTATACATTTAAAGACCCGGAAAGAAGATTCAAAATAAATAAAGATGCAAGCAGAAACTCAAAAAAACGTAGTCTACATAATCGAATGTAGCAAGTGCAAAGAAATATACATTGGATCAACACAGGCCCTTAATACCAGAATATCACTTCACAAGTGCAATATTGAAATAACAGAAAATAGAAAATTAAATGTATTGAAATACCGATATGAACGTAGTCAAGGTAATTTAAAATAATGCCCATTTACCAAACTAACGACTGCACACTACTTCAAATAACAGGAAAAAAATTTTAGCTAGATTTTAGCCAAAGTTGAATAAAAAATGAATCATACACACACGTAAACAAATATATTCGCACACAAAAATCATTAGTAAAAGTTAATTAACAGTAAATTTCAAACCACACACACACACACACACACGAGATCTCGACACACACACACACACACACACACACACACACACACACACACACACACACACACACACAATCTCTCTTTCTCTCTCTCTCTCTCTCTCTCACACACACACACACACACAAGATCTCGACACACACACACACACACACAATCTCTCTTTCTCTCTCTCTCTCTCTCTCTCTCTCACACACACACACACAAGATCTCGACACACACTCACAATTTCTCTCTCTCTCTCTCTCTCTCACACACACACACACAAGATCTCGACACACACTCACAATCTCTCTCTCTCTCTCTCTCTCTCTCTCTCTCAGACACACAGAGAAAAGATAATTGTGAGCGAAATCCGAAACCACTCCAACACATATGTACACACACACAACGACTAAAAAATCACATATCAAAGACCAATTAAGGGTAAAGCAGACTAAGGTAAACACACTCTTGGAAAGAGAGAGGCGTTACCTTTAGATAAACCCATAACCAACCGAAAACCATTCAAACTGCAAACACGAACGAGTTCAAGTCTTATTGAATCCCCATCAATAAGACCTTGTGCTCTGGTGAAAGCAACAAGCTGGAAACACTCGTATGTAAGAACGAAATAAATAAATAAATCCTAGAAAAATGCAAATCTCTCTGTGGACCGTGGACTTACTCATTTTAAAATATTTCTCTCCCTCTTTAGACCTACAACAAAAAATATATATATATATATATATATATATATATATATATATCAGTAGAATAAACTAATCATTCTAATAATGTTTTTCAAAAACATCAGATGTGTGATTAAATCCTGCCTAATAGAAGAAGATAAAACCTAAAGTGAAAGATCGTTTACTTACCTTCTTATGTCAGTTTCATTACGAGTTTTATGTACTTTATATAAACACACACACACACACACACACACACACACATATATATATATATATATATATATATAATCAGATGAGATATATTCCAATTATTTTCGGTTCGTTTTGGTTTGGTATAGTTTTATGGCATATCAACCATTGTTGGTTATTTAATGCCGAATCCATTTTTATACATATTATCATCATCTTGTCGTGCCACCTGCATGGATATCCCTGGCCCTCTATCGCCACTCCTCCCAATCGTTTTCCCTTCTGGTCGGTTGTTAGGGCTACATTCCGTATCCTCACAGAACTGCTGTATGTAGGTTCGAGCTGGTCGCCCTGCTTTTGCTCGGCCATGTGAGGGGGTCCATAGTCGTGGTGGGAGGTAGGTGGCCGTACAGTTGCTGCTTTGTGGGGTGTTGGCTCCAGGACTTGTTCAATATTGCTCGCAGCATCAATTCTATTTCAAATACTTCAGTTTAGTATAGATACACAGTTTAAATGTCAAAAACAGTTCCATTTCTAACAATTCTGTTTAACATAAGTACACTGTTTAGTTCTATTTGACCCATTGATAGGACCCTACCAGATGCTACCACTCCGAACCAGAGTGAACCTGGGAGTGATGGCAATGAAGGGGTACTCTGCATTTCCCAAAACTCCAGCATTACTGGAGCCTCACCATCAGATTGTTTAGTGTCATATCTAGGACACTCGTTGGGGGGGAGAAGCAATCGGTGTATTCTACAGCCCCATCCGACACGGCCAAATTGTTACCGGTTATAACTGTAAGTGAAATCCGAAACCACTCCAACACACACAACGACAAAAACATATCCCATATCAAAGACCAATTAAGGGTAAAGCAGGCCAAGGTCAACACACTCTAGGAAAGAGAGTGGCGTTACCTTTAGATAAACCCATAACCAACCGAAAGCCATTCTTTTAATACCAAAGAATACCCGTTTTAATTGCATAATTTTCCAGTAAAAATAAAATTCAGGAATCTTTTGTATCCAAGAAAATTAACTTAAAAAAAAACAAAAAAAAACGTGTTAGGTGTGTACTCATTGGTAATATGTGTGAGTAATACAACAGACTTTAAAGCCACATCCTGCAACTGATAGTTTCACGTTTGCACAACAGTCACTTTATAGTACATTCTGAAGAATTACAAGTCATACACGAGTGTGGAAAAGCACCGAATATAAAACGAAATCAGATTTTTAGAACAGAAGATCCGAGGAGTCAAATAAACCTCCTGTTGTAACGATCAAAACCTCATTGTGTCTATCTAAACTTCATATTGTTTAACGATCAGTTGAAGAATTTTACTAATGGGATGATAGTGTGGTGCTTGGTTTGGTGTCTTTCTTTAATGGCATATCAAACTTCGTGGGTTATTTAATTCCATAGCAATCTTGTAGAAGATCAGAAGTAGTACTATTTGAACCTGGGGAGATAAGGAGGTTTATGCCTTCCCCAAAGTGAACATTATCGCACGACTGGAGTTCGAATTCGTTTACTACAATTTTGCTGCCCAGTAAGTTAACCACTACACTACAAGAAATGATATGGGATGTGGAAAGCGCGCAATATTGAAATGAAAGTTGGTTTACAATGCAAAAAAAAATCAGTAAAAACTACCTACAATGATATACGAATTGGGAAGATAAGCAAGCAGTAAGCAAGTTCAATTCTCACTAAGAGACCCATAACCTTGACCTTATGCAAAAATAAGCAAAGCTTAGTGGTTGACAACGAAAGTCCATTGTATAATTGTAACATATTGACCCTCAACCGAGCCATCAATCAAGAGATGCACCTGTAGCGGAAGAACAGCGGAAGCAGGTGAACGTCAGACAATTATTTAACCAGGTTCCCGAGGCGGTTCGAGCCAGTTGGAGTCAGTTGGGGACAAGATGCCGAAGTGAGAGCCAGCGGCAGACAGAGGGCTTTGGACCCTCAGTGACCCACGGTTGAGCAACCCCAGCCAAGATGAAAAAGAAGTGCTGCTATCATATTTACCCAACCCCTCCGCTCGGGCAGGATATGACATAAGGTCAATTTTTTAAGCGGATTTTAGCAGGTTTGAATTCAGAGTTTTTCCTTCTCCTAGACTAGTTGCCTCCCCAAGGCTGAAGAACCTAGTCTGCCCTACTATTTACCCATAGCTGGAGGGAGAATAATTGGATTCATACCTTTCCCAAGGGTATTAGTGCTATGTGAAATGCAATCAGTCCAGGATTTGAACTCGTGTCGTCGTGTCCAATTCCTGCGAAGATAACCATTACACCACGGGCACCTCCTAAAGAAGTGCTGCTATGGTCAGAATAACTTTGGTCAATATGTAGCAGTCTGTCCCCGTCTCCAACTCACCTCTCACACACTACCAACATCAACCCTTTCGAGAATAAAGTGTGAGGGTTATATTTTTATAAAGAAGTGTGTTCGTTCGTTCATTGAAGTTCGTATATTATATTTGATTATGTCTCTGCTTATATTTGTATATATATTTGGCTATACAACATAATGGATTCAAGATATCTTTGGGAAAAAGAATTCAATAGGGGCTGTAATTTCATTAAAAGTTGAAAATTTATAAGATTTAAAAAATATTTATTGGGTTTTCAGAACAAACGTTATTGAAAAACATTTTTAGGTGAATCTAATTTGATTCGTTAAGTATTTTCATGTTAGTCAGAATTTCATTCTGCTTTTTTGGTCGGCATTCCAAAATCCTTAAAACAAAGTATATATATATATATATATATATATATATATATATATATATATATATATATATACGAACCAGACATGCAGGACACTGTTGGAGAATTAAGGACGAGCTCATAAGTGATGTTCTCCTATATATATATACAAATATATACACATACAAACACATATGTATATATACATGCACAAACATATATATATATATATACACACATACATATATACACATCTATATATACACTCATACACACAAACATATATATACATATAAATATATATATATACACACATATATATACATAGGTACATATATACACACAGGTATATACACACATATATACACATCCATATATATACGTACGTACACATGAATATATACGTACATACATATGTATATATATACACATACCCATGTATATAGATATATATACACAAACATATATATACCTACATACGCAGATATATATATATATATATATAGTCATCCACAGACAGATCTGTTTCGTTCTATCAGAACTCATCAGTGTGGCTAGACATATTAGCTTCCCGTAGCTGGGATCGAAACCCGGTTGACTCAAACGCCAATCCAAGCTTCTAACCATGCCTGTAGCATCGAAGTAAATTTTAAACGGTTATGAATCACAATTACTATAGTTTACATACATCCGTTTAACGGCTACCGAGACCTCAATTCATTTATGAAGAGGCTTGCAATAAACGCTAATGGCAACACGATTACTTCATTCGCCGGAGAACTCAACACATAGGTACATATATACACACTCATATATATACACAAACATATATATATATATATGTGCACATTCATATTCATATACACATGTATATATATATATATATATATATGTATACACACACACACACACGTATATATGAGAGTGTCCTAATGGTGTAATAGTTAGAGCGATAGACAGCGGAATCGTTGTAAACAACTTCGAACTTCAGTTGTGCTATTACGTCCACTTTCGAACAAACACCCTTTGGAAAGGTATAAACCTCATATCCTCCAAGCTACAGGTTTGATAGTACCACTACTGTTCTTCTAGAAGAATGGATTTGGCATTTAATAACCTAAGAAGATTGATATGCCATTAAACAGCGAAACAAAAAACATTCATATATATATATATACTCACATATATATATATATATATATGTGTATATACTGACATATATACATACACATATTTATACACACACACACACACACACACATATATATATAGCGGCATAATGAAGAGGCAATAACGCTTTTGTTTATAGAAAATATGACTTTTTTTATTACTCGAAAGGATCGAAATTGGCTGTAAGTGTCAGAGAGAGAGAGAGAGAGAGAGAGAGAGAGGGGGGGGAGGGAGTTGGATGCAAAACTCAGATGCAGGACTTTGATCAAGGCAGACGGAGGACTGCTATATTGACACTTTTCTTAACCGTCTTTGCTTATTTGACAGAAGGTTCTCAATCGGTGGCCACCTGCCCCCATCTCTGGGCACTCTCCGAATATGACCGACTTGAGTGTCCTTCTGATTGACAGACTGACCGTTCTGTCAGTGGGTATATAATTATATATAATTTTATAACGTCCAAGCGTTCTTTCCAGTTGTCCTTCCGGTTCACAACCCACGAGAACTATTTCCGCTGTTCTCTTGTTTACACAGATGGAACATCCCATGTAGAAATCCCTAACTGACTAGTCTGTCAAAAATCAATGTGCAGAACTCCTCCTTACCCCTATTTTTCAAAATGTCCACCTGTGGATATTTTCTTCGTGTCCATTTCCATCTGTCTCTTCACTCCTGATCTTACAAAAATACTCGATGACAACAACAGCAAAAATAAAATAATCATAACACATCTTAAGAGGCGACTTTTTCATTATGTAACACTCGCCCGTTCGAGTTATCATCTAAATTACTTCTTCACCATTTCTTCACTCGGTTGACTATCACACATGCATACATCAAAATTACAATACAATTATATATCTCATTAAAAGAAATGTCATAGGGCCCTCTGCAATTATTTGAGGAAACTAAAAACTTAACGGGACCAAGACGTTGGTCCCGAAATCCTGGTCACAAACCCCGTGACCCTGGTCACTCAAGAAATACACTTCGCCAGGATTCCTTATGATTACATTACAGTCATTCGCTCTGGAGTACAGTGGGATTCCGCAAAAGTTCCAGAAACGATATCTTCATAGCCCAAAATGGCATTATTCATATTTACCAACCCCTCCGCTCGGTCAGGATATGACACAAGGTCAGTTTTTGAGCAGAGTTTAGCAGGTCTGAATTCAGAGTTTTTCTTCTTCTCCTAGACTCACCAAGGCTGAAGAACCCATCTGCCCTACCTGGAGCTGGAGGGAGAATAATTGGATTCATACCTTTCCCAAGGGTATTAGTGCTAAGTGAAATGCAACCAGCCTCGTCCAGGTTTTGAACTCGTATCACTGTGTCCATTTCCTACGACGATAACCATTACACCATGAATACCTCCAAAAAATGGCATTATAAATTGACATGCATGCAGCAAACAAACAAAATATCTATCAGCAATGTGTTACTTCTTTTACTATTAGAAAATGAAGATTACCAATGAATTAAATAGCATAACACAGTTTATGCGAGGGGTAAAACGAGGTCCATCGAGGTTCGTAGGCAAATATGCAAAGACAGACAAATGATTAGCAGAAATTTTTAACGTGATTAGAGTTAATATTTTTAACGTGATTACAGTTAATATTTTTAACGTGATTAGAGTTAATATTTTTAACGTGATTACAGTTAATATTTTTAACGTGATTAGAGTTAATATTTTTAACGTGATTACAGTTAATATTTTTAACGTGATTAGAGTTAATATTTTTAACGTGATTACAGTTAATATTTTTAACGTGATTACAGTTAATATTTTTAACGTGATTAGAGTTAATATATGTGTTGACAGAGACGTCTTAGAAGCAATAATTGATTTAAGCAGCAAATCAATAGTGAAAGAAGTAACACATTTTTTTTTTGCACTTTTCTGAATCCATTTGTTCACCTTGCTGACCATGCACAAATCAAAAACATTAATCGTGACCCCCCAATAAAAACAACCCCCCAAAAATCCTCCACAATTCCTACCCTACGAAAAAAGACAAAATAAGACAAAAAAAAAACAACAACAACAAAAAAAAAAAAACAAAGAGAAAAAAAAATTTATAATCTCAAAAAATCTTGGAGCAGGTTTCGTGTAATTTTTCTTTTTATTCCGTCTATTCGGAGCCCCGAATCTCAAAATTCAGGCTGCCAAAGATCTGAAAAATCATCGTCTCGCTCCATCCTCTTCAGGGTGTAAATTCAAAATTTGGAATCTCACTCCTGGAACAGTTAATTCTCCTATAGAATTAATTCTTTAACGTACCTCCAAAATATCCCTTGACAATTTGTATGAAAACCAAGCCAATTGGTCCTGAAATTTTGTTCCAGGCCGAACGAAAAACGGCAAAGTGATTTAATATATATAAAAAAAATCATTTTTCAAAAGAAAAAAAAATCAAATCAAAATTAAAATCTAATTAAAATAAAAATTAAAATCTCCACATCAATGGCTGAAGAAAAGTTTCATGAAGTGAATCCGAAAAAAAAAAAAAAATCAGAAATTTCACCTTAAATACAAACAATTTTTCCTTTCGAATTTTTCAGCGGTGGGAGGAAATTTTTTTTCAAAAATACATACACTATGTATACAATAAGTCTAAACAAAATATCGAACCAAAAGTTAAAAAAAAAAAAAATAATGTCAAAGAGTTTAGAAAAAATGTTCAACTTTATGTCAGTTCTCTTTTTTTTAAAAATATCTCTTCCTCTTCCTTCTCTTCCTTTTCTCTTTCTCATGTACAGATTCTGTGTGTGCCCTTCTTATTGACAAACTGGCTGTTCTGTCTGTGGGTATCTGTGTATATATAATTTCATAACGCTGACTTGTTTATTTCAGCTAACCTCCCGCCCGTCCTTCCGGCTCTTAACCCAAGTGATCTATTTCCGTTGTTCTCTTGTTTACGCAGCTGGAACATCCTGTTTAGAAATCCCTAATTGGCGGGTTTGTTAAAGGTTAATATGCAACATACACGCACATATATACACACTCATATATGCATATACATATATACTCGCTTATATACATATACACGCACATATATGCATATATATATATATATATATATATATACATATATATATATATATATACAGGTACGCACACATACGCACATATATATAAACATATGCACACACACACATGCGTTAGCCTAGTCAGCTGGGGCGGTAGATAAACAGGCTGCGTCTCTGCAGAGGGGTTAAACTCACCCAACGAGTATCCTGAATATGACTCTGAACAATCTGTTGATGAGGCTCCAATCGTGAATCATGGAGTTTCCCTTCATCGCTAATGCTTCCAGGTCACCTCCAACTTGGAGTGGAAGCATCTGATGGGGTTAAATAGAACTGTTTGATATTTAAACTGTGTGCAAACAAATGACTCACGTCAAATTGAATTGCTTGAAATAGTGTTGTATAGCCATGACAATGACTAACTATACAAACACATAATACATATACATCTACATATGCATGCAGAATCATAACGACGACACAATAAAGACGAGGGACACAGTCTTTTAGAAAAATAAACCTCTCACTTTATTTGAAAGGATTGTGTGTGGGAGGGAGTTGGAGACCGAACAAAGACTGCAATATATTGACCCCCGTGTTTCTTTCCCTTTCTCCTGGGCTGCTAAACCGGGGGCCTCGGGGCCCAACCTCTCTGGGACATGTTCTCATTCCAGCATCTCCCAACTGTTCTCATCTCCAAACTAATTGACTTCCAGTCTTCACCGAGTCATATAATAGTTCAACGTCCACCTTCTTGTGGACGTCACAATCGCACTCATTCAACCCGTCCACGGTCAAGGTTATATTCTGATATTCCTTGAGCGGATGCACCTGTTATTTACATAGGTGCATTTACTATTTTGACATCCCGGCCGGGTCGTAGGTCAATATACAACAGTAGAACAAATGATGAATAGCTAATAGAATTATTCGTCTTAACTAGCAATACTTGAAACCATTTAACTATATGCAAAATAAGAGCTTAGGCTCGTCTAAAAATTTTATGAAAAAATTGTGTTCACAAATCATATATTTGATATATGTATAAAGAGTATTTGGCATTAAATAACCTATAATGTTTGATATGCCATAAAACCCAAGCAATCAACACATGCACCTATATATATATATATATATATATATATATATATATATATTGTCATCCACAGACAGACCTGTTTCGTTCATTCAGAACTCTTCATGTGTGTGTGTGTGTGTGTGTGTATGTGTTTGTGTGTGTGTAGGTATATATCTATACATACAGGCAAATAAGTATATTACTTATCTAAACGAATCTGAAATAATATGCCCCATTCAATATTCTGGTTTTATTGTTAAACCATCTTCAGGGTAATGTTATGTGATGTTGACTGATCTATAGAATTTTTTTTTCAAAGGAAAAACAAAACAAAACAATTATTAGCGTTCTATAAACGTTAATAGCGTTCCGTTTTAAAATGTATATGACGTACTTCGTGTTCGGAAATTAATTTCAAAGCACTAATTACGTCACATACATATTGAAACTATTAAAGTTTATAGAACGCTAAGAATTGTTTCATTTTTTAAAATTCAAAATACTTATTTGAATAAGACAACATTATACACTAATATCACCCGGAAGATAATACCCCCCTCAAAAAAAAAAAAAAAAAGACGAAACAAAAACAAAACAAAACAAAAACAAGCAAAACTTTAAAAGTTTGCACATTATTCATATATAAATAAATACATTCTGTGAATATCTTTTGCTTTTCATATTTTCGTACCCTTGAATATATATATATCATCATTATTATTAGGTGTCACAGCTAGTTCTGATTTCCCTGACTCTCTCGCCATTCGTCCCTATCATCTATTGCTTTCGGCAGGTCTTGTAGACGACATTCCGTGTCTGAACAAAACCGTTGTAGATAAGTTTTATTTAGTCGCCTAACACTTGCTCGTCTATATGAAGGGGTCCATAGAAGAACGTCACTTGTGAGTCCGTCCTTGCTTCTCCAGCAGTGTCTCGCATGTCTTGTTTGTTTAACTTGGATGGTTAGTGAGATGGGAGGTAAGTGGCTGTGTAGGGGTCTATAGAAGAACGTCACATACGAGTTCGTCCTTGCTTCTGCAGCATGTCTTATTTGTCTTACTAGGATGGTTTGTAAGATGGGAGGTAAGTGGCTGTGTAGGGGTGTACAGAAGAACGCCACTTACGATTTCGTCCTTGCTTCTCCAGTATGTCTTGTTTGCCTTATTTGGATGATTTGTGAGATGGGAGACAAGTGGCCGTGTAGGAGTCCATAGGAGAACGTCACTTATGAGTTGGTCCTTGCTTCTCCAGTATGTCTTGTTTGCCTTCTTTGGATGATTTGTGAGATGGGATGTAAGTTGCCGTATAGGAGTTGATAGAAGAACGTCACTTATGAGTCCGTCCTTGCTTCTTTAGCTGTATCCCGCATATCTCTTTCATCTAATTCCGTTTGTTTTCGAGATGGGTGGTAGGTTGCCGTACAGTTGCTGTTTTGTGAGATGATGTTTCTTGAATTTGTTCAATATAGCTCGTAGCAATCTTGTGCAGTTCCTGTCTAGCTTTTTTTATACGCTAATTCACCGTCCATGTGGTGCATCCATATAGTAGATCTTGACACAACTGCTGCTTGGAAGAAATCACAGTTTATTTTATC
>CAUZXS010005979.1:2500-170927 GCA_963585895.1 Sepioteuthis lessoniana
TTTCATTTCCAGAAGGTGGGAAAAAAACTTCAAAGAAATGGCTACTGTCCCTTTTTTAATCTTTTTTTTTTTTTCCTGCAAACCAATATTCAAGCTGATACTGAATTGGAGAAATCATAAAGTCAACATTCTGTAAATGCCCTCATTGGCAAAATGGCATACAAGATCAGTAGTTGTTACAGTAGTTTTATTCCTAAAATTGTTTGATTTCTCTATTTGATATTCAACTTGAAATTGATTTTTTTCTTTTAAGAAAAAAAAACTGTCGAGGTGGTAAGTATCACAAGAGTTTATAATAAATTTAGCTTTCACACTCCATCCAAAAATGCAAGTTGTGAAGCTGGAAAGGTTATTGCTCAAAGCAGAGTGCATTGAAAAGAATGTCACATTGTAATAATGTTTGTAAAGAAGGCAGGAATGAAAGTGAAGGCATCATGAGGAAAATAAACAAAGGCTGCAGAGGAACGGGAAAAGGTCAGATTGGCAAACAACTATGCGTTATAGCCTTTTCAAACAAATAAGAAAAAAATAATAATAATATAAATTAACATGTATATTAGAAAATGATTTAACTACTTTCTTGTCTTCTACTAAAGTATGTTTCTTTTGTGTCAATTTTTTTTATACGTAAACATTCCTTTATTTTAAGTAAGTAATAATGTAATTTATTTACTAACCTCATAGATCAGTTTCATAGCTGAGAAAGTTATATTTTTACCAGTGGCCAAGGTAAGGGTAATAAAAGGTTCTAGCTGGAAGAAAAACACATCATTCTAACCTATTTCTTAAATTTGACTTTGTGACACACAAAGTACAAAAATAGATGCTTATATACTAAACACATTTGTGCTGATCAAGAAAACATTAGTAAATCCACAGAAATTATGTTAATTTACTTAAATAGTTGAGACTAAACTCATATTTTCCTTACATGGTTTACCATCACCATACTTTCAACTGTCTCAAATAATCATCATGTATTTACCCAACCTCTTCACCAGGGACAGGATGCAACACAATGTCAATTTTTGTCAAGTTCTGCTGGTCTGAATACAGAGTTTTTTTTCTATTCTGGTTGCCTTATGAAGGCTAAAGAACTCAGTCTGCCCTACTATTCACCCATAGTTTGGGTGAGAAGAGATAGACTCATGTCTTTTCCAAGGGCATTAGCATGAAGGGAAATACAAACAGCTTTGTTAAGAATCTGAACTCAGGTAATTGATTCCATTTCCTACAAGGATAACTTATAGAACCACTCCATTAAAGAACAATAAAAATTAATTCTCAATGTTTTTTTTTCGCTAAAAAATTTCAACTTTCAAATGTTTCTTTGATCTGAATTTATTCTCTTAAAAAATTTTATGCATTTCAGAACAGAAAATCATTAAACTGGACCAAAAAACTGCTGTGAATTTCATTTAATATCCTTAAAATATTGATACTCCAGTCTCGGAAAGATTACTAGTGTAAACTTAAAAAAATTTTTCTTAAATATGTGTGAGAATGTAACACGATATATAACTCACTTGTTTTTATTTATTTATTTGTAGAATGAAATTTAACTTAAAATATCATAGGTTCTATGTTGTTTTTATTGATAAATCTACTTAAAAAGAAAACATTTCATCCTATAGTATAAAAAACTAAATGTTAAAAATCAAAATAGGAACAAAAAATACTCTGGCAATACAAAATCTATCTTAGTAATAAGGACAACTTATTTATGTTAGTGAAGAAAAACTCAACCAAAATAAATAAATAAAGCATATTAACAAAGTTTAAATAACCAGGCTTATTTAATAACTTCCAATAGTTGATCAATATAGATACAATGATTTGACTGATCTGCAAATGATTTACTTTCATAGCTTAACTTATTTTTTTTCTAGACAAATACTTATTTCTCAGATGTAAACAAGCAATCATCCCATTAAATAATTTACAGAAAAGGATCAAATATAAAATAAAATCCTCATTACAATGAATAGATGTCTATTTCTAAATAAATCAACAAATATAATTTCAAAAAAGTGCGTAAACTATGGCATTGATTTTACTTGAGAATAAATGTTACAAAAATGTACTATAAAAGTTATCCAATTGATTTTCATTTACCCAATACCAATATGTTAGAATAAATGGTGAAGGGAAAAAAAAGAGGATCAAATATTTACTAAAACATAGAATAGGAGCAAAATCACTATTTGAAACTCCTTTCATTCCCTGGATATATTAGCCCATTCTAAATGTAATGAATATATGTGACTTAAGGTAAATGAAAACCTTCACTACCTTTTTAATGACTTTTTGTGATAGGCTTTTCCAAGAAATCATTCTTAAGTGGCAATTTCCTACTTTAATAATAGCCTAGTCAGCTGGGGCTGTAGAATACACTGACAACATCTCTGCAAAGTGGTAAGACCTCACCAACAAGTATCCTGGATATGACAGCAAACCATCTGATGGTGAGGCTCCAATTCTTGAGTTTTGGGGAATGTGAAGTACTACTTCATTGCCATTACTCCCAGGTTCACTTTGACCTAAAGTGGTAGTACCAGTTAGGATCCCATCTATGGGTCAAATAGAAATATTTAATCATATTCAATATTTGGAACCATTTAACTGTGAGCCAAAAAATGAACTCTGGTTTATTCAAAAACTGTTACCTACAACCAATTCATTTTTCAGTCATCTATATTTAATATAAATGTATAAACAAGATTTGACATTAAATAACCTACAAGAGTTGATATGTAAAACACAACCAATCAACCAAATATGTCTTTCTGATTAATTACTTTATATTATTGGGATGCTTGGCAGTAGGAAATATATTTAGTCCCTATTTACCAAGGACCAATATTAACATTAGTATATCCATGATATACTAACACTAAAAACAACTAAAGAAAAGAAACTCTGACACATACAAGAATATTTAATGTTTTACATTACAATATACATATCAGTTGTATTAAAAGAAAGAATATATAAATGTGTTCCAACAGATAGAAATATACATATATTGTTCCATGAACAAACAGTATTTGGAGGGTATACCAAATGGAAAAGATTTATTAGACAAGGGTAGTTAATATCATTGTGTGGCTTCACCACTCCCTAGCAGAGTAATAGACATCTACTGTTCAAAGAACAGAGTTAAATAAAGGTCAAGAATGGATTTATAGGACTGTCATGTGTCACTCCACGAAGCCCCCAGTGAACATGTACATCATCTAAATGAGATAATCATTTATTGTCTCCCTACAATATTATAACAGTCATTTTATAACATTTGACATTTACTAACAAGTTTTCCCAGATGCTATTAGAACAAAGAACTCAACATAGATATATATGCTCATTGAGCTTTTTTATTGTTAGTGGTGTATTAACATGATTTACAAAGATAATTCTCAAATTATATTAATAAAAAATATAAAGATTTCTAACTTAAGTAATTCCTATCTATGAATATAGAGTAGGAAACAGCATATCTAAAAAAAAAATAAATAAATAATCTAAATCTTTTCACACAATGATATTGATTTTTAAATATTCTTGAAATTGTATAATTTGCATAGCTTGAAATAAGGACAATTAAACTTGGATAAAATTTTTTTTTTTTAAATAACCATCAACTAGAATATTTTATGACAAAAGTATTATTTAATAAAAATATTCTTTATGCCAACACAAATCTTTTTTCCCCTTTTGTAATAAGATACAGAATTGTAAATTGCAATCCTTAAGATGTACTAGAATATATTTGCATGAATGTATGGGAAAATGCAGATTTCCTTCATCTGTTTAAGCTTATAACACTATATAAGTACGTAAAAAAAGCAAATACACTAACGATCATTCAAAACCAAGCTGTCTGGTATCTTAAAGAAAGCAAGAAGAATGTTCATACTTCTCAGTACAAACTGTTACTTCAACCTCACAATAGAACACAACTTGTTTAGTGATATATACAAAATGTTACTCAAAGTTTGGAAAATATGAACAACAGCAAGCACTAACCATATCTTGTATAAATTTTTCTGCTGCTCTCTGTGAGCAGTTTATTACACAGTGGAGAGGAAGAGTCTATATAAAAATCTTACTTAGAGTTTTGTTGAAACCAGCTAAATTTTTTGCTACCACTTTTAGCTCTTCTTATAATTCTTTAATTTTTTGACCAACAGATTTTGACAAGATGCTAATTTATGCAAAAAAAAAAAAAAAAAAAAAAAAAAAAATACAGAGAGGGGTATAAAAAAATTTATAGAACTTGAAATCTAATGTTCAGTAATAAAATCACCTTACTCTGAATCATAAATTGATTTCATTTATCAAATATTGACCTCATACAAAATGATATCTTTTTTTAAAATAACTGCATTAACTATAATCACTACTTTCAGTATACTTTAGAAACAAACAATCATCCCTAAAAATATTTAAGATAATTCCTAGGAGATGAAAAAACAACTCTCAAATCTGTAACTAAAAGGCACTTACTGTAAGGTTAGACTTTCCAAAGAAGAAAACTGATTGAGCATTAACTTTTTCTTTTCCCTGTTGTCTACTTTGCCCCTTTTAAAATTCATGATGTCCAGTGCAATGAATATTAACAGGAATACCAGCTAAGCTGAGCATACTTAAAATCTTTTGACAACAATGTTTTTTTTTCTTTCGAGTGAATATCATATGAGATGATTTTAATTATAATAATTAAAATGTCTTATCTGAAAATGCATAATACAAAACTAACCATGTATAAAGAAAGGATTATGAATATACATCATAGCAAAGTGAAAGTGAAAGTGGAAGAAAGACTTTATAAACAGCTAACCTTATGATTTGCTCATACCTGCAACATTTTTCATTAATTCTTTAATGTTTTCACTATCAGTTTTTAATAACATATTAATTTAAACAAAATATTATAATAATACTAAAAACATTAGGAGCCTTAATTCACTTAGAGAAACTGATGTTCAGTCTCTGGTAATAAAAATCAACCTATCAAACTGAATCATTAGATGTTTTCATTTATCAACATTTGACTTCATACAAAATTATATATATTTCTAAACAACTGCATTAACAATGATGATTAACAAATGGTTTCATAATTTTCAGCTGGTTCAGGAATGCTGCACTAAATCTAAGTCTAAACTTAGTCTAATAAAACAATTAAGATGATTTAGACTCAGTAGATAAAAAATGACAAACCTTATTAGATATCCTTGGCACATGACAATTGTATATCATTGTCATATATTCTTCTAAGTTATTGATATCTATCCTGTATAAATGAATGCATATATTATAAATCCACAAACATACTACCCAAAGATTATATAACATTAACCTTCCAAAAAGATAAAATTAATTAATTACTAACACTGAAACTGATTTTAACATAAATTCTATGCTGATTGCACTTTTAATAGATTAAATAAAATAATACTTTAATAGTTTAGATAGAAACAACATTCTAAAATAATTAGATATAAACAACATTTTTAATAGATTAGATAGAAATTATACTTTTCAATAGATTAGACAGAAACAACTTGCATTAATCATTTTGAGTGAACACTTTTTGAAACTACTTTAAACATACCCACAGGTGATAGTGAAAATTAGACATTAAGACAAGTGGGATTTTTTTATGATCAAATTTCTCAAACTTTTGGGTAGCAGTTTACATGTATATTTCCATCAATATATAAGAGATTTTATATGCATGAAGTATTTATTAACCAGCTAGTCATGCAAGCCATTGTAAATAAGTTTCTGATGCTCACTGTATATTCTGTTTTACAACCTATCACTTCAGTATCATTACACTATTTTATGATAGATAGAGATGTATGTGTATGTTTCAGATGAACATCTGTTGATAGTATACATATTTACAAGGTCTATCCAAAATGTATCCAATCACTTTGAATATCTCAAGAGCTGATTCTGTGGTCTTAATGTAACTTGACAAAATCATGGGTTATTCATTTGGCAGTGATATATTATTGATATACTGGGATGAGTGTATGAGTTCTTAAAGGGAGTACTTTGAAGGAAACTAAGGCTCCATTGCCCTAGGTAGGCTATTTTCTCATTTACATCAAATGACTGTATACATTCCAAATAGATCATATATATTATACTGTGAAAACTATAATGCATTATCAGTAGTGAAGATCCAACATGCTATCTTCTCATGCTATTTCTTAGTAGGTATAATCAATCAATCCACTAACAGGAAGCTCCCTATCATATCTGAAATTCAGCACACTTCATTGACTTAATCAATCATCCAACCATCATAAATAATCAGTTTTGACATTGACAGTCTCATCACTAAAGGTTCTGAGTGATGAAACCTTGTTAGCATTATAAGTAAGGTTGGAGATAGATCCAGCCCTAGTACCCCAATTGAGAATATAATAGAAATGGGTACAGACAACACATTTTCCAGCCAGATGCTGACACAAATCAATATGAGGAAGATACAGTATTGAGCTCCCTGTAACAACCAATTTAATTTCTGTGGGGAATGTTATAAACACTTGGCTCACACAACAAAGCACACTAGAATCAGACTTATTAAGTATGTTTTTATCTTCTAATCATATCAAGAAAGAGTTCTGCGATTATATGAAATTTGACAAAACATTGGCATAATCTTTACAAAAACAGAACAACACTACCAATTTTTCATAGAGTGCACTGAAAGATGGTAACTCAGTTTTGTGACTCAGTAACCACTAGATTATTACTAATTCAATACTTTCCATTCAAACAATATAAAAATAGCATTAAAAAAAACACTGAAGCATTCTTCTTAGAAACAGAAAGTGGCTCATAGAAAATATCTAAAAGCAACTATCACTCCTGAGAATATTTCAGACAATTCCCAAGAGAAGAAAATTAAAAAAAAAAAAAACTCAAATCTGTAATTAAAAAGGCACTTACTGTAAGGTTAGACTTTCCAAAGAAGAAAACTGATTGAGCATTAACTTTTTCTTTTCCCTGTTGTCTACTTTGCCCCTTTTAAAATTCATGATGTCCAGTGCAATGAATATTAACAGGAATACCAGCTAAGCTGAGCATACTTAAAATCTTTTGACAACAATGTTTTTTTTCTTTCGAGTGAATATCATATGAGATGATTTTAATTATAATAATTAAAATGTCTTATCTGAAAATGCATAATACAAAACTAACCATGTATAAAGAAAGGATTATGAATATACATCATAGCAAAGTGAAAGTGAAAGAAAGACTTTATAAACAGCTAACCTTATGATTTGCTCATACCTGCAACATTTTTCATTAATCCTTTAATGTTTTTACTATCAGTTTTTAATAACATATTAATTTAAACAAAATATTATAATAATACAAAAAACATTAGGAGCCTTAATTCACTTAGAGAAACTGATGTTCAGTCTCTAATAATAAAAATCAACCTATAAAATTATATTATTAGATGTTTTCATTTATCAACATTTGACTTCATACAAAATTATATCTATCTAAATGAATAAATAACTGCATCAACCATGGTTATACTTTGGATTCGTTATTTCCAATTGGTTTACAAATGTAATCAAACACCAAAATTTGTCAGATCAAAGAATTAAGAGGATTTAGCCTTTGTAGATAAACAAATGACAAATAAACCTTATAAGATTATTGGCAAAAAACAACTGTATATTGTTATATATTCTTCTAAGTTATTTTTATCTGTCCTGTTTAAATATGGCAGACATTATAAGTTTATAAATATGTTCACTATTCAGGAAGATGACATCAACCTTCCAAAAAAGTAGCATCTGTATTAGTTTGGTATGGTTTTGTAGCATATCAACCATTGTAGGTTATTTAATGCCAAATCCATTTTCATACATATAAATAGTTCTATTTTAAACAATTCAGTTTAGCATAAGTACACATTTTAATTTTATTTGACCCATAGATAGGACCCTTTCAGGTGCTACCATT
Organism: Sepioteuthis lessoniana; assembly: GCA_963585895.1. Lineage (NCBI taxonomy): Eukaryota > Metazoa > Mollusca > Cephalopoda > Myopsida > Loliginidae > Sepioteuthis > Sepioteuthis lessoniana. The sequence goes on from CAUZXS010005979.1 coordinate 10,502, forward strand.
CCAGGACAGAGTGGAACTCGGAGCAATGGCAATGAAGGGGTACTCTGCATTCCCCAAAGTTCCAGCATTACTGGAACCTCACTATTAGACTGTTTAGTGTCATAATCAGGACACTCATTGGTGGAGATGTCTTACCCCTCTGCAGAGAAACTGTCAGTGTATTCTACAGCCTCAGCTGACTGGGCAAGCACCAATATTAATCACTAACATTGAAACCTAGAATGATTTGAACACTGACTACCAGCTCTAACAATAAATTCTATACGTTCTAACACTTTTCAATAGATTAGATGAAATACCTTGAATAAAATAACCAATTGTATCCTTGATCAATTAACACAGACCATTATTTTTTATGAATGATATAGACTTGTTAACACTAATCTAAATTGAAAAATAATACTTGAGTTTAAGTCAAAGCAATAATGTTTCTCCATAAAACAGTAAACTGCTCTTTATATCATTCTGTGTTTGTACTTAATCGTATATATATATATATATATGTATATGAGATAAATAAAAGCACTATATCTTCAGAATTGAAATTTCCAGAGGCTATCACCAGGGATCAATTAGCAGAAAGTCTCCTCAAATCTCCATCACTTTTGAATATTATTTAGCAGTTTAGTCATCTAGATTGTCATAAATCTCCCTGTATCTCAAAATTTTCTAATCTTTTTTTTCATGGGTCTTTAGGGCTATTTCCTGTGTTCCAGTGATTATAAACATAACCATGTTTATATTACACAATTTTTATAGGTAAAGTCTCGATACTTATCTTTTTTCATTGATATCTTTCAATTAGCCCCAAGACTCTGCTAGAATAGCTAAATCCTCTTTATGACAATTTTTTTTCTCTCTTTATATATATATATATATATATATATATATATATATATATATATATATATATATATATATATGTGTGTGTGTGTGTGTGTGTGAATACACACACAAAGTCTGAATGTAGATACAGAGTCAATAGTGCTTGGTGACTATCAGTTTCTAAGGTCGAATGGTTATAGAGGTGAGGAAATTAGTCAACAAGTGTTATTGATTCTGTGTCTATATTATTTAAATTTAGATCAACATATGCTCTATCATCAATATTGAACACTCTTTATTCATGAATACAGTACATCATATAACTACATATACATATTTATTTATCCTAATTACCATTGAAAACAAAATACTGAGCAGATTACTGGAACACTGAAAAAATATGCTGTTATTTAATTTCCAGTGTTAAGTTATCAGTTACTATAGGTGGGAAAAAGTCCCTAGTAGTTAGTACTACAACTTCTTTAACAGAAATTTTACTTTTACTGATTATTTATTTGCATATATAGATATCATACAAGAAATTCAATTAAGAGTATTTATTTTTAATTTACTGCATTCATAAAACTGTTTTATTCCTGTGTGGGCTAAACTCTTGACCTTGCAATCTCCAGTCCATTACTCAATCAATAAAGTATTGTCAGGCAAGTTTAATGCTGTTCTAGTTGAGGATAAGGATAACGGTGGTACCAAAAGTCAGAGAATGTATTAAGTAATGGTAGATTGATGCTTCTGGTCACTCATTAGGGCTTATATAAACTGAAGAATTTTTTTATTCTTTATCCCAATGAAGGAAGAGAGAATTGTAATTAAAAATCCATAAAGACTAAACTATTTAATGGATGCATAAAGCACCTAACAGAATAGACAGCTTCAGTTTTGCAGGATAAATATTGTAATATATACATGCTTTTTTCACCCAATTTTTAATGTATCTATCTTTAAGAATCCTTTGAATGCCAAGCCATTCAATTCTCTTACATGTAAATACTATCCTTCTTATTCTGGCGAAAAAATTTGTGCTGTAGGAAAGCAGCAGAAACTGATTTGAAATTTGTATTTGATTTTCCTTTTTAATCCCCAACACAACTAAGGATAAATGAATTAAAGAAACTGGATAATAGAAACAAAAAGCTTCACTGGTTTGTCAGGAAAAATGAAATCTCCAGAGACTTTATAACATGAAGGATATCAGCCAATAGAACATGCTGGATACACTGTGTTGATGATGAACTAAGGATGAAAGGCACACAAGAACAAATTCTATAGCATATAGATACAATGCACTGCCTCAGGTGATGCCAGAGATTTTGATTTTTTTAAAATCCTATAAGTGAATCACCTAAAGTTTCAAAGATGAAAAAGGCACCCTTAAAAGAACAGATAAGAGTTTTGTTTGATCATACAACTTGCAAAGAAGTACATTAAAACTTTTTAAAAGAAATTATTTCTTGATAATAAAAATAATTGTAACAGGCATATATAAATATATCAACTAAATACCAAAAATAGCTATATATTCAATCATAAGTGATGTGCATCAATAATTATATGATAAAATAAAAATGAATAAAAGAAATTAATCTAAGGATTCAAAGAATAAAAGAAATGAAGCAACTTAGATCCTTTTGAAATATATACATTAGTCTTTGACCCTAAATTACTTCTTTTGATGATCTGATGACTAAAAAAATGTACAGCTATATTTTACCAATGAAGTTTGGAAAAAAAAAAAGAGGAATTGACAAATTTAGATTTATAGAATTGAATAGAAGATATCAAAAAAAAAAAAAAAAAGGAAATAAGTCATATTGGTGTAAGTGCATACATGTTTACATTCAAAAGTTAACATAATATAAGTTCAATAAAAGTTCACACTATTTTACATTAAATGTATGAATACCCCGAATTCAATTAATTTTGTTACTCTTGGTAGGACTTACATTATGCTCCCAATATCCCCTGTAGAAAGGGGAGACCCCATTTACCAAAAGAAAGATGGGGTGTCCTGAGTATTTCACTAAATTATCAGACAGTAAGGCTCCAGTTCTGAAGAGTGCACAGTACCTTTTTCATTACCATTGCTCCCAGGCCCACTGACTATGAAAGATAGTAACTGTTAGCGGACCATCTATGGATGAAGTAGAACTGTTTAAAAATTTAATAAATAAAACTAAAAAAAAAAACCCACACAAACAGAATGTAGATATGAATTTTCAATGAATATGATTCCCTAATTTCTAGGCATAAAATAATCCAAGACAGGTTGACATGTCATTAAAATCAATCAGTTTTACCATTTTTCTTTTCTAAATTTATCAATGAATTAAACAAATTCTACAGAGTTTTAAACACATTTTTAATGTGAAAGCTAATTAAGCTGATAAAATAAAATGCTCTGTATATTAGAAAACCATAAACCTGATCACACAATTTGATCACAAAGCCATGGATAAAATTATAGATGTCAGTGGACTTGACCCTCTTAGATAGTCAACAGACATTTTTGTGAGAAAAAGATAGAGGGTATCTAAATTTTTTTTTTAATGGTACTGATAATAGGATTATAAATTACAATGTCAGAAACATGAAAATAAAAAATTAAGTTGTTAGACACACATAGATATATATATATATATATATATATATATATGGATACACACAAGAAATTGAATTAAGAGTGTTTATTCTTAATTTACTATATTTATACTTCTATTATAAATTAAAAAATAATATTTGATCAAAATACATTGAATTATAAATATATTGGGTTGTTTTGAAAATAATGGCTAATTTTATATTTAAATGTGTAATAAAACCTGACATTATTTTCTAAACAGCCTAATATAAATCAATGTTCCAATTCTATATAACAGTTTTATGTCATCAAGCAACTATAAAGACCATTTCTTGCCATTCAAATTCATTATTTTCAGAAAGAATAACCACTTTTAAAATAACTTCGAATCAGTATTTAAAACAAATTCAAAATTCCTTAACATTTTTAAAGAGTACTTGTCAAAAATGCATTTTATTTTGTGTTTTTATAAGGAGAATATAACTTTAAAATAGTTGAATATACTAGGCACAGATTAATGATTGATTGATTCTAATGGCACCATCAATCTATCTAGGATTATTTCATGCCTAGAGGTTAGGGAATTGCTTTCATTGTACATTTTTGTGTAGTTGTTTCTTTAGGGTTTTTATTTGCATACAGTCTTATTGAATACAGATAATTTTTAAACAGATATACTTTACCCTTAGATGGGACCTTAACAGGTAATACCACTCTGAATCAGAGTAGGTCTGCAGTTTAGTATCATACCCTGGATACCCCTTTTTTGTAAAGGTTCTTACTTCTCTGCAAGGGATAAAGTCAGCATATTCTAAGTCTCCTCTAACAAGGCTAAGGCATAATTTAAGTAAGTTGCTTTATTTTGCATTCAGTTTATGATTCTAGTTATTTGAAAAGAGAAGCATATCAACACTTCCAGTTTCAATTCTTCTCTAATTCTTCAAAAATCTATGAGAAAATATACAAGAATTCAGAATGATAATTGAGATTCTCACAAGAATATAAAAAAATTATTTTAAAGAGATCATGGAAATAACTGAAGCCAGACTTTTATATTATTTTGTTTATAAATTCCTTTTTTTTTCAATATTAAAATAAACACAATGTCTACCACCCAAAATAATATCCATGCCAAAAAATGCACATTTTGAATTCCAACAAAGTGTAAATCAGAAAACCAATAAATAAATAAATGATCAAATAAAATCATTATTGTTTATGTTGTTTTTTTACATCCAACAATAATACTTACTACTGCAACTAACATCATTATTACCAAACTTATAGTGCTAAGCAGAAAGTTATTTAGCTTTTTGATAGATTAGGCTTCATATGCTTTATCAATTGACAAAAAAGATAAGTTCAGGTTATAAGTGCAATAAGGGTAACCTAAAGTCAAACTTTTTTGGAATATATTTTTCCAATGCAGGTATCATTGGGGAACAAGAAAAGTTTCAATAAACATGTGAAATCTGAGCCCATTTATCAAACCTTTTCTTATTCCTAAATGATACTTGCATAGGAAAAATAAGGTCTAAAAACGTTGGCATTGAATTACCCTTACAATGTTTTTACTCTGGACTAAATATATCATAAATTGAAATTTATTAGGAATGATTTCACATCATCTACTCCTTGGCACATTAACAATTAAATCTCAAAATAATAACACATAATTTGTATATTCATTTATCTAAAAAGGATTTTGTAATATTATTAAGAATACTCATAAATTATTTAAATAATGCAATCTGTCTTCATACATTTACTCGGGATTTTTTTATTCTCTCAAGTGTTTTCTGCTTTAGTATTAATTCTTAAAATCTCTATTCATTCACCTGTTTATTTTTGGTTAGATTTATTGATTCATGGCGTATCAACCAGCCTGGGGTTATATTATGGCTAAGAGGTTAAGGAATTGCATATATTACAAGTTTATATTTACAATTTTTTTTTAGTAGTTTAAGAGTCTTTTGCACATGGTTATATGATTTCAATTATTCCTATCTAATACAAATAATTTTCAAGTAGATCTATTTAACCTATAGATGAGGCCATAAGATGTACTACCACTCCAAATCAGAGTAATGGCAATGAAGAGGTATTCAACACTCCTTAGAGCTCCAGAACTGGAGCTTCACCACCAGATGTATTTTAGTATCATACTCAGGACACCCCTTATTTTCATAGTCAGTGTATTCTAAGCTCTGCTAACAGGCTGTTATTTTGGTTAGAGAGTATTTTGAAGGGGACATAAGCACCATTTCTCTAGTTAGACTTGTGGGGTTTTCACTGAAGGTCAAGGGCAAAGGGCTAAGCTGTGTAGCCATTTGATATCTGACTCTATATTTTGGTTATTTTATTTTACCCCCACGTTGGCTAGTCGGTGTAACGCCTTGCCCGAGAAAGTCCCAAAAAGAGTTATACACAAGAAGAGAATAACAGATAGGAGACGAAAACGTTTCTTTTATACTTTCCTTTATTTTACTAGGTTCAACCACCATTCCATGGGTGAGGGAGTTTTTCCTGAATAGATTGAAATGGTTGAATCCCCCAGTTAAGGTGTCAAAAATATGTTAATCGTTTCTTGCATATGTTTGTCCTCATTTGGTACTTCGGGCCTCCATAAGGGTTAGTTTCTTTTGTAAGTTTATCAAAGTCCGGTTGTTTTAGTTTGTAGTTTCCATCTCAAAGTTTTTATATTTCAGCATACTGTTAACCAAGAGAGAGCTGCTACTGGGTGAAAGGGACTAACCAATGCCTAGTCCAAAGACATATGCATGGCGCCCAGACACCCGTCAGCAATATGGTCTTGTCAATTTGCTGGTCACCACCTGAAAGAGAAAGAAAGTCTGTTCCCCTTTGTCAAGAGGTTGCCCTTTTCTTTAAGCATGCATCATCCCTTTTTCCTCTCAGGGACCTCTGGGAGTTTCTGCAAATTTAAGTTTTCCTTTATTTTTTAATTCAATTTAAATTCTTTTTATTTATTTATTCGTTCTCTACAGGCTATTTTTTCATTATTAAGTAACTTGATACTTTTTTAACAAACCTAAGAGAATCTAGTTTAAATTTAAGAAAATCTATACCTGTAAAATAAACTAATTTTTTCATGATAACGACATGAAATACAAAATCTCATTTATAGACATTGATAATTCTTCAGAGGAAATTAAATAATATAGGCTAGATTTAGTCACAGGCATGCTTAGTCACAAAAAGATCTTGCCTTAAAAGTAAAAAAGAAAAAAAAAAAAAAAAAAAAAACACTTCTTGGGGTAATTTTAAATACATTTTCAATGCCTAAATTTATATTTTAAGTATTTTTTATATTAGTTTCCAACACCTTTGAAGAGTTGAATAATTAATGTTACAGGGTTATCTAATTTTGCTTCTTTTTTTTTAAATGTTCATCAACCATCAGTTTAAATAAACAAAAAGAATAAGAAACAAGTTAGACAAAAAAAAGCAGGAAATCAAAAGTAACAAGTGAAGAACTAAAGTGTTAATCAAATCATTCAAGTAGTAGTGTTCATCATCAGTAGAAATACAAAGTTTGAAAGTTTAAAGAAAATGATAGGTACAAAGATGGAAAGAGGGAAAAAGAGAAAAGAAAAAAGTAAAACAAATAATAAAAATTTAAAAAAAAAAAAAAAAAAAAGATTAATCAATGCTTCTAAATATTTTTAAAAAATGTCATAATATGAGATAGAGTAAAAATAAAATTATGAAAAAACATTTTCAAAGTAAGAAACAATTGTTCTAAAAGTGATAGATGTTGACAATACTTTCAGTATTAATCATTACAAAAAGAATACAGAAAACTCCTTCTCCCCTAAGTGCAAATGTATTCAAACAACTTTCCCCATTTGTTTAACTTTACTTTTTTTTAGATAAATTACATAAAGATATCTTAGAAGGTAAAATAATTTGTTTAGTGCTTCCTTGTGTCCCATATCACCCTAAACAGGTAAAAAAAATATACAAAATCTTTATTATCAAGTGACTAAGATTGTAATGTCTTCTACTATAATTGAATGCAAATAAATAAAAATAAGATTGAAAGTTTTCTTTGCTATGAGATAAATTTGGTTAATTTCTGCTGAATTTTAAAAAAACAATGTCAAAGCAAAGTAAACTTTGATGCAATGAGCAACTTTTTTTTTTTAATTTAAAAAAAAACAAAACTGTCTTACAAGTTCAACTCTAGAGTTTAAGTTAACTATATCCACATTGGTCATAGGCTTCAGTTTATTATTATCATTATTAAATAATAATAATAATGATACGAAACAATCAATCACATAAGTGAATGCAGCAAATTAGCACAGAAGGAGTACAAGGCAAGACACGACTGGGTCGGCAAGGTGATCCACTGAGAAATGTACAGGAAATTTCAATTCGACCATACAAACAAATGGTATATGCACAACCAGGCGCCTGTCCTAGAAAATGACTCGCATAAACTCCTATGGGACTTTAACATACAAACGGATCACCTAATCCCAGCCAGAAGACCAGACCTCATAATAATCAACAAAAGAAAGAGAATCTGCAAAATTGTTGACTTTGCTGACCCGGCGGACCACAGAATAAATCTGAAGGAAGATGAAAAGAAGGATAAGTACCTCGACCTTGCTAGAGAATTGAAAAAACTGTGGAACATGAAAGTAACGATTGTGCCAATTGTGATTGGTGCCTTAGGCACAGTAACTAAAGGATTATTAAAAGGCCTGGAGGACTTGGAAGTTGGCGGACGGGTAGAGACTATCCAAATGACAGTATTGCTGAGGACGTCCAGAATACTGAGACGAGTCCTGGAGACTTGAGGAGACTTGCTGTCACTCAAACTCCAGTGAAAAACTCTAGAGGAGTAATGATAATAATAAATTGGTGCTCTTGTTACAGTCACCAATGGATTATTAAAAGGACTGGATGACTTGGAAATAAGAAGACAAGTGGAGACCATCCAAACTACTACACTATTGAGATCAGCCAGAATACTGAGAAGAGTCCTGGAGACTTGCTGTCACTCAAACTTTAGAGAAAGACCATCAGTTAATGCTGATGTGAAAGACTCTCAAGGAGTAAAATAATAAAAAAGCAAAAATGAATAATATACAGAAGTAGAGATTTTGCAATAACAACAATGAAATGGTTAATTACATAAGTTAGCACAAAAGACTGGTACACCAAAGGAGAACAAAACTAGGCATGATGGAGCGGGAAAGGTGATCAACAAGGAATTGTTCAAGATTCTAAAATTTAACCATACTGACAAATGGTATATGCACAAACGAGAATCTGTTCTTGAAAATGAGGCATTTAAAATTCTCTGAGAGTTTGAGACACAGACAAATTACCCAAGGCCAGCTGGAAGACCAGTCATAGTATTAATTAACAAGAAAAGAAGATGTCATCTAGCAGACTTTGTCATCCCGGAAGACCACAAAGTGAAAATAAAAGAAAGCAAAAAGATAGACAAATACTTGGATCTTGCTAGAGAACTAGAAAAAGCTTAAGAATATGAATTATAGTTTAAACCCATGGAACAGACCTCGAAAACTTGGAAAAAGAGAATAGGAGATCAGAGAATGAATTGAGATCCTAGCACTGCTGAAATCAACTAGAATACTTAATTCTAGAGACCTGAGATACTTGCTGTCACTCAGATTCCAGTAAAAAAAAAATACTAGTTAAAAGTAGTAGGTAAAACTCACAGAGAGTGACGGACACATGTAAGCCTCTATAAATTAAATAGTCTGTTTCTAACTGATGCATGATGACCACATAGAATGACCAGAGGCTGAAATACTTCTGGATTTGCTAGAAAATAGATAATTCGAAGACACCAGGCCATGATGGGATACATGGATACTGGTTCAAAAGCTTCAGATCTATCCACAACATATTAGCTCAAAACTTACATAAATGCCTTAGAGAGATAAGAATTCCCAAGGGGATAATAAAAAAGAAAATTAACCTGATCCAGAAAGATCATTAAAAAAAAAAAAAATGAACCATCCAAAGCAACTACAACCCAATAACATGTTTGCTAAGGATGTTACAGATTTTAACAGCACAAATAAGGGAAGAAACCTATCACTCACTCTGAAGGTTATTTCCTGAAGAACAGTAAGAATGCCACAAAGAGATGAGAGAAATTATCTATTATATATAAACCAACACATTCTAAAAGAGGTAAAGACAAGAAAGAAAAAAATCTAGCCATGACATGATAAACAGGAAAAGGCATATAACATGATCTGACAAATATGGATAATAGTAGTTGGGGCCCTTGGAAGAGTATGAGAACTTCAAAAAGAAATTGAGGAAACTGAAGATTAAATGAAGAATTACAATAACCCAGAATACAATTGCTAGAAGAGTACTGAAGATCTGAGGAGACTTGCTGTCACTCAAACTGCAGTGAAAAAAAAAGAGTTGATGTGAAAAACTCACAAGACTAAAATAAAAAGAGAAATAACAGAAAGAATAAAACTGCCCAATCAATAAAGAATCAGAATGCTTGGAGAAAAGGAAAATTATAAGTACTTGGGAACATTGGAAGCAGACACCATCAAACAAGCAGAGATAAAAGAAAAATTAAAAGAATACCTCAGACGAATAAGAAAACTGTGAGAAACCAAGCTCTGCAGCAGAAATCTCATCAAAGGGATAAACACCTGGGCAGTCCCCTTTGTAAGATACTCAAGACCATTCTTAAAATGCAAAAGAGACAAACTCAGACAAGTTAACCAGAAGACAAGCAAGTTGATGATAATACACAAGGCCTTACATCTGAGAGATGATCTACATAATGTTTGTGAAGAAAAGGAAGAAGAGGACTTACCAGTATTGAAGATTGCATGGATACATCAATATGAAAACTTGAGGACTACATTAAAAGAATAAAGAAAGACTAATTACAGTGGCTAATAACAGCACTAACAACATAAGAACAGACAGTAAAACAACAAAAACTTGGAAACAGAAATGAGAAGAAAAACAACTGTATGGATATTTTAAACAACAAACTGGTGAAATCTCACATAAGAAGACCTGGACATGGCTATGAAAGAGAAACCTTAGCAGAGAAACTGAATCTCTTCTAATAGTAGCACAAAACAATGCCATATAGACCAATTATATTAAAGCAAAAATTGATAATACACAACAATATAGCAAATGTAGGTTATGCAATGACAAAAATGAAACAATTAATCACATGAGCAAAATTAGCACAAAAGGAATATAAGACTAGACAACTGGGATAGGGGAAGGTCGTCCATTGGGAAATGTGTAAGATATTGAAATTTGACCATACTTCCAAATGGTATATGTACAAACAAGAATCTATTCATGCATAAAATTCTCTGGGATTTTGAGATACTAACAGATCCCCTAACCCCATCCAGAAGACAAGACCTAGTGATAATTAAAAACAAAAAGAGAAACTGCCATCCTAGTGGATCAGAGTGAAAATAAAATAAAGCAAAAAGAGAGACAAGTGCTTAGACCATGCCAGAGAACTAAAAAAACTGTGGGACGTGAGAGTAGTGGTGATACCAATTCTAACTGGCATGATTGGAACATTGTTGGGATCAGCCAGAGTGCTGAGAAATGTCTTGGAGACCTGAAGAGCCTTGCTGTCACTCAATTTCCAGTGAAAGAACATCAGCTAATGCTAGTGTGAAAAACTTGCAAGTAAAATAATAATAAACATAATAATACCATAGAACTAAAAAAGATGTGGAACATGAGAGTAACGGTGATACCAATTGTAATTGGTGTACTTGGAATGGTCCCCACTGATTGGAAAGAGGAGAAATTGAGACTATTGAAACTACAACATTGTTGGGGTTGATCAGTGCTGAGAAGAGATTTGGAGACTTACTGTCACTCAGACTCCTGTGAAAGTCCATCAGCTAATGCCAGAGTAAAAAAACTCAAAACAAGTATAATAAAGTATGCATGTATAAGATCAACTATCTTCAGTAGTAAAAGCTATAAACTATCAAATCATTTTGCATAGGATTACTGATAGATTTTATTGAATATTTTCAAACAAAATAGTCAGCATTAAAATTTAGTGAGTTTTCCAACAAATAAATGTGAAAAAAAAAAAAAAAAAAAAAAAAAAAAAAAAAAAATCAAATGAATTTGCTTCAATTCTGAAACCTATTAAACCAAAAAGAATTTATTCTTTGCAAAATAGTAAAAAGTACAACTTGCGCTAAACTAGAATTAACAGAAAAAGATTTTTTCTTTTGGTTTATCAAATTAATTTGTTTTGGTTGGCTGGTTTTTATGGCAGAGTAACTCATGTAAGTTATTTAATGCAAAATCTTCAGATATATATATATATATATATAAGTGTGTGTGTGCATGTGATATCTATAAATCAATAGTTTATACATAACATTTTAAATGAGCCAGAGCTCATTTGTTAGCACACAGTCAAATAGTTTCAAGTATTGTTATCTAGTACGAACAATTCAATTTAGCATCAGTTATTTGTTTGTACACAGTTAAATGGTTAAACAGTTCTATTTGACCCATAGATGGGACCCTAACAGGTACTACCAATCTGGGGCAAAGTGGACTAGGGAGCAATGGCAATGAAGGGGTACTCTACATTCCCTAAAAGCTCCAGGATGGAAGCCTCACCATCAGATGTTTTAGTTTAATATCCAGGACACTCATAAGGGTATCCTAACCCTCTGCAGAGATACAGTTGGGGGCATAATTTGTTTTATTGTATGTTTAATTATATACTATGTTTAATGTGGATAAAAAAATAAGACAATAAAAACTGTTACCTTGAGAAATAATCGAACCAAACCCAAAACACATGTAACAACCTTGACAGGATATAATAAAATCTTAAAACAACTTCTAATATGATTATAATGTATAAAATTAATCATCAGCCATTAAATCTTTAGCTTTCTTTCCGATCCTAAATATCAACATTAAATTAAGAGATTTTTATAAATGTGTTATAAAGATATCATTAAACTAACTCAACATCTAACTTGCCCAGTCGGCTGGGGCAGTAGAATACACTGACTGCTTCTCTGCAGAGGGGTAAGACTCCCCCAACGAGTGTCCTGGATATGACTCGAAGCAATCTGATGGTGAGGTTCCAGTAATGCTGGAGCTTTGGGGAATGCAGAGTACTCTTTCATTGCCATCGCTTCCAGCTCCACTCTGTCCTGAAGAGGTAGCACCTGATAGGGTCTTATCTATGGGTCAAATAGAACTAAACGGCATACTTATGGTAAACTGAAGTGTTTGAAATAGAACTGTTTTTTGACAGTAAGACTGTATATTTACCCTGAACTGAATTGTTTGAAATAGAACTGTTTATATGTATAAAAATGGATTTGATATTAATAACCTACAATGGTTTGGTTTCATGGCACATCAACCAAACAAAATCTAACATTTGTTATTATAGAATTTAGAAAAATATCTTTATTCACAAAAAAAAAAGAGAAATAATGCCCTATATTATTAATTCAAAATTTTAACACAGGATCTTTAGAAGGGAAAATTTTAAATTTTCAATAAGGGTTAATTTTTCTGTTATCAATTCCCGAAGGAAGTGACCATTGGTACCTGGCCAAAATATCATTACCTTTGACTCATAGATCATTAAGTGTGATTAAGTGATGACAGAGACATGTGCCTATTGTGATTGCAAGAACATTTTGGTAGAGATGGACACTAATTGTTCATAGAGTAATGTGCTCAGATGAGTCAGTAACCCATGATGATCATGACTAGCCTTCTTGATTGATTAAACTTGAGGCCTATAATCCACAAGTAAATCATTTGTGGCACTCCTAAATGCATCAGTCTTATTGCAGTTATTAAATAGTTGGCTTATGAACATTAAGTGTATCTATAGAAATATTGGTCAAGTATTTCACACTCCCATGGAGATTTACATCAGCCAAAATTATGTGCCTTTGACATCCAAAATAGACACTGGATTATGTGGCTGCTCTAAAATACCCCATGTATATGAACAATTCAGAAGCTAAATTTTCTTTTTCTCATATATATATATATATATATATATATATATATATATATATATATATATATATATCCGTGTGTGTATGCATTTGTGTAACACTAGTGTCTCTAATTATAACTTTCAAGATTATTATTTGAAGGGGATAATTTTGTTTTGTTTGTTCTATTCTAGACAAATTTTGCCTTATTAAGTTCATGTAAACTAAAATAGACTTTAGACTTTTAAACACTTCAGATTTCTTTAATTCAAGATCTGTTTTAAGAATTTTAAAACCTACAAATTCCAAGTCTTTTTGTCTGAATTTCTAAAATAAAAATTATTATTATTCATCAAATTAATACCTTCCTGTTGGTTATTGTGGTCACAGTGTTTCAACCATTGTACCCTCCTCAACTTTTTTCAAGTATCTATGACATTTTTTAACTTCCTGGTTATTTCAAACTGAACCCTTTAGTTAACATATAAGGTTAGATTATTCTCATTCTGCTTCTTATCCTATCTATTAATTCTTCCAAGTTAATTTTTTCATAATATCAATTTTATTACTTGCCTCAGAGATTGAATTATCCAGTAATTAGATGCCCTTAAAAACTTATCTGCTGGGTGTCCCCATCAAGTATAATGTTTAGCAAGTTAGACTCACAGACAATTGTTAATGGGTTTGATTCAGACAACCTATTTCATAATTTCTGGCCTTGTGTCAAACTAAACTTAGTAAATGACAAATACTTATCTGTTATCCGATTGTCCCATAGTACAATGGCCTAGTGAATAAAAACATTGGTTTAGTGCATTTACTTACCTGAAGATCATAAGTTCAGTCTTACTGAATATAATATATTTTTAGTAGAAAATATAAAGTTGCACAAGATGTTGCCTAGTATAGACAGTGAAATAAGGACAGTTTACCCTCATGAACAGAAAAGGATTTAGATTAAAATTCAAAGAAAGTTAGCAGATATAAATAGCCAAAGAAAATTAGAGGGTACAATAGTCAATATGTTGGGTTTACAATACTAATGAGGATAATAGATTAATTTATAACATTCCCAATCTTTTTAAAAGTGTTTAGAGGATGAAGTTTTAAAAAAATCAACTGATAAAATAAAAACTGTATTAATGCTGAAAGAGAATGTAGTGCTTCACGTGGAGAATATCACTAAGAATTGAAGCAGTCTTTAACAAAACATTTCTAAAGCTTTTCCAAGTATTATTAATATTGAAGTAAAGTTTAAGAGACAATATTTTGGGGCTTTCTAAAGCAATCCTTTCTTTCAATAACTAAAAAGTAAATATTTTCTTTAGAAGAATTTTGCTATAGTTTTGTGTCTGATTAACTCATTATGGTCACAGGAAATGATATATTTATGATTTTTCAAGCTCTGCATGATGCTAACAGAACTTTCAAGATTTGATAAATCAAAAACAATACACAAAAATAATAAATGTACTTCTACCACATGTTCAATTTTTAAGCAAAGTACAGCCAGTTTGAATTTAGAGTTTTCTTTGACCAAGGCTAAAAAGCCCAGTCTACTCAACAATTAAACTATAGTTTAGGAGAGAGAGCAGATGGATTCATCCTTTTCCCAAAGCCATTAGCATGAAGTGAAATGCCAACAGCCTTGTTCAGGGTTTGAACTTGAGTTTCCAATTCCATTTCCTATGACAATAACCATTATGCTAAGTACACCTTCCGATAAGGACAAGAATTTTAAAAAAGTCACAAAATTGGTTTTTTAACATTTTTATTATATTCTGTAAGAGATATCATCTCAAGTAAAAGTGAGATTTGAATATGTTTTTTTTTTATAAAAATATTGTATTAGATAGTTACTCAGCTTAGTCTTATTCAAAACCTCATAAGAATTTAGAAGAATGTGTTGTTTTAACCTTCCACGTGTGAAGGGGTCTTGCCTTCCATGAAAATCACCATTCAAAATCCTAGCTTTACACGTCTGCTGAAACCTCGACCACTGATGCTAATAATTGGAAAATATATAACCATTTCAATAGGAGAAAAAGAGAAAACTAGTTGCAATGTCACTGTATCATTTTTTTTCAGGAGTAGATATTTATCTTTGTGATTCATAAAAATCTTGAAAGCTTTCTTTTTTTTTAAAGGTGCAACTAATGTCACCATTATTTCTCAGGACCAAAGGGAAGTAATTCTCTGATTTATCAAGCATTTTGATTTTCAAAGAGATTATAAATTTAAGAAAGTCTTACAGTACTTTGATCAATCTGCATAAACCTGAACAAACAAGTTTATATGTTTATTGTTCATTGACAAGTCAAAGTTGAAAAAAAAAATAGAATTCTAATCAACGATTAGTACTTTAATCTAAATCTTTATCATTCCCATCTATAAATACTGGTTGACTTACTGGTCAACTTTTACCTTCCAGCTCCTACACTGGTTTAAATCTGGGTTAAAGGGATCAAAATGATAAATGATATGAATCCGGATTCCTGACCTCTGCTTGCTAGTTAACAAATCTAGTCATTTCTAAGCATCTACAGTTCAGTACTTATTGCCACTCTTCTTCATCTTCCAACTTCATCATGTTTATATTTGCTAACATGTTTACAAAACATAGATAATACCCAAAGTCTTTTTTTTTTGGTATTTTTTGACAGACATTTTTAGTTGTGTATATGCAAAAGTAAAAAAAAAAATGCAAAAAGATACTGAAAAAGTTCATATATAGACTAATTGTAAATCTTTGTTCACATTCATTTAATCACAAATGGAATAATCAGGTTGTTTTTTTGTAATTCAGATATTTCTAAGACTTTGAAATCAAATAAATTTATAGAATATTGTGCAGGATTGGAAAAATTAGACTCAATTCTTATTTCTTAATGAGTCAAAAGTTTTGCAATATTTTGCTATGTACTAGTTTCCAATGGGACCAAAACAGTTGAAATTGTGGAAAATACCCATTGTAGTTTGTAGTATCATGATAGCTGGTGCATTGACACGTTGTGCCTAGCTTCACTCCATGTGTGATTTGAAATCCACACAAGTGAACATGAAATATAGTCTTATTTGGGAACTTAATGCAAAAGTAGCCATAATGCTATGGAAGCAACCAAAGAGATTGGTTGTACACAAAGTGAAAGTGCAGTTGATCACAGTACAGTAACTAGATGATTCAAAAAATTTTAATCAGGTAGCAAAAACCTTGACAATCAATCAAGGTCATCATCATCATCATGTCGCGCCGCCTGCGCGGATATCCCTGACCGTCTCTCGCCATTTCTCTCTATCATTCATCGCCTCCGGCAGGTCTTCAGGATTACAACCCGTGTCCTCACATATCTGCTGTATGTAGGTTCGTGCTGGTCGTCCCACTCTTGCACATCCATGAGTGGGGGTCCACAGGAGTACATCGCTTATGAGCTCGTCCTTGCTTCTCCAGCAGTGTCCTGCGTGCCTGGTTCGTCGAACTTGTATAGTTTTTGTGATGGGGGGCAAGTGTCCGTATAGTTGGAGTCTCGTGGGGTGTTGTCGCCAGGACTTGTTTAATACTGCTCTCAACATTCTTGTGTAATTTCCGTCCAGCCTCCTCTCCAGCCGCTTTGTAAGCGTCCATGTGGTGCATCCATATAGCAGTATCGACACAACCGCTGCCTGGAAGAAACTGCGTTTCATTTTATCTGTTAGGTCCGACTTCCATATGATCGAGAGCCTATCGATAGCTGTCCATGCCTTCGTCAGTCGTGTGTCGATGTCCTTCTCGGTTGATGAGACGCTGCTTCCTAGGTAGGTGAATTTGTCGACTAGTTTCAGAGAGGCTCCGTCTAGACCTAAAAGTAAGTTTTTTTTAAAGCAAACTCTGAGACTATCAGGCAAGCATGGCACCTCGGTCCAGTTTCGGTTGTTACCTTCACAACTTTGATAAAAAGCATCCAGAGCTGCCAAATTGTTCCTTACTTTACAAAAAACATTGCAAAACATTTTGACTCACTCTAGCATTCCAAGTTGAAAAATAAAGGCATATACATTTTTTGCAAGCAAGTATATGTATTGATAATTCTTCACTCTTAACATAATTGTATAAATTTTAATATTCCTAGATAGCTTTGTGATTATTTTTACTTTTCAGTTTGAGAAATCATTATGTTTGTTTGGGTTTTTTTGTTTTTTTTCCTCTAAAATATAAAAAGATTTAGTTTAAACAATGAAAGAAATGATGCAATTAACATGTCTTTCTCCAAATTTTTCTCCAAGAGAAAAAAGAAAATCAATTTACTTTGCCCTTTTGACCAGGGTTAAAGAGCAAACAGTGTAAACTGAGACCCAAACTTCTTTAGGACCTTAATGAGTAGAGTCTTTGCCAATGGTCCCGGAGACTGGATTTCAATCCCAGGTCGAGTCATACCGAAGACTCAAAAATGGTACTTAATACAGCCTTGCTTGACACTCAGCATTATAAGGTAAGAACCAAGGGTAAAGTGGAGCAATCCAGGGAAGGAGTAGCACCCTCCCCTACACCTTGGTGTAGTAGCTATTGAAAAGAGAGCCTTCAAGTCAGCCTTGACAAAGGTCGCCTACTTTACTAACTTTTAAGAACTTTTCAAAATTTTCTTTTTCACGCCAATGATAACTGCATTGGAAAAAATAAGATTTTTAAAAAGATTGGATTCAGGATATCCTTACCATGCTTTTAACCTGGACTACTAAGGAGGCCATAGAAAAAGCTACAATTTTTTTCATTGCACTGATAATTTAAAGTCTTATTTATATTCAACATTTTTCTTATTTTTAATCAACTGTGAAGCTAAATACAAATCAAAATAAGTCAACCAAGTTTACTAATGTATTTTTATCTTTTAGAGGAAGCAATGTCAATCATCATTATTATAACTGATTTTGAAAGTATTTTCTGACATGAGCTTATTATCTTCAATAAATGCTCAATATTGTTTTAGTAATAACAAACATAGTAAGTGGCAATAAAAACAACTAAAATTAAAAAGGAGATACAAATCAAAATTAGTAAGTTTCCTGTGATCTCAAATTATTTACACACATACTTTCAAGAATAAAATAGTACAATAACAACAGGATAAAAACTGAATAAATATATAATTATTTGAATTCAGCATTAAGATATATATATAAGATATTATTCAATCCAGTAAATCAGAAATAGGGAATAATTCCAATCAGTACAAATAAAATATTTTAAAAAAAAGCAACAGTGACATTGAAAAAAATATATGTGTGTGTGTGTGTGTGTGTGTGTGTGTGTGTGTGTGTGTGTGTGTGTGTGTGTGTGTGTGTGTGTATGTGAATAAAGATATAGATGGGAATTCTGGTCATGCAAATAAGCCTGACTATTATTTGTTTTGTAACAAAATAAAACATGCATCTTTGTCATTGTTTAGTCCTTACAACTCTTATCTATTGAAATTAACAAAATTGTTGGTATAAATAGAAAAAAATAATTTAACTTAATAACAGTGAAGAATAACCAATATAAAAATTCACAATATACCACTCTTACACACACATAAATCCAATTCTATATAATATTCAACTGCATTGTTTCAAGGACCCATTTGGTTATACTTTACACATCTGCCAATAAAGAAAAGGGGAAAAGTCAATAATTATTATTATGTTCCCTGAACAGTATAATGGTTAGTTAACTGAAATAGTGGAACATTGTTAATTACTGATTCTTACTGAGTTCTCTATATTTATATACTTGTACCAGACCAAGTTTAGCAAATGATTACACTATAATTATCATTAAACAGTTTTGCGCATTACAGACCAAAAATGAACATAAAAATATATCTGACATTTTATTACTTAAATTTATTTGACTTGATTAAAGTTCATAAAAGTTTACAAGCTTACTTTTCTCTTTGGATATCATTTAAGAAAGATTTGTACCTCAATCAAAAAATCATCTTGTAATGAAATATATTAGATTTTTTATTGGGTTAGTTAAAAAATTAATAGACAATCTATATTTACTTTTATACTCTTCAATAAAAATTAAAGCTTATGATAGAAAAAAAATAACGTATGCTGACTTTTGCCTTGTAGAAACATCTGCCTTATTAAAATAAATACTCACAAAACATTCTACCCAGTAACTGAAACATTCCAATATGTCTTTACAATCAGTGCAAATACAATTAATTATACTGAAGAATAATTATTAGAATTCAATAACTTAAAAAATTAATTTTCACCAAGTATTTTTTTTAATTACTAGTAAGGTTCCCAGACATTGACTTGGTAAAAAATGTTTCAGACATTAGTAATTATTATTCAATTTTTTTTAATTC
This sequence comes from Sepioteuthis lessoniana, assembly GCA_963585895.1. NCBI lineage: Eukaryota > Metazoa > Mollusca > Cephalopoda > Myopsida > Loliginidae > Sepioteuthis > Sepioteuthis lessoniana. The sequence goes on from CAUZXS010005979.1 coordinate 30,280, forward strand.
ATATTATCAAAGTCAATTAATAACAGAAAAGAAAATTAATCTTGCAGTGCAAAATAACTTAAGATGTCCCCAAAACTAACTTACAGCAACTGTTCTTTCAAGGTGAGAAGGGAGACATACTTGCTTAAAATTTAAATTCATTTCAGTTTAGCTAAAAAAGTAGATTTCAGTAATGATACATTGTCTGATTAAACATAACAGGAAAGGAGATTGTTAGACATTTTAAGTATTTTTAATCTATCTGCTGGTAAAACTTCATAAAAAATTTTAAAAAATTCTCCAAGATTTTAACTTTTACACATGATGATGATGATGGACATCCTGTCAATCTTAACAGTTCAGCTAAAGATGTGAATTGTTAGACTTCCTACACAGGTGATTTTTTTATAGTGGTGAAAGATTGTGTAGAACCAGCCACACTTTTTGGTGCTTCAAATACTACTAATAATGATACAAAGTGTATAGGGTCCAGAAATAGAAGCTAAAGAAAACATACCATATACAACATGTTAGATCAAACCATTTCTACAGGACCTATGTGTGTGTATATATATATATATATATATATATATATATACACACACACACACTTACGGAAAATGTCATTTACTGTTTCAGTTGAAAAATATATAAATATAACCATGAATATTGGCAAATATTTTACTATTTTAAGTACTAATTTATTTTATTTTTTAACTAAATGACAAAGAGAACTTTAGTTAAATATCTCCTAGGTCTTAATAAGAACATTAAATGTGTATGATCCCTATTTTGAGCTTTTTGAAGTTGACTATGAAAATAAAAGTTTATCAACATTTATGAGATGACTCAGCTTTGTAGTAAACAAAGAAGAAAGTATTTGACTATGAAGACAAACCTCTGAAGTAAATCAACAAAGAAAATGCTACTTGGAGCAAGAGCTTTTATAGCAATTGAATTCAATGGGAGGGATGATGATACCAGAGTGTTGCATCTATGATTATAGGTTTACAAGCAGAAGATCTTTGTTATTAAGTTTTGAATGTTCTTTCAAATAAGGACTTGATATTCACGTTATAAAGTTTGAGCATGTTTACAGAAGACAACAATCTATTGAACATATGTAATGCAAGAGATTGGGGAAAATAGGTTTATTCAAAAAGAAACAGTATATACTAACATATAAAAGCTGTAATCTCTGATAAAATATTTAAAAATGGGCATAAAACTAATATACATTTTATTTCAATATACAAGATCTATGCTGTTAATCCAGCCATCATAAACAAAGATTTTATTTGATGCTTAACTCAGAGATTTATTAATAAAATTATTTACTTTGAGTGCCCTCCAGCAGCTGACAATACCCAAACTATCCCACATTATATATATATATATATATATATATATATATATATATATATATATTAGGGAGTGTGTGTGTAGAAAGACAGAAAACATTTAATCTAAACACAAGAACAAGATTTTTAATATTAAAAAATATTAAGTTCTACTTTATTATTTAATTATATTTATGTGTTATTGATTTGATCTCATGGGTACTGAGCCAATTTAATGTGTTCTTTTCCTTTTTGTAATATTAAAAACAAATTATTGAGAAAACAAAAAGGTTTCTTAATAAATATTCTGTAAACATTTTTTCTAAATTATTTCTCCTCATTATTTTTACTTTCCCAAAAAAAAAAAAAATAATAATAATATATATATATATATATATATATATATATATATATATATATATATGAGGTTGATCTATTTACTTTTTTTCCTTTCTGTCTTCTAATTTAAACATATAGAAAGTATATTACTGCAGATGATCCTGAATATATACTAGTGATTTTTTTTTCTAGACTAAAAACAATCTTGAAATTTAAATCATCTTTTTACAGTACATAGTTATTTTGTGTTAAATTAAAATGCTGCAAACATTTTACCATAAGAATATATTTAGTTGTTTATGTATGGTATAAATAATCAAATCTATATAACCAAAATTTCATTGCACTACTGGGGAAAGAACTAATCTTTAAATTTTGACAAAACACACTCATACAGACACACAGAGCATATTATAACAATAGGTAAAAAAAATGAAATAATGATAATTATAAGATTGAATTTTTAGCATTGATTGCATTTGAACCTGGTATATGGAGGCAAGGTTTCAGCTTTTTCCACAATTGCTTACAGACTTTAGCACTAATCCAGCATTCAGCAACTCAACTTTAAAACCTGAACAAGGCTGTTTGCATTTTACTTTCATCCAATATCCTAGGGAAAGGTATGGATACGTGTGTTCTCCAACCAGCTATGGGTAAATAGTGGAGCAGACTGGGTTCTTTATCTTAGATGAGGCAATCTTTGAGAAGGGAAACTCAGAATTCAAACCTGAACTTTGTGTCATATCCTACTCATGGGGGAAGGGTTGGGTAAACATGTACCCCACCATTCTTCTCACTTTACACTAACAAACTAAATATTTCTGGTGATTAAAAAAAACAAGTCAATGATTAAGCATAAAATGTTCCAACTTTTTATCTTAAATTTCTTTGACTATTTTCCGCACTCAAATTGTATGCTGTGCATTGAAAATGAAATCAAAAAGGATTATCACTGATCTGAAAATAATCTAAGTGATAGTGAGAGAAAGATCAGAGGCATTATATTCAGACAGACTGATTTTAACAGTATGTCAACCAATCAATGTAAGGTTATTCTATGTTTAGAGGTTAGGGAATGACATTCCTTGTATGTCTGTATTTATATTTTTGTGTAGTTGTTTCTAAAAACTTTTCTTGCACACAGTCCTATTGAATACAAATAATGATTAAGCAGATCTATTTAAACAATAGATGGGACCTTAACAGGTACTACCACTCCCAGTCAGAGTGAACTTAGGAGTTATGGCAATAAAGGGGTTTTATATACTTCCTGTATCTCTAGATGTGGAGCCTCACCATCAGACACAGTTTAGTTTCATACCCAGGAAACACTTTTGGAGTGAGGTATTACGTCTCTACAGAGGATATAATAAGTGTATTGTAAACCCTACAAACAGGGCTACTATTACATTTAGAATATTGAACAATAAAGCAAAATCATTATATATAAATATCATAAATAAAATAAATTTTATTAATGTACATTAATTATAAATGAAGTTTTATTATCAATCTTTTTTATTTTGGAAAGCAAGATGAATGAGGCCACAATTTAATTTTTTTTACAAAAAAAAAAAATGCATTGCTGTTTGAAATTTCAAAATAAAAATGTTATGCATAGTGAAGTCAATTATACAAAATTGTAGCTTTGCTTTTGCAGAGATGTTTTATATTGAATAAATAAATGTTTAAATGTCTATTTTTTGCCAATTATCTAAATAGTTATGTTTTTCAAAAAGAACAATTACTTGAAAAACAATTAAGTGTTCCTATTGTAATTACTGTTCTAATTCTACAGTTATTTTATTGTCTGAAACAATACTTAATTGAAAAAGAAAAGATAACTACTTTGAAAAAATAAATCTCAAATGATAGATAAAAATAATAATTTTGAAAATGTGTGGGCATATGTGTGTACTAATTCATATTATAATGGAGTCAAGTTTAAATATTTATAAACATTGATCTGAATTTGTTCATGTTAGGTTTTGCATTATGAGAGAGAGAGGGAGAGAGATGTTCTAAAAAATAGTGAAAATATGATAGGAAAAATATCCTTTTATTTTCAAAGAAAAGAGTAATATTTTTAATGAAAAATGCAAGCACATATCCAGAAGTTTTATAAAAATATGTTAAAAATTTCACTGTATATATATATTTTTTATTTTTTCAAGCAATTAAGAAACAGTTTATATAAAACAGAATGTATGTATTAAACAATAATTTCAAAAGAATATTTTTAGAATAAATCATGTAAACCATTAAAAAAAAAAAAAAAAAAAAAAAAAATACAATTCCAAGAATTGATAGGTATCATTTTTCAGGGAGTTATTCTGTGGACCAATAATTCTAGTATACTATGAACTTTTGATATTTTAAAATCTAGATTCAAGAAAATATTAAGTATATCAATAATAGGATTCTTTTGTATCACCAACAAATGTAACTTCATATTTCTAGTTTCTAATAAAAATTGTCATGATATAAATTGTACAACTTCTATACACATCTATTTGAATCTGAGGATTTAACTGTAGCAGCAGTTGATCTGAACATTTATATCAATTTAGATGTATATATTTCTATCGTCAGATTTACAATCATTAATAGTTAAATAAAAAATCTCAATATTAAATTTCTTAACTGATTAACTTAAATGAATCTTTTGATGAAAAAGACCATGAGTCAAAGCATTGTGCTAAAAAACAATAGATACAATGTTGATAGACTGATTTCCAAATTGATAACTTATCAAGCAATTGACAACCTAAGAACCTGTTAGGTTCCTGTTGTAACACTAGTCCATGATGATACTGATGCTCCAGTTTAGGAAGGAGTGAAAGATTCTAATTCACATTTCATAATTATTTCTACTATATCAATAATTTGGATGATTAATCTTTAGAACCTGAGCAGCTAGTATTTGAACTGCTACCTAGAAGTACATATATCTGGACAGCCAGAATTTCAGCCAGGGAATCAACATTTCTAAATATCCAGGGTAAAGTGAATCAAGTGGTGAGGATCCAGTCCAGGAGCTCTGGGGAGTGTGGAGTACACCTTCATTGGCATTGGTCCCAGTTCAATCCTGATACAGCATGATATCACCTGTTAGGTTTCTATTTATAGTTCAAAAAGATCTATTTGAAAATTATTTGTGTTAGATTAGAATACTTGATACTATATAATTGTGTGCACACAAGTGATTACAGAGTAAGGAAAAAAGTGAAATTTTAACAAGGCCATGGAACATAGAAAATATAAATAGTTATGATTACAATCAAAACTTTACAAATGAATCAAATTTCAGTATTAAATAACCCATAAGGAGTTGATATACCATTAAACAAATGAACTAATATTTATACAACACTATGCCGATAAAACTGACCATTCAAATAATAGATTATAACCTTTTACTTTTTTAGCCAAGAGCCAGGATGGTGGGCTCAAGGTTCTAAGGGTTAAAAATTCTGAGTAAACAGACACAACAAAATTATGATTCAGTTGCAAATTACACTGGAAATTGTTTTATTCTCTGTTAGATATTTCAAGTTTATTTCTCTAATAAAGATCCCTTTGTGATGTATTGTTTTTGCAGGGTTATGTTTACATATTATAAATTGAAGTGTTTAAGTCAAGCTTTTAAAGCTGTGAAAAAAAAATTCTACAAAACTAGAGGTTAATTCATAGGGTAGGGTTAAAATTCTTGTCTTTACCACAGAGTGGTCAGTCAGTGGTAAAGGTTCAAATTTTAACCCTGCCATATGAGTTGACCCCAGTTTAGTAGAGATTTTTTCAGACTTAAAGGGTTGACTTACATGCTACAATCAATGATAAAAAACAGAAAGTTATCCAACAATACAGGGTGATAAGAAATGTTAACTACCTAATAGGAATACCTTTAAAATATAACTTCAATCTTCACATGTTCATTATCCTTGTCAACATATTCTTAGAATCTCTACAGGTGATTAAAAAAATGTTAATATTTCAGTAGAAGTAACTGATATTGTAAAGACCACCTGAGAAGATTGCAGTAATGTGTTGGTAGGGATGGTGAATAGGTGGAGACTTTAAAATCCTATCATAAAGGAACTCCCACTGAAATGTTAACATTGTTTTTTTAAACACCCTGTATATAAAAGATAAATAAACTCTAACTTGTTTACACAATATCAAAATTTGTTCTCTTCTCTTAACCCCTTTGTATTGTATCCTATATTCCTAGCATATATTCTTCTCTGGCACCACAATTCCACCCACCCACAAAGAGTCAGCCAGCCAGTATCGGCTTCATACAGACAGTAAATCTGCCAGAATTCAATACTTCCATTAACTGTTTACATTTCATGTAGGCCACTTCTCTTCATCCAAATCATCTAAGAGACTAAAGAGGTTATGGACAGCTGCCCATATACTGCTAGGTAGATGAAAGGGGAGAGAGTGAAAGAGAGAGAAAAGTTGCTCCCAAGTACTGCACAGTTCTTCTCCCTTATTCACAAGATTCTTAGATTGCATCAAGAAAGAAAGCTATCTGGTTGATCCACAAACATTGTAGACTATCTTCAAGCACTGCTAAGTAATATTGTCTTTGAGTCACTTCTCCAGTTTCCCCCTCACTGGATGTGCTCAGCTGAACATCTCTTTTATAAGAAACACAATTACATCTTTGTTTCATTCAGCAACAACCCTTCCTTCTCTGTATCACACAGCATACATGGTTTCCACATTCTTTGCAGAAACTGTTTTCCAAACTTTTCTCTAACTCAGTAGACCTATAGATATCCAAGATAAATACACATCTTACAAACTTTATACTATTGTATTCATTTCTTAAAAAGAGAGAGAGAAGCCATGTTTTGATATTCTCAGATTTTAGGAAAACCTTTTTTCTCTTTTTGTAGTTGAAGACCTTTATAAGGTATCAAAGATGAAAGCAAAATTATTTCAGTATTATTTCAATATGGATATACATGTATGTATTAACTCAACTCCTCCACTATGGACAGGATATGACACAAGGTCAATTTTTAATCAGTATAAAGCTGCTTTGAATTTAAAGTTTTCCTTCTCCTTGACTAGTTGCCTAACTAAGGCTAATGAACACAGTCTCTCCTTGATGTTTACAGTAACCAATTTATAAAAGGAATCATATCAAGTTACATTAATAGCATGAATCCTCTTGACTCTCTCTAGCCATCTGTTTATTGGCCATCATTCTTGATAAATCTTTTAGATGGTATCTAGTGTCTGTACAGAGTTAATGCATGGTTGACCAACATTGGTATTTCTATGTGTAGGTGTCCACAGGAGAATGTTGGTGATGAGTTTGTCCTTACTTCTCCAGCAGTGAGCATATCTTGTTTTTTAGATGAAAAGCAAGTGGCCATACTGCAGCTATTTTGTAGGGCGCTGCTTCCAGGATTTCTTCAAAACAACATGTAGCATTCTTGCATAGTTCCCATCTACCTTTTTTTCAAGGTGTTTCATTAAAATAAAGTGGTGCAACTATACAATAGTACTAACAGAGCTACAGCTTATAATTCCAGTCTTGTTATATTTTATTAGAGATGATTAGAATTTCCATATGGTCATTAACCTCTCAATAGCAGTCCATGCCTTTCCTCTGTGTATGCCGATTTCATTTTCAGTAGATAAGAAATTGCTACCAAGGTATATAAACTAGTCCACTGAAACAATGATATGGTAGCCTTTAATCCATCTCTTAATGTGGACACTACAAGTAAAATAATCAAACAGTTCATAGGGAAGTTTAACCCAGAAACTATCACATTACCAGATTACTTTGTTATAACATTCTAACATATAAATAATGGTTTGCCAATTTTAGCTTAACTGTGTATACAACTTTTGATTACCTATTAGTTTTTCTTTGACCAAGATCCACTTTACTTTTTAAATGTTATTATAATAATGACTGTTTATGTTTTCAGAATGACTTATTTTTGATTGTTACAGAAATCTATATATCAATATTCAAAGGAAGCAAATGTCTTTTAAAACTATATAAAATCCTAATAAGACCTCATATGAAAGTGTCAAGACATGGAAATTGAAGTGAAATAAAGAACAGTGACAAAAATAATAAAAAGAGTAAATGATTGCAGTTACAGGAAAAGATTACAGAAATTAAGATGAACTACTTTACTAGGAAGAAGAATGAGGGTTGACCTAACTGAAACTAAGAAAATGATTAATGTAATTACTAATAATGATAGACATCTTTTTTCAATATTTCTCTATAAACTAGATATTTACTATCAAGAAAGAATTCAAACATTAAGCCTACTAACCAATTGGATTTTTTTGTTAATAGACTAATATGTTTTTGGAATAAATCGTGTAATAAGATCAAAAACAGCAATATTGTAAAAATTTAAAGATTAAATTGGATAGTTTAAAAAAAACTGGTAAGAAAAAGAATTTAAGAGGGCACTTTTTGGAATTATCGAATGAATTACTTAACAGAATTTGATTGACCTAATGAGTAGAGTGTTCGCCAATGGTCCAGGAGATCAGGGTTTAATCCCAGGTCCAGTCAAACCAAAAACTCAAAAAATGTTACTTGTTGCCGCCTTGCTTAACATTCAGCATTATAAAGGTAAGGATCAAGGGTAAAGTGGAGCAATCCAGGGAACAAAGTAGCACCCTCCCCTACACCTCAGTGTAGTAGCTATTGAAAAGTGAACCTTCAGGTCAACTTTGACGAAGGTCGCCAACTTTACTTATTAACAGTGTGTATGTTCAATACAAAATTTTTTAAGGTTAATGAGAGAAGATAATAAAAAGTGGAGATGCCTAAGGAGGAATAATAATAATAATAATAATAATAAAGAGAGAAAAAAATTCACTGAATACATATCACTAGAAACTATGGAGAGCAGCATGATAGGTGTAGAGTAAGGCGGATGAATCCAAAGTTTGGTCAATGTGAGCCTAACCAGATGCTGGGCAAAAGAACTTTGTATTTCAAAGGCCAGAGTCAAATAGTTCAGTCAGGAAACAACTGCTACATATCAATAAGGGTGGCATTTACTGATGAGGAAAAAACAGTCAAACTATTTTCGAAGACCCATTTATGAGTTCTCTTACTTAAAGAGTACTTGGTCACATCTGTGACTGGTGCACAGATTTTAAACAATCTCTGGGTCTGGTATAGATGTAATATACAACCCATGATAAAAATGAGAAATTGAAACATAACACAACATGGGACCCAAACAACAGGTCTGGATGTCTTGATTGACAGGCACTCCTTGAAAGCCAACAAGGAGAGTCCAATCATCATTCTGCGAATATTGGCTGTTCTTTTTTTCAGGTACACAAACGATAACCTCAGTAACCACAAAAACCAGACACCAACCAACACAGAAAATGGACTTGGGAAGACAACAAACTTGCACTTCGCTGTTATTTTAGGAGTAATCATACACAAAGTGGGTATAGGAAAAGAATGATAGAAAACTGGGAAGAATGCAGTAGATTTAAGACAAGCCAAAGACTTGCTGACCAAGTTAGGAATAATAATAATGATAATAAAATTAGTAAGCTTGGAACAATCCCCAAAGGATCACCTAATCTCAGCCAGACAACCTGATCTTATGACAGTCGAAAAAAAAAAAAAAGAGAACCTGCTGAATTGTGGACTTTGTCATTCTGGCAGATCACAGAGTAAAATTGAAAGAAAGCAAAAAGAGAGATAAATACTAGGTCCTCACTAGAGAACTGAAAAAAACTATGGAACATGAAAGTGATAGTAATATTGATTGTAATCGGTGCACTCAGTACAGTCACCAAAGGATTGATAAAAAAACAGGAAGAATTGGAAATAAGAACATAAGTAAAGACCATCCAAACTACAACATTAAGATTGGTCACAATATAGAGAAGAGTCCTGGAGATGTGAGGAGACTTGCTGTCACACAAACTCCAGTGGAAGAACATCAGCTAATCCTAGTGTGAAAAAGTCTCATTGGTATAAAATAAATAAACAAAAACAAAACGATAATGTGATTCTATATATTGTTCTGTGTACTACACTGGGGATAGAGAACAATATTCATATATCCCTGAGAATGAAAATCAGACCAAAAACATGTTTGCCTTCCAACCTTCTCCACCTAATACCTCAATATCCCTTACCATACTGCTACCAAAGAAAATACATTGTTTCCTCACTTTGAAAGAATAAAATCTTCAATCCAACTGGACTAAAAGTCACAGCTTTTTTCCTTCAGATTATGAACAAAAAGGTAGTGAATTAAATGAAAATGAAAAATTAGAAATTAATATGTATATTTTCCAGAAACTGCACCAAAAGAGGAAAATAACAACTGAAAGTTCAAGTTGCACAATCAAAAAACAAAGAAAACCAGAGAACTAAGTAAAGTTACTTCAACAAAAAATATTCCAAAGTTAAAAAATAGGTAAAATATAACTTTTGGAAGTTTCTTATATTTGTTTAAACTTATCTATTTGGTTGTATTATATTTACCTAAATAGGAACTGTATATAATATTTGGTTACATATTGAACTTATAAAGCACTGAAACTGTTATATTGATTTTTTTTTTTTCATCTTCAGAAGTTGATTCCAATTAAACCACAAAATTTCCAGATTCAATTAATTAGAAATAAGTACAATTAAAAGTGACTTTCTTCAAAATTTTACATAGAAAATTATGAGTAAAGTTTCAAATATAAGAACTAATCTTAAAAATGACATATTCTCATTTAGTCTCCTATTACTGTTTCTGTTCCCTCCTTTTTTCTTTTTTGGGGGTGGAGGGTGTCATCTTTTAAAGTTGGTTGACTGTTTGGCATAAAATTAATGAGGATGCTACATAAACAATCTTTGTGTAAAGGATTTAATTATAATAAATGGAAAAACTGGTAGAAAGCTAATTTACAGTTTTTTTGGGGGTGGGGGGAGTGGATAAGATGGAGAAGTGCTGAGCAATTTTTCAGGCTCAAGCTCAGTCAAATCCTTATTCATTTCACCATTTTCAAGTTGAAACTAATGAAAAAGTCACATGAAAAAATTAGACACAACAGTTATGCAAATATATATATAATTCTACATGTACATATGAAGAAATCACAAACAGATAATTGTACAAACACACCTTTTGTATATATCTGCTTTAAATTGATTGACTTTGCTATATTATCAATACATAATAATATAGAATTATACAATGATTCTTGCCCAGTCAGCTGGGGCGGTAGAATACACAGACTGCTTCTCTGTAGAGGGGTAAGACCCCTGACGAGTGTCCAGGATATGACACCAAACAATCTGATGGTGAGGTTCCAGTAATGCTGGAGCTTTGGAGAATGCGGAGTACCACTTCATTGCCATTGCTCCCAGGTCCACGCTGGCTCAGAGTGGTAGCACCTGACAAGAGTCCTATCGATGGGTCAAATAGAACTAAACCATAGTTTCTTGAGTTTACTTTTTTTTGCATTTAAACTGCATATTTATGCAAAACTGAATTGCTCAAAATAGAAATGTTTTGACAACTAAACTGCATACTTATGTTAAACTGAATTATCTGAAATAAAACTGTTTTTATATTTAACTCTACGTATTGCCTAGTCAGCTGGGGCCGTAGAATATACCAACTGTACCCCTGCGGAGGGGTAAGACCTTCCCAACGAGTGTCCTGGATATGACACTAAACAATCTGATGGTGAGGTTCCAGTGATGCTGGAGCTTATGATAATGCGGAGCACCACTTCATTGCCATTGCTCCCAGGTCCACTCTGGCCCGGAGTGGTAGCACCTGATAGGGTCCTATCTATGGGTCATATAGAACTAAACTGCACACCTAAGCTAAACTGAATTGTTAGAATTAGAACAGTATGACTAAACTGAATAGCTTGAAATAGAAATCTTTTTGACAATTAAGCTGTGTACTTAAGCTAAACTGAATTGTTTGAAATGGAACTGTTTCAACATTTAACTGTGTGTAAACAAAAACTATACTTATACTAAACTGAGTTGTTTTAATAAGAACTGTTTGACTAAACTGAATAGCTTGAAATAGAAATGTTTTTGACAATTAAACTGTGTACTCATGCTGAACTGAATTGTTTGGGACAGAACTGGTTATTTGTATGAAAATAGAATTGGCATTAAATAACCTACAAAGGTTGATATGCCATAAAACCCAAACAACCAACAATACAATGATTCTTTTGTACTAGTTTTCTTATTTTTACTGGTTTTATCTCAGTTTGCAGCTGCTAATATGGAGAGAAGATAAAAAAACATTAAAGCATGAGTTCAATCTCTGAGTCAGGAAGTATAGGAATATACATCATAAGAAAGATTTGATGGCTGCAAATTTTGGAAATTCTCAAGGAATCTCACAGGATAAGGAATGAGAACAAAATATTCCATGGATCAAATAAAATGTTCTGCTTAAAAATTTCTGGAATAATACTAAGTACCAGAAACTCCTGAAGAATTTCAGTAGATATCTAATAAATATTGTGATAAAAAAATGTTTTAGTTTTGCCTAAAATGTTCTTGATATACCTGCACTCTGGCAGAGAATGCGTTGAATAGCACATTCTACAATTTCAAACTGTTTTTTTTTTTTTACTAAGTTTAAAGGCAAACCAAAGTCTGAAGAAATGTTGATATCAACTTCTTTTATAATACTATTTCTAACTTTTACATAAATTTTTTTTCTATTTTGTTAAAAGTTTAACCACAAGCAGTACTAGATGACCATGCTAATCATATACAAGTCTGACTAAAAGTATGGGGCATGTCAAATAAATGATCAGCTTTGATGTTAAAGCACTAACTCATTAACCTTTTTTTTTACCCTGAAGGCTAAAACATTTAGGTAAACTAGAATGAGAAAATTTACAAGCTAAATTAGAAGGTGCAAACTTTTACAATTTCATTTCTGAGCAATAATAATTCTGAAAATAAACTCAATATTGTACCCTTGCTTTTTGTTACAGTTAGGTTTTAGATCCAAGATTCAATAAAAAAAACTTTTAATCACTTGAACATGACTTATAACATGCAATTTTACACAGGAGAGGGTAAATTTTTCTAATTATATATATATATATATATATATATATATATATATATATATATATGAAATGAGAGAGGTGAAGAGAGTCATTAATTTATTCAAGTTGGTTTTTTTTAATAATTCTTTGGAAGTCTGAAATTTATATAATCAATTCAACCAAAACAAATGGTAACGGGATATTTTTACATGAATTTCTAATTTCTTTTCATTTGAAATAATCTTTTCATTATAGCCTTATTAATCAGAGATGAAATGGCACTATACAGTTATATAAGTATACATCTGACTGTTAATAGAATTCTGAACTTATTGTACACATTTGTATACCTGGCCCAAGGGTGAAAATTAGTTATACAACTCAGTCTGTGAATTGAGCTACTATTAACTCTAAATGAATGAGCAGTCTGAATTGGCAGTGTGTTGACCTTCACCTCTTCAAGAAGCAAAATATACAAAGAGGAGGAGAAAAGATATAAAGCAGTTGGAAATTGGATAAAAAGAGAGAAAAGCAATATTACAAGTAAGCAGTATAGGACTTTCAAAACAGCACTGGCTGTGTAGAAGACTAACCTTCTCATATTGTCTACAATTAATAATTTTACAAAGACTAATTTAGCTGGTTTCACCAGCCTAGAATTATTGAACTTAATAAACAGCAGCAGGTCAGTCTTTTAGACATGAGGTGAATGCGCTTCAAAAGATTCATGATTTGGTCAGAACCATTTATACTGCCAGTTCATACCCCATACCAGTCAGTTTTATTAATATATGCTCATTGTTGTTGATGCGGTGGGTATGGTAGAGCATGATAATAAGGAAATCAATTCTTATACAAAATATGTTTTGGTAATATAGCAAGATATATCAAGACATTGGTTCTTTAACCTTTAAGAGACCAGACAGGCAGACAGACAATTGATTATTATTTAAGTCATCAACCAGATCCATTTAATTCAATTAATTTACAAGAATGGCATTCGCATGTAACCACTTTATTGTTTAACTTGACCATTTTATTCAAAAAGAACCTTAGAGATGAAATTAATGATTAAGAAGAACCGAGATATAAAAATATTATTCAATGCCTTATATCCATCACATAAAGCTGATGTACCATAAAATCAAATTTGTAATTTATTTTATATGATCCATTAAACATTTTCACATATTTTGTCTATCTCAAACAATTCACTGTTAAAAGATTAAAGAGTTAATTTGACTGTTTAATAAAACTGGCTCAGATGCCAAATTATCAGAATATATTGTCAGCAGGGTTTAGAATACACTGAATATATCACCCTGCAGAGGGGTAAGACTTACACTACCCCAACCAAAAAAAAAGATATCCTGGGTATGACACTAAACTGCATCAGAGGTTGAAGTTCCAGTTCTGGAGGTCTGACAAGTGTATTGTACTCCTTCATTGCCATTACTCCCAGGTCCACTTTGACTGGGAATTGTAGTACCTCTTAAATTCCCATCTATGGGTCAAATATATCTGTTGTTAAAAATTATTCATGTGCAAAAATGGTTGATATGTGATAAAAACCAATCAAATCATCCTAGTGAAAATCCACTAACTGAGGTTTTCATAATTTGTTCACTAAGTTTACTTGTAAAATCTGTGATATGAAACTTTCAATGTAGCAATGTATTTTATTTTACTGAATAATTTCAACAAACAATGCAAAAAAAAAAAATTTCTTCATTCAAGGGATCTCATTTCTCTGAGGGAACAAAGAAATGATTTTGTTCCTTTCCACAAGATTTAGCTTAAAGTAAAGACATCTTTATCTTGATTTTGAGTAAAAAAAAATAAATAAATAAAAATAAGAAATAGACAGCATATATGAAATACAGTCCCAGAGATTAACTAAAATGGAAATCTTCAATTCAAAGTTGCAATGCAATACACACTTAAAAGAGAATAACAGGCAATTTCCTAAGATCCTTATCCACAAGCTATTATCTTCTATCGGACAGATAACAGAACTAAAAACAAAATCTCAAAATCTCAATTTCAGAATCCCCTTCAAGGTTCTCTGGTGTCTTATATCTAAACTATGAAATAGCTTTACCATTTTGCATTCAGCTACCTTCTATACAATCCTCAGTTTTCTTTTGTTTCATTGTTTATTCTGACGGTTACACTTATCCTTCAAGTTTTTTTGTTGTTTTTGTTTTTTTGTCCTTGGTGTTTAAATAGATATGTTCTCTGATCCCCTTTAGGTAGTATGGGAAAAGCTGCATTTTTACAAGTCCAAACAGTCTGAATAAATGCATTAGCAATGATTCAAAATGCCCAAAATAGTAGAATAATCTACTTTTTGTATAAAGAAGAACTAAAAGCTTTTAACTTAGCTTGTTTCCTGCAACTGCTCCCAAGTGTGCTATTCTTTTTACGCATTTGATTTTTAGCTTCTCGAAAACTACAGAACTTTCCAGAAGATATGCACCACCAGTAATATGTTAGGTCAAACAGTACACAGGTTTGTCCACATTCAGTCACTCTGAAAGCATAGAAACATCTATCCCTTAATTTCTCAATCCTCTATTATATAATATAAAAAATAAAGAAAAAAACTTCACAAAATTTTAATCTACTGAGATTTATATATATATATATATTTTACTTGATTAGAATTATAAAAAGTAACAAAGATGTCTTGAATAGAAGTTATTCATTAAACTTGTATAGCATGAATCTTCAGTTAAAAACTACTAAAAAGAATGAATATATTCAATTAAGGCTTTCCTCCTATATAAAGATGTAACAATAAATGTCATGAGATTAGTAAAGAAGATAAAATTTTTAACTTAATGGTCTTCGAGACAATATTCTCCCACTTCGCTAAAGCATTAACAGTCATTTTTTAATCAATACAAACTTTGTCATAAGCGCATTTCACATTAACTACAAAACTGATTTTATTCAGTATACATAAAGTTATTAATACAAAAGTATTACATTACAAAATATCTACTTGCTCTAATACTTATGAGACAATTTTACCTATCATACAATGAACAAAGGAAAATGTCAAATAAAATCAAAAAGTTGTTTTATACAAATTTTAATATTTGCTTTGTTGTAAACATAAAATTTTTAAGTATTCATTTCAGCTGTGACTATAAACAACTCAATAAAACTAACAATAAATTCTTTTCAACAGATGGAGAAACTTGATTGATATTATGAAAATAGTTAGAAAGAAAACTTTTAATGTAATTCCCACAAAAATCTTTAAAGAAAGTACAAAATACCGAGATTATATATAATTATTTTGTAGCAAATAATTCAAATTATGTTTATTAATTATTTTCCTTACTCATGAATTGCTATTATTTCAAGAAAATGGCATCCAGACAGTGTGTGTGTATATATATATCAAGTAAATAAGAAATGTGAATATCCAAAGAATGAGTGCTCAATGTAGGGCTATTTAATGCAAAGTATTCCCACAGAGCAAGATACATATTTTTTGGTTAAAATACAAGAAAATTAGAAATTGTATTTCATAATAGATTTATTTTGTCTTTTTCAAATCCATCTGATGAGCTTGAAAAAGTGAAATCAATTTATTAGGGAATACAATTTCTAATTATCTTTTATTTTAACAAAAAAAAAAAAAAAAAAAAAATCATATATATATTACACACACACACACACACACATGCAAGTTAATCCACGTACACACACACACTTTATAAAAACAAATAAAAATTTGTATATTTCTTTTTACCCAATATATCAACACAGAAAAAGGGGTGCCCAAAAAGATTATTCTTCTCATAATCTTAAAGGTTCATGATGCAAAGGTACTCACTGTATACTTAAAACCTTGCTTTTTATAATTATTTTTATTATTATTTGTCATTTTGAAAATTTATAATAATGGTGTATTTCAATGATGACTCAAAATTATATACATGTGCATGTATATATATATATATATATCTTTTTTTTTAATAAAAAATGACTGGAAATTTACCTCATTTATACCAAATGCCCCACTATATAGCTGACTGTTGTTTTAAAGGTTTTACTCTTATCTTAATACATTTTTATCATCACTGTTAGATAATTACACTATCTTTAATGGATATATTCTGGAATGGGAGGAAAAAACAGGTGAGGTCAAAGGATAAGCATATTTACCAACCCCTCCACTCGGAAAGGATATGACATAAGGTTAATTTTTAAGCGGAGTTTAAAAGATTTGAATTCAGAGTTTTCCTTCTCCTAGACTAGTAGCCTAACCAAGGCTGAAGAACCCAGTCTGCCCTTCTATTTACCCATAGCTGGAGGGAGAATAATTGGATTCATACCTTTCCCAAGGGTATTAGTGCTATGTGAAATGCAATCAGTCTCATCCAGGGTTTGAACTTGTGTCGCTGTGTCCAAAAAGGATAACAATGACTAATGTTGACTCTAAAAGTTATTGAACAATTCTAAATAAAAGATAAATAAATTTTTTATTGATCTGAAACATGCAACCATAACATAAGATATAGTACTTACTTTCTTTTACAGTATTAACTATGAATAAATACACACCAAACAATTTTTGAATAAAAGGTAAATTTTCTTCTAAACCAAAAGATACCCAGATTTTATTTCTTCAAGTGAAACATTATGCAACCAAAACAGATATTAACAGGTATTATTACCAAACTGCATAATTGAAACAAAACAAAAATATATAACAGTTCAAAAAATAAATAGAATAAACAAAAAAAAATACACTTCTTACAAATATTTAGTTACAGGTGTTCCAAGTTTATTTTTTGTTAGTCTCAATACAGTAAAGTTTGACAATAGATAAAACCTAACAATATCTGTATTGATTGTATAACAAATAAAATCCTAGTATCTTTGGTTTAAAAGAAAATTTACTTTTAATAAAAAAAATATTGTTTGAGATTTACTCATTTATGGGTGGTACTGTGTGATAAATAAATGTGTATTATTATGATTGTGATAATGTAAGAGATAATAGATTAGTCTAGCTAGTGAACTGTTATGGCTCTGTGCCAGACTAGGATAAGCTTTATAGGTATCTCCAGAGATATTTTGTATCTAATGAAAAATACAAGTTCGGAACAAGTTGAAAATGAATACATTTATGAGAAGCAGTCCTTAAAAGTATTTATTAAACAATGCTATTAAGACAAGAAAATGATTTGCTTTTTTTAAACTACTATACTTTTTATATTAAAACTTCTGAGACTTTTTAAAAGGTGGAAATAATATGTTTATTAATGTTACTCTGTAAGCAATGAGAAAATTTTCAGTTAGAAATAAAGAAATAAAATCAATACTTTCACTCAACAATCAAATTCTTTCAAGATGAAATATTGATTTTTATATGACCCATTCCAGAACACACACACACACGTGTATAAGTACTGAAAGGGATAGAAGCAGAGGTTTAATACAAAATTATTCCTAGGAAAATATTAATATATTATTCAGCAATGACATGATTAAACATTCTTTTTCTTTTTCCTAATGTAAACCAAATATCACACTAAGGTTTCTTGGGAAGCAAGTTGTTATACTAAAATTAAATTTTTGTGACACAGTCTCAATAATACATAAAAGAAAAAAAGAACAAAGCATAAATAAGAGAAAAGTTGAGATTATCATATTTTATTCATTTTCAGAGAACTAAAATAGTTAAAAAAAAAAAAAAAAAAAAAAAGTGAAAGGGTGTGGATATTATATCTATTTAGCTATTAGCTCTTGAGTGTAGATTATATATATAATTAAAAACAAGAAAATTAATAGATGTATTCCATTATTAATTTTTTTCATCAATATATCAACTAGTTGTTCAGATGGATTTGAACAGAAATTTGTCTCTTTTCGGCTGTTAATACCAGGCAATGCATTTCACCTTATGTAAGATTCAAGGAGTCATAATTTAAATATACATATAGTTAAAAAAACAACAAAAATCTATACATTTTTATATACCTTTGGCTTAGAAAATCTTCCAATATATAATTCCATTGTTATATATATATATATATATATATATATATATATATATATATAAAATGTAATTAAAATCTCACCGTACGATTGTTTCATGTATCATCTATATAATACAAGATATAATCATCAGATGAAACTTAGTTTCATTTGATGATTGTCTCTTCTATTATATAGATGATACATGAAACTTATACAAATCAAATGATAATAAGAAGGTGAGATTTTAATTACTTTTAGTTTTTATATTGCTCTGCTGGCCAGCATTTGAGCATTTTTTGATTCATCAAACTTGTTTTCAAATGATTGGTTATTTTCATCTGTTTACTATGTGTGTGTTTGCAACAGACTTCGGATAAAGGTCTGATAACATTAAATAAGACTAGTTCCTATTGGGATCATAAGGCATGGTCTTTTTTTTTTTTCTTTAAATTTTTTTGTTGGGCTCCTGAGATTTTAATAATGATGCTTTGACCTTGAAATTATATATATTTATTGGGTGCTCATGGTGTAATAGCTACTATTGTAGGAAACAGACACAGCGAAAAGAGTTCAATACCTGGATGAGGCTGTTTGCATTTCCCAGAGCACTAATACCTTTGGGAAAAGTATAAATTCAAATATTCTCTCTCCAGTTATATAAAGCAGACTTAGCTCTTTAACTTTGGTATGGTAACCAATCTAGAAGAAAAACCAGCTAAACTCCACTTAAAAATTGATCTTGTGATGCTTCCTGTTCATGCACAGTAGTTGGGTGTATATTAAAGCAATAAAAAGACCCCAAGTTCTGTTCATGATGGGAATAAAAACCTAAAATAAAAAAAAATAAAACACAGCTAAATCAAGGAAAATATCATGTAAAACAATAAAAAAAAAAATAAAAAAAAAAAAAAGGAAATATTTATGATGGGGGAAAAAAACTGTATTGGAGACCATATTGAAATAATATTAAATCTTAGCAGACATTCCTTCTGTTTGCAGAGAGACAGTCTACCGGACAAAATATGAATTGTCTCCAATACTTTCAGATAAAATAAAGAGTGTGACTTGCTCAGTATAGAAAACAAGTCCACTCTAAAATTCACAGCACAGTCACGATTATCTATAAGGCGTTCTGCAATTGAAGACCCGTATATATTACTAAGATTATCAGTTGGGCCACCAATAAAGTTAGATATTTTCATGTTGTTTAAATCTAGAGACATGTTTTATATATGTATAGGGCAATTAGAAGGAAACTCAAACCTGGCTGAATTGTCATTATAAATTTGTTTCGCCGGAGAATATCATTATACTCTCTATCTCATTAGATGACCATACATGTTTAACTTGAGGTTGAAAAACAGCAAATATGGATTACAGTCTATATGTGTATGGAAAAAAAAAATTATATAAATTCTAAATTATCAGATGAGAGCAAAGGGGGTCAAAACAATAAAGTGTTAGAAACATTAAGAAATATATATGTATATATTTTGGGCAGTTTCTAGATTTTTACAGCAACAGATACCCTTAAGTTTTAATAGGTAAAATGTTTAGAGTGATACTTTTCTACAATAAGTTTTACCAAAGTTTACTGAATCTATAGCTGAGATTAACAAATATAATCCTCCTAGAATAAGTGACATAACCATAAAATTTATAGTCTAAGTACTAATACATTTTATACAGATAATGTAAATTATAGCTTCAACATGCATGCATTATATAATTGCAAAATCGAAAAAAATTATCAAGTAAATTTTCCATTAAATTTTATTGGTGAATTTATTGGGACATTCACTAGTTGTACTTATTGGTGAATTTTATTAAAAAACATGAATTTTCTTTTGTAATTGGACATTCTAGAGAATTAAAACGAGAGGCCCAAATTTTCTTCATTATCAAAATACAATGTTATTGATAAGAGCATATTTATTTCATTAACCCCCCCACACAAAATATATACAGATCTTAGACACCTCAAGACAAAAAGGTAAGTGTACAGTTGACTGAATATAAGATGAAAAAGCAATCATTCCATTTTATCAATTGCATGACCCAATGTATCCAACTATACCTAAAAGCATGTTTTCTTCACTATTTTTTTTTTGTTAAAAGCAAATAAAATAAAAAAAATCAATCATATTACTCTAAATATGTAACATACATCCAACAGAATTGAAACATAACTTATCTTTGTCTCCCTTGGACTAAATTAGAATAAAATATAAAACAACTTGATATTACTTCCTCCTTTATTCAATGGAATAATTAGCTGATACTATATATACCAGCATACAGTGTAACTTTCTGAGACTTAAACTTTAGCCTAATATTTGTATCTTTAATATGGTACAACCACCAAACTTTGTGTAAATAGTTGGCCCAGGTTAGGCCTAGTTTCTATCTCACATATAGTGCAACCATTTAATATTAGACTAAAATTTAGCTCTCAGAGATGCAGGATATGCAACCATACATTGAATTTGTCTCAAGGAAATAGTTTAAACATCTCAATATTGATTTTTAATTTAAAAAGCCACTTTTTTCTTCCTATTTATTTTATTCTTTTGACATTTCAACTGCCCACTAACATTAATAAATATAAGTTGTAAAAAAAAAAAAAAAAAAAAAGGAAAAAGATTTTCAATAAAGGAAGAACAAATGTTTTTCTTAATTCAAGAAGCCAGCCACACACACACACATATATTACACACACTCTCTCTCATGCACTGGACTTGGTTTATTTTGTTTCTAATCAGTTATTGATACAAATGACAGCTGACATATGCAGTCAGAAGTAACTTTTGTAGAAATTAATCCAGGCACATTTTGCTGTAACCAGTTTTAGTGAATTTCTGAGAATCTCTTTATCTTTCTTCTCTCTCTCTCCCTATGTGCTTGTATCAATTTATCTCTATTTCCCTTTTCCCTAAATACGACAACCAAATGATACAAAATAAATAAATAAATAAAAGATCCCAGAAGACAAGTGGTTGTAATGTTTAGCATTTTGACCTCATATCTTTGTGTTCTTTCATTTTCTGAATACCAAAATGACCACCCTGTTGGTGGGGCTTACAATATACTGACTATATTCCTGTAGAGGGTTAAGATCCTCCACAAAAAAAGGGGTGCTGTGGTTATCACACTGAACTGCATCTGATGGTGAGGCTCCAATTTTGGATATCTATGGAGTGTTGAGCACCTCTTCATTGTCATTACTCCCAGGCCCACTCGGAACCAGAGTAGTAGTAACTGTTAGCATCCCATTCATGGGTCAAATAGATCTGTTTGAAAATTATCTTTATTAAATTGGAATAACTGATATCATATATAACAACTTTGTGCAAAAAAAATCTACTCAAAATGTAAATATAAATGTACAGTTTACATAATTCCCTAACCTCTACACATAAAGTAATCCCTGACAAGTTGACATGACATTAAAAGCAATCAATCAAATACCAAAATGATTACAATGATGCTTTATAAAAAACCAAAAAAAGTCATTTCTAGAGCATTGACATAAAGAGAAAGGCATATTGTTAAATAGTTAAAGAAAACTTGAATAAATCCTATTTAATATGAAATTTTATGTGGTTTATAAGTTGCACTACAGCTGAATTGTCTATTTTCTTGGAAATTATCAATGTTTTCTGATAGAAAATATGTTCCCAGCAAATGATAAAATACTAGATGATGGGAGGAATATGAGATAGGGCCTAACAATAGCAATATTGACTCATTAAGTAATTACTAATAGGAAGTAGCTCAGAATATGAAAAATGAAATTAGTACAAGAAAAATATTTTTTTGCAACAATATTTAGTTTTACTTTATATCTAAAATTAATTTTTCTTTGTTAGATCAAATGCTATTGTGAAAAATAATCTAACATTTTTTATATTCTTGCAACTATTTTTAGTTTCATAGAAAGCAAATCAAAATAAAATAAATTTAATAATCAAAAAATAAATTTGAATATTTTTCAAAATAATACTATTTGGTGTTTGGTAATGGGAAAGAAGTTTTAATCTAGTCCCTACTCTCCAAGGACCAATGTTAGCATTAGTATATCCATTATCTACTAACACTAAACAACACTGAAGAAAAGACAAGATAAGCTTATTGGTACCTACCAAGAACATTTAATATTTTATATTGACAATATACCTACAAGTGGTATAAGAAAAAAAATTTAAATGTGTCTCAAAATCAAAAATTATACATATGCTGTCCATGAACAAGCAATATGTGGAAGAGATACAATATAGGAAAAGGCTTATTTGATAAGGGTAGGTAATTTAACTATGTGGCTTTACTGTTCCCTGACAGGTCAGAGACAACATCTCAACTGTTCAAAGACTACAGATAAAAAGAGCAGGGTTTTAGAATAATCATGTGACCCTTTACAGGGCTCCTATGCAAATTATCTAAGGATGGCCATTGTTTATTCTATGACTACAATTCCATGATTGGGTGCTGAAAAGTTAGACAACCAAGAAAATGAACTATGACAATGAAATATGCATATTATTCTAAGGCAATTCAACCCACTTCACACTTCATTTCTCCAGTTTCTTTATCTATAGAAAAAAAAAAAAAAAAAAGAAAAACACTTTAAAAATTTTCTTCTTGGTTGGGCCATGAACTTTTCAATACTCCCCTTTCACTAATTCAATTGAAATTGTTTTTGGTTTGTTTTTAGCTTTAAACAGTAAATTCAGCAGGCAGTGCATATTCTGCTAACTCAGATTATAAATATTGTCATAATTGCTAAAAAGAAAAAAAAAGAAAAAAAAAGGAAAAACCAACAGTATTTCTCTGTTGTCTATAAAATTTAAAACTTAAAATTAACTTTGATTTGATGTCTTGTGTTTATTTGATATTAGTTTTCAGCAACTTCAAAAATCAATTACTATCATAAAAAAATATTTTTGAAATGGTTTGAAAATCATTTCAGTATATTTCTATATCATTTTACGGCTTTATTTCTTGCACTTTCACAAACCAAATTTAAATAAATATCGAATAATCAGTAACCTAAATTTTAAAAAGATCATTAATTTGATCACAAGAAGATTCAGTCAAAACTTATCTGAAATGCCAAAACACAGGATTAAAGCAATGTCTTAGATCAATAGAGCAGTAAGTGCAAGAGTGAATAATAATAAACTTCAGTTATTTTGTTTTTAGTTTTATTTATTTTTTAAAGGAATTTAGCACAATACAGAAGACCATTTCCAGGATTATGGGGGTGGAGAGAGAGAGAGATCCCTAAAATTTACATAAGCTTTTATTCAGTTACACAAAAGATTAAACATTTTCAAAAACTTCATGTTTCTCAAAAAATAAAGGAAGATTTTAATGGGAGAAGAAAAAAAAAGGTGCTGTTCTGTTCACCAGGGAATCTGTTTGAGCATTCCGTTATCCCTTAAATGAAAAAAAAAAAAAAATTATTAAGTTGTGTCATTTGTGGGTAGGGAGTGAATTGTACCAGGTGACACCAACGGAGGGAATGAAAATTACTGTATATAAAATTTCAGTGCAGTGTTTTCAGTGCATGTGCTATTGTTTTCATTGCGGCTGTTATAAAATCAATGAAAAAGACACTGATTTTATCAAATATTTTCACATTTCAGCTACAATATTATTGTGGTTGCTAGTATTTGTGAACACTGATTAACAACTTTTTGAAAAGCAAATAATAATTAAAAGAAAAAGGAAAATAAAAAATTAACAAAGGCTTACACTCAGTTACTTGTGTTATAATAAAGAAATATTTTACATAACAATTTTCTCATTATTCATATAACTTATAAAATATTACATTTCAACAGTTTAAAACTATATTTCATCCTTATGTATACTAGCAAAAATATGTGACCTTCACGCACAGGTATTTAAGTTTTAATGTAATGAAATATATTTAACTAGTTAGTCTAATAAAACTAAATAATGCATACAAAAAGATTACACTTATTTTTATTTTATTCTAACTGATTTCTGTATAAAATTATATATAAGATTTCTTTTGATACATTTAAGAAAAAAACAATAATAGAAATCAATAACACCAAGTAATTATTTGTCAAAACCAGTATACAATATCCTTTTTAACCCTTTTTTCTTAATGATATATAACACACCTTGAAGGATTTTGAACACAGTAATAACTTGGACTGTTTTGAGGCAAATCTTTATCAGGTCGGCTTAAATAGAGATATTGTTAATAAATAAGATTTTAATTAAGATTAAATAATGATTTAATAATCAATGTGAATATAACCTAAATAAACAAGGGAATAGTGATGTGGTGACAGTTTTAGTTGGACACATAATCTCCATTATAACTAGATTATATATATTAGGTGTGTGCATGTTTGTAGATATTATAAAATTAAGTTTGCAAAATGACTCATTTACATCAATGAGCTGTCGCTTTTGACACCATTACTTATTCAGTGTCCAGTAGTATGCCTCTTATTATACACTGATTCATGCTTAATGAAGATAGATAATTTGTTTATTCAGCTTTGAAAATTAAATTCTGACAAAATTTATGACTTGTTTTCAATTCTATCTCATCTTTATGAATAAGTGATTGTTCTGTTAAGAGCTTTTATAATGAAATTGCTTGGTTATTTTTTAAAGCCATTTTCTACCCTGAAACTAGAAATGACCTTAATCTTTTATATCACAGCTTGGAATAAAATCTGCTGAAATTAAAATATATTTTGAGAAATTAACAAATCTAATATTTAATATATAAAATTTATCTTTTTTAAGTATTGTTCATAAAAATTATTCAAACCACTTGATTTGTTTAATTATGGATTTATTTACCTTTATTTAGCTTACTTAATGAAACATTCAAGAAATTAGATACTTTTTAATATTTTTTCAGTTGCTAATAAAAAGGAAATGAATAAAAACAAAATACAAATAGAAATATTGCTTAGAAATTTGTATAGATATTGAAGCAAATTTGGATAAAATGTTTTTAACCTTGAATAAATGAAACAAACAATGAAGCAAAAAGAGGTTCTAAAAATTCCAATTTAAAGATTTTGTTTTTTATCCTAACAGAAATTACAATTCAGTTTTATCTAAAACTTCTGAAATCTTCACTTGGCTTTTCAAATAAATAAATAAATAAAAAATAAAATGTAAATTTGCCAATCTTTTTTTAATTGTCGGAAAGAATATTTTGTTGAAAAGATGAAATGATAATACCTTAATTCATGTTTAGTTTACTCATGCTTCTTTCTTTAAATTAGAATATTTACCAAATGAACAAACTAAGATTTTCCACTTAAACACATACGTTTTTATTTCATTGCAAGCATTTTGAAGAATAATTTGGTCCTTTTATTTACTTAATCTATATTTAACTACTTTCATTATTTTGGGATTATCATTCACTAAACTCGCGACTATAGATTAAAAATCTTAACTCTGAATTAGTTTTTGTTTATAAATAAACTAAGGAGGTGCCCGTGGTGTAATTGTTATCGTCGCAGGAATTGGACACGGCGACTCGAGTTCAAATCCTGGACGAGACTGATTGCATTTCACATTGCACTAATACCCTTGGGAAAGGTATGAATCCAATTATTCTCCCTCCAGCTATGGGTAAATAGTAGGACAGACTAGGTTCTTCAGCCTTGGTGAGGCAACTAGTCTCGGAGAAGGAAAACTCTGAATTCAAACCTGTTAAACTCCGCTTAAAAATTGACCTTGTGTCATATCCTGCCCGAGCGGAGGGGTTGGTAAATAGGATAAATAAACTAAGGGGTTAAAAAAAGAAAAAGACACCTCCCCCACCAAAAAACCCCCCACTCATTTTCACATTTATTGAACCAAGCCCTAAACATTAACTAAACCCATGGAAACAAGTAAAAATCATCAACTACCAATTGAAACAAAATTTCTCTTTTTAAAAGGACTTTCACGCTAATATATCTTTCAAAAATAATTTAAAAATAGTTAAGTGTCTCAGGTTCAGATTCTCATAGAAAATGCTTTAATTTGATTAAAGAAAGGATCAATTCTCATTTTGGGATTGATTTTTACATCTATTCAAGGAGTAGTATCATTACAATCTATGATACAGTAATACTAAACAAGTTGTTAATAGTGTCAAAATCATAATCTGAAAACTTTTGTCTTTTTTTCTTGAAAAAAGAAAATAAATAAAATTTGCATCAACTATCAACATTCTAACTCAGACCTAATATAAGTTCTCCCTGGATAATCAATTTAGTTTGTGCAAATTATGATCATAATACCAATAATTACCTCTCTGGTCTTTTATTCTAGGTTATAAGAGAAACTTCTAATCATGTTGAACTTACACAAACCCATGTTTCACCATAAACATTTTGTTCAAAATGTACAGAGATTGGATCTGACTTTTTGAAAAAAACTGACCCTAACTCATCTAGACATCATAACTTTTACCATAAGTTGTTCAGATGTGCATGTCTTCATTTAAATAATTTCAAATATTTCAGGTTTCAGGGTTTGCTATTTTATATCAGATCTCATATTACATAACATTGTAAATAACAAAATGATTTTACAAGAGCTTCTAAACCCTTTTTTGTTTTATCAAAAATAATTTTCTTTTAATTATATAAACTATTACTATTCTAACTCAGACCTAATATGAATACTCACAGGATGATTAGTTTTGTTTGTGTTTAGTTTGTGTGAATATGATCATAATGCTCAAGTTAATATTACTTAGCTGATCATTTGTTCAAGGCAACATCAAAAATTTCTCTAAGTTCTATGATAAAACCAATACATTACAACACATACACATAATTATTTTAATGCTAAAATTGAATTGAACATAATTTTGACATGGTTCTTAAACAGTTTTATTTTTAAGTCTTGTTTTCTTATCAAATTTTCACTTTAACCAGATGAAACTCTATAAATATAACACATTTAGTCTATATACTTGACATTATAATTAAAGCATAATTTTCATTTTTTGGTGGCTTATTTCACTAATATAACCATGACAATTTAAAAGTAACACAGTACAATAAAACATTAAGGATACTATTTGTTCTAATATAGGTGAAGTGACATCATATGTTATTGCACGAAGTGATACCAATTCCAGCAATGCCATTGTTTCATTGAAACTCCACAAAGATAAATTTTCAGAGAACATAATTTATTTTAATAAAAGCAAAATAATTATTACACCATCAAAATATCAAAAGGTATGATAAATTTGGATTCTCACTTACAAAATCAATTTTTTTTAAATATTGATAACCTTTGAAAGTAAGAATATTTCTGGATAAAAGTAAAATAATTTTCAGCTTTAAATTTGTCATCATTTGATTGATTGGGTGATTTTAACAGCATATCAACTCATCTTGGGTTATTTTATGTCTTGAGGTTAGGGAATTGCATTCATTACACATTTATATTTACATTTTTGTGCAGTTGTTTATTAAGAGTTTATTTTGGGGGGAGGGAATTGCACAGAGTCCCATCAAATACTATTAATTTTTAAACATCTATTTGATCATAGATGGGACTCAAATAGGTACTACCTCTTTGGGCAGGTGTAGACCTGGGAGTAATGGTGATGAAGTACTCCACACTCTTCAATACTCTCTAAAACTAAAGCCTCACCATCTGATGCAATTTAATGTTATATCCAGGTGACTCCTTTTTCAAGGCAGAAATCTTACTCCTCTGCAGGAGATACAGTTTATTAAAAGATTCTATTTGGTCAGATATAGGTGGAGTGACACTTTGAGTTACTACACTAGATGACACCAACTCCAGGGCTGTCATTTTGGTATTGCAAAGGGATCTTACCTCTCTGCCAGAGATACAGTCAGCATATTCTAAGTCTCACCAAAATAGTAATGTCTATATTTGAAAAGTTTCAAAAAAGATCAGACAAACAAAATTATTAAAAAAACAGAAATGTTAAAATCTTTCATGTGATTTCTGTAATAAAAGAAATTTACAAATGTATTTCTATGTTCAAATGAAAGTATTTAAAAAAAAAAAAACATTAAAATTCATAGAAAACAAAAAGCAAATAACAATAAAAACAGAATGACAAAATAAAAAGGAAATCAATTGAAAAAATAACCAGATTACTTGTCAACTACCTTTGAATAAATAATCATACTTACCTGGCACAGGAGTAGTGCCAGGGGATATCACTGACAAGCATAGATTCACATTACACCTAGTGATTCTATGACCAGTATTGACCAGCAGCACACAAATATGCAACCTCCCCCTCGCTAACCACAACTATAAAATGACCTTGTGTCAAATCTTGCCTGGTGGGAGGTACAGGTAAGTATTACCAGTGAATAAATTATATGCCTCTTATCTCAACCCTCACACCATGGTTAAAGGAATTGTCCAAGATTACATCTTAAATATTTAGGATACAATATTTCATTAAATAAACATTAAAAATCCCATTTTTTCTTTTAACTTTTTGTATAAGTATAAAAAAAAACTCTCAATGCCACTGAAATTTAAAAAAAAAAAAAAAAAAAAAAAAAAAAACTAAAAGTATACAGATATTTGGATGATAAAAATTTAAGCAGCATTATACAATAAAATACCATTTTCTATATACCTTTACATTGCAGATAATAGGAAAAGTGTTGAAATATAGTTAAAGAACATGAACTGATTGATGTTAAAACTAGAAGAGTAGACCAATAAGTCTGTAGTTTTATACTGTTATTTAGTGAATTTTTATCATTGTGATTAAAGGAGATGCATTGGTTTGAGTGCAGGGACAAGGCAGGAGATTTTTCTAAAAAAGAAATTGTGTAAAATGGATTTTTTTTTTTTTTTTTATTATCATTAGGCGATGAACTTCTTGATGTACCTATTTATATATTTTTGTAACAAAATATCAAAATCTTTCAAAGTTTTTGATCTTTGTAAATGATGCTGATGAAACCTGATTAACATTAGCTAATGATATTAAAAAGGAAAAAATAAACAGAGTTAAGATTTTTATTTTTTAAAAGTCTTGACAATTTTTTTCCTTTATCCATGTAAGAGAACATTTGGAACATTTGCTTTAAACTTTTTATTCCTGCAAAGTAAATTTTTCTGTTGAAACTGGATCTGATAAATTGAAAACAAAAACATTTGTAGTAAGATTTAATAGACAAACATTTTGATTTTGTGTGTTGCAAGTGATATTGGTGGGGAATTTATTGTTTGTGTTCAATGTCTTATCTAAAAACACAAAGAATCAGAACTGGTATGATAAATTTGGATACTCACTCAAGTCATTTGATTTTTCTATTAATTTAAAAAAAGATTTTTGACAAATAACAAAAGGTATTTGTAAAATTTCAAAAAGAAGCATTTTAATAGTTTTGATTTAATGTATAAAATATAGAACCAAATCAAGACAAAAAAGACTTGGACAACACCATATGATTATGACAATAATATGAGGAGAGTATAACTATTTTAAGTATTAATATCTTAAACTAGTCATATTATTAAAGTGGTGATATTTAAGTGTGATGAGGTCAAATAACTGTGAATAATAAATTAAAAGACAAATGAATAGTTACTGAATTTTATTCAAGTCTACTGAATCCAAAGAGAAGAAAATAATCTCCAAGAATTTTGACTTTAGAGTAGTTAACAATTCTTTTAGAATTATAAATGAAGGTTAGCAAAAAAGTTCATAGGCTGACTAAGATACTTTCATGGAATGGGACCAAATGAGGTTTCTTTTTCAACATAGTCCCCTTTGCAGTCTACACAATTCTTTCATTGGTTGCAGTGCTTAGATTGGTTAAAAAAAAAGTCTATAGCAGATATGTATTTTATAAACTGTTTAGCCCACCCTTATATATATATATATATATATATATATATATATATATATATATATATGTCTGTGTGTGTATTAATTAGGTCTGCTGTAATGGCATGGAGGACTTTTTGTCTTTTGAAAATAAATTATTCTTGTAAACTTATTGTTAATGGGAGTAGCTTGTTTATAATATTTTTTATATTAATGTGTGTGTGTGTTTATATATATATATTATATACATACACACACACACACATTTCCAAACAGATCCCTGTGAATCTCCTATTTGGGAAGTTATTTGTACTATGTCTCTATTATCATTTTTTTTTTGTTAATCAAGAACAAAACATGATTTACTATTATACAATATCATTTTCAGTCAATGAAACTTCAATACTTAACTATTTTAAAGTTCATACTAGTTTGGAGTTCAAACAATGAGTAAAGTAACAATTAAGCGCTTTAGCAAAAGTGATTGGGATTAGTGTGGAAACTCGACTAAAACATGTTCCCATTATCAACCATTCAAATTATAGAAATGTAAAAAGAAAAAGAACTGATCATTTTATTTTTCTAACAAATATTAATACTTCAAAAGAATTTATTGATTTGACCACTATAAATGATCAAATAGGTTGATATGGAGTGACCAAATTTGGTGCTTATTGGACTCTGGGAAAGGTTTCAAAAATTTTTTTTTTTTATTGGGAAAGAAGGGTTCTTATAAAATGAGGAGGACTTTAGCAAACAATGACCAGCAGAAAGTAATGTTTATATAACATGAGAATTTAAATTTATAAACTTCAAAAGAAAGAAATTAAAAATTTATCTGACTGAATCCATTATTCACATTTCCTTCAACATTACAAATTAAGTTTATTGGTAGTTCTTAAAAATATGAATGTAAAATTCTTGCAATAAAAAATCCAAACCAAAAAAAAAAAAAATCTTTTTGTCTGAATTCTTAAACATAGTTGAAAAAAAATCATCAAAAACATCCATTTGAAGATGCCAGCTGGGTATCTACAAATGATTTTACACAAAATTTTTATGAATTTTCTAGACTATATATGCTAGTATATTTCTGGAGAAGCTTGTGGTGTAATTGATATGATGACCCAACTTCAAATTCACGATGAGGTTGTTTGCATTTTACACAGCACTAATACCAAAGGAAAGATATGAATCCAAATATTCTCTCTCCAACCATGAGTAAATAGTAGAGCAGAATGGACTCTTTAACCAGTCTAGGAGAAAAAAAAAATCTACTAAACTTCACTTAAAATTGATCTTGTGACACTTCCTGTTCATGCAGAAGGGCTTGAGATATATACATATATATATATATATATATATATATATCCAACATTTTTCTCATTACTAAACAGAGAGAAAAACAGCACTTACTAGTTTTTCATGGGTACTAATGAATTTTTTTTTCTGTCAAGACAACCTACTGTAATGTAAGTCTTAACCACTTAGCCAGCATAGACAAGTACTTTGAGTAAACTTGATTACATGGGAGCATCTAAAACAACCACTTATTTTAACCAGAAAACAAATCAGAGGCAACTGTGTCCATTTGATTAATAGTAATTTTAACTTCATAGATCAATTACCAATCTCAACTGCTTAGAAAAGCAATGATGAATAAGAGCAGTTAATAAAAGCAGCAGCTAACAAGAAACCAGGAAGTCTATAAAGCAATCTTTTCAAAATTCTGATGTAAAGATGCACAGGAGAAATCTTTCATGCAATGATTGGACGACAAATGTCTTACAGAATATACTAAGCATTTTTATCAGTTACTTAATTTTTTTCTCTCTCAACCGTTTTTTTTTAACAAGAGAGGGTGTGTGTGTGTGTGTGTGTGTGTGTGTGAGAGAGAGAGATGAAATAAGAACACTATGATGCTTTCGTAGCTCCATATCCAATGTCTTTGTAACTGTCATCATCCACTCATTTTTAACAACTAAAATAGAGAATAGATGAAGTGGGTTTGGTTTATTTATTTAATGGCATATCAACACCTTATGAGGTACTTAATGCTGAAATTTTATGCAAATAATTTATTCCAAATTATATAGTTTCAAATAACTATTCCTATTTAATAATCATTTGTTTGCGCACAGTTGTATGGCATCAAATACTAATAATTTTTATAGAGTTATAGGGTTTGGTTTACTTAACAGTATTATGGGTTATTTCATGCCAAAATTTAATTCATTTTTAAATGTTTGATTATGACATAGAAGAGAGAGAAAGAGAGGGGGAAAATTTGATTTTTCTATTTAATCCTATTTACCAACCCCTTCGCTCGGGCAGGATATGACTCAAGGTCAATTTTTAAGCGGAGTTTAACAGGTTTGAATTCAGAGTTTTCCTTCTCCTAGACTAGTTGCCACACCAAGGCTGAAGAACCCAGTCTGTCCTACTATTTACCCATAACTGGAGGGAGAATAATTGGATTCATACCTTTTTCTATTTAATATCATATCAATTTCTAATGGGTCATTTCATGAAGAAATTTGATTCAGTTGTATTATATATATATATATATATATATATATATATATATATAAAATGTAACATATATAAAATATATTATATACATATATGATATTATATCATAATCATAACTATCTATATTTCCAACATTCCATAATCATTTGTGAATTTCATTTTTTGCCCATGATAATTTGTTTGCATGCAGATGGTTTCAAGGTTCCTGATAAGTTATAAAATATATGGCTTTAAGTAACTATTCTTATTTAAGAATCATTTGTTTACACACAATTGTATGTTATCACATATGCAATACTAATAATTTTCAAATAGATCTATTTAACTCATAAATAAAACCCTAACAGATACTAACACCAGGTCAGAGGGAACATAGGAGTCATGATAATGAAGAGGTACTCCATACTCTTTTGAACTTTAGAAAAGGAGCCTAACCACTGGATACAGCTCAGTGTCATACCCAGGCCACCCCTGCAGAGTATGTAGTCATCATATTCTAAGCTCCTCTGAGATAAGGTGGTGAGGAAGAAAGAAATTTAAAAAGATTCTTCTGATGTCTTTGGAGATTCAGAAGACAATCCACAAATCTTATGCTTAATTTTATTATGCATGAACAACTCTATTCAAACTGTTTTTGAGGAAAAATTTGTATACAGTCATCAGCAAAAACAAAATGACCAAAAATAAACAGAATAAATTACATTAACAAAACACTTTTTTAACAAGTTTCTTTTAAAGGATTTTTTTAAATCTCCACATTTTCAAGAAGGTATTCATCTATTTCTTCATGCTTTCTTCATCATGAAAAAAAAAAAAAAAAAAAGGTAAGGTCACTTATTGATTGATATTTAACAAAGATTGGAACATAGTGAAAAAAAATCATGTAAATGGGTTTAGAGAGAAAGCTAATTAAATATTAACAGAAAATAAAACAAAAAAAATGTATGATATCTCAATCAAGATTTAACAGTAACTTAACAAGAACTAATTATAATTTGCAATTAATGCAAGTTACAAAACAAAACACAGAATCATTAATTCTGAATAGAATTTTTTGTAATGCTTGCAAAGAGGGGAAAAAGAAATTAAAAATATAATAAAAATTCAAAAAGTTTTCATGTAGAATTTTTCTAAAAGAAAAATAGATGGCGACAGCATTTTTTTTTTTTTTAATCAACTATAATTTTCTAAAGGAAAAAAAAATTCTTGATCAAATCAAAGCCCAAAACTTTATTTGCAAAAACTAATGTGCAAGTTCTGATACAATTTATATTAAAAAAAAAAAAAAAAAAATTACAAAGGAATGAAACTTTTTACTAACCAAAGAAATGTGAGTAAATAAATGTGTTAATGAAATTACATATGGGTTTTGCTTACATGTCTTTCTACATCTTGTCCAAACTTTAATCTAGTTAAAATTTTCTCAACTAAATAAAAATTCTTTCATTATTTTGAATCTTTTTTAAAAAAAATGTTCAACACAAATATTTTTTTCTGCTGTAAAAGTAACTAGAATGATATACCAAATATTTTTAATTTCACCAAATAAGGTAAAGAGAAAATATCCTTTAGTGGCAGTATGTTTGAAATTAATCAAAATCCAATAATCTAGATCTTGGATAAGTCTTTCAGATCATTTTGACAACAATATTTAGATATATATCAAATCCATTATATCCAACATTATGGTCCACATCTTCATAAACTATATATAATACTCTCATGGTCAAATGTGGCTATTAGAATGCTATATTTTGTAGATAGTTATCATAAAACATGTTCCAAATATAAATCCAGAAGATTGATATTCAATAAAAGAATAATGTTAAGTTCACAAAAGTATAACACTGCTAAATTTCATAAGTGATTGTGGACATGTCCAAGAATGTTAAATTTTTCTGCGAAAGAGAATTATTCTATGTTATTGTCTCTATATAAAATGATATTGATATCATACAAGCTAACATCACAACCAAAGCCACATCAACTAAAGGCCTGGCAAATATGCAGCTAGAATCTTTCACTGGAATAGGCACCTTACCTAAATTACTACTAACCTACAAATAGTGAGAAAAATTTTAGAAATGAACTTGTTAATGATATCTGATAATTAGCTAATTAACAACCCTAACTATTACAAGGGATCAGTCATCCTTTCTTATGGATTAGGAAGAAAATCTACCTGTATAAACCAATCAGAAAATGATTTCCACTCTAAGTAAAGACAAATAATTTGTATAAAAAGTTAATAAATATAATTTTAAAAAATCATTAAATAAAACATATTAGTCTTTATTTCAGAGGATTATAATTATTTTATAAAGTTCTTCAATTGGGAGTTGATGTTAAAGAATGTAATTTTGATTCTGGATATAATTGGTCAAAATGTAGATATTTGTTGGAAGAATGTGGCAGGCCAAACATTTAACCATGAACCAGACCAAGAAACTAGTATCACTGAAGATATTAATTTATTCTATTTCTTATTTTTACTCAAAAAGATTATCCCAGAGAGGAGGAAATATTTACTAAAACAGCTTTTTATTGTCAACAGTATGGAGGTTTGCAGATATGATCTAAATATTTTTATTTTCCAAAATGCATCATTGCAATATAAAAAGAGAGTATAGAATTATATTGTCAAATATACATTTTAAGAATTATTGCTTGAGTCTTTAAAGGCAAATAAACAACCAGTACTGCAGAAGAATGCTATGAGTTATATTGAATAAATCCAGATAGCAACATCCCACAAAACAGCAATTGTATGGACACTTACCTCCCATCTCAAAACTCATCCAAATAAGACAAACAAGACATGCAAAATACTGTTGGAGAAATAAAGAAACTCATAAGCGACGTTCTCCTATGGACCCCTTCACAAAAACATTCAAGTGTTGACCAACCAACAAAAACTTATCTAAAACAGCTCAGTATGGACACAAGATGTAGTCTTAAAGACCTGCTGGAAGCAATGGAAGATAGAGATGAATGGCGAGAGAGTCAGGGAAATCCATGCTAGCAGTGCAACATGATGATAATGGCTAAAAGTTTTGAAGTTACCTAAAAATGTTATCCTAGTAAGTATTTTCTTAATATTCAATGAAATAAAAGCAAATAATGAAAGTTAAGACTACGAATTTGATAAAAAATTTTTTTAAAAATCAGAGAATAAAATATTTGAATTTTATTGGAATTATTTTTATATACATCATTTTTTCCACAAATATTTTATGCTTTGAGTATTTTTGTAAAAGTTGAAATTACTTTGCTTTCTGATCATTAAGAAATAATTAATCATTCTCAATTATAGAGTTACTAATTAGCTAATTATTGGATATCACTAACAAGTCCTTTACTAAATTTTTTCTCAATATTTGTAGGTCAGTAGTAATTTGGGTGACCACATCTCCCTATGAAGTTAGAGTCCAACTGCATGACTACTAGGCCTTTAGTTATCATGGTTTTGATAAGAGGATAGAGGAAATTTTTTTCTAAGTTTAAGAAATAGTTTTATTGAAAAAAAGTTTTCTTTTATTTGAATATTTACAGTATATACCTGAGTAATGAACAACTCTATGTAATGAGCAGAGCCTAATTTTTAGCCACAAAAAGGTGTTTTTATTATATATTGCATGTAATCAAAGATAAACTTCCATGGTCAAAAACATCTCTGGTAAAGAATGACCTCTTGATTTTGGGGGAAAAAAATTGGTCTTAAAAGGGTGTTCATTATACAAGTATATATGGTATTTTGAGATTATATATATATATATTATATATATATATATATATATATACACACACACACAGGGTGTCTCATGTGACAGCTAATAACTCAATAATAATATTGTATCCTTTTTTGTTTCAGATTTGAAATTCATATACTATAACAACTATTAAATCTTGATCACGATGCCTTGAACAAGAGAGGAAAAATATTTTGCATCACAACTTATTTGGAGACAAAATCATTCAAAACTGTCTCAAAATAGATACAACCCATTAATATGATAATGATTTTTTTACTAAGACAAGAAACTCAAAAAAAATTGCATGTCCTGGAAACTGATATAATAACAATTAAAAAAATATTGATTTGATGTCTCTAGCTCAAAGGATACATTTTTTACAGGATGTGTTCCAAATGACAGCCATTGGGTTTGTCTCAGTAATAAATCATTATCATCTATTTTGAGACACCCAGTATATATAAATGGACTTCCAATACCTAAATAATAGCAGCAAAGATTTCCTCTTTGGTTAGCTTTAGTCAGTCTTTCATTGAAAAAAAAAAAAAAAAAAATGAATCAAAAGAAATGTATTTTCACAATGGAGCATTATTTTGTTCAGTAACTTTTATTAATTGCAAATGAAAATTAGTGTTTTATTCATTAATTTAGAATCCAGTCCAATTCATTTTAATCCCCAAATACAAAAAGCAGTTCGTTCTTTGAATCCATTTGGGAAATTTAGATACAACAAACAGTTCTTGGAGAAATCTAGAACATGTAGTAATGTAAAAAAAATAAAATTTATAATATACATTCTGTACAATTATAACTGATTATTTGCATATTCTGCGATTTTTTAAAAAAATCTTCCAGGTGAAACTCTGAAGATGATGGTATTGACTGTTGTCATTATCACAACCAATACATCTTATGGAACAGTTTCTGTTTTATGCTAATGTTATTGTTATGGTATAGTTTCTGTTTTATGTTAATGTTATTTTTCTGTGACTGAACTCAGATTGTACATTTCCCTGTATATTCCTTCCTGATCATTTTTTTTTTTTTTTTTTTTTTTTTTTATTTCAACCATTTTTATAATGACATTCAGTAATTCTGAGTCAGTATTTCATACCCTTTATCATAAAACTTTGTTTATAGTCTTAGATATCACCAATTTTTGCTTTAAAATACTCTTTATTCCTTTACACTGTGTTCATGGTGTAACAGTCATAGTAAATGGACTTGGCGAGTCAAGTTCAAAACCTAGATGAGGCTGTTTCCAAGTCACATAGTCCTTTGGGAGAGGTATGAATCTGACAATTTAACCTAACAGCAAGGAGAAAATAGTAGGGCAGACTTGGCCCTTTAACCTCAGTATAGCAACTGATCTCGAGGAAGAAAAACTGAATTAGAACCAGTTGTACTTCACTTAAAAATTGAACTTGTGTCACATCTTGCTCATGGTGGAGGGTTCAGATAAATTTATTCCTTGCATTGCTGTTTCTCTCTCCAGGTTCTTTCTTCATTCAAGCCAATGAAACTTCATTTTTGTTCTTCAGTCTCCTGAATCAATTATGCTCCAATGTCTAAATTCTATCCAAATTTATTTCATCTGTACTTTTAAACACAAGTTATCTTGTAGCTAATTTCAGCTACAATCAGTACACTACATTATATTATGGTACCTGATTTACATCTAGTACTTAGTACTAGATTTACATCTGGTATCTGATGTCTAATTTGATTTGTCATTTTTCCAAGTTTTTCCTCTTTCTATCCAAAGCCTGTTTCTTCCCTATGTCTATTTTTTTGCTTGTCAATTATCAATGTAAATCTGTTACATTGATATGCTAACATTAAGATAACAGAAATTTTTAAACAACAATATTTTTTCTGCAAGGATAGTAACTAGAAAGATATACCAAGTAAAACAATGCTTTTATGGATGTACACTCCTTGAATATTTGCATCTAAGAATTCTGAGATGCTACCTGTACACTCAATATCTTCTATTTATTTTTAGGAACAATATATTATAAATATTAAGCTTTGTATATTGTCATCACTATAATTCTCTCCACTATTATCATTATTATTTAATTAAACATTGACAATTTTAAGTGATGAATTGAGATGAGACAGGCCACATCAAAATTAATTTCATTCAGATTCAAAGGAAATGCAAATGATGAAATATAGAAAAAAAATAGTTATGCTCATAAATACAATAGAGAAAAAAAATCTCAAGCTTTATATGTTTAGTTAATGTTTTTCTGCAAGTCACCATCAGCAGAAATTTGCAGAGAATAAAATATGTAAATTAGTTAACCCCATTAAGAAAAAATTACTATGTTTGTCAAGTTCTACAGAAGGTTACTCAGAAACATGTTTTAACTGGGAAGAAATGATTGTCTGGTGATATAATTTTATGTAGAATCTGGATCCTGAATGACAGACAGAAGCTATATATATATATATCATCATCATGTCGTGCCGCTAGCGCAGATATCCCTGACCCTCTCTCGCCACTTCTCCCTATCGTTCATCACCTCTGGCAGGTCTTCCGGGCTACATCCTGTATACTCACATAGCTGCTGTATGTATGTTCAAGCTGGTTGTCCTACTTTTGCTCAGCCATATGTGGGGGTCCATAGGAGTACATCACTTATGAGCTTGTCCTTGCTTCTCCAGCAGTGTCCTGCATGTCTGCTTCGTCTAACTTGTATAGTTTTCATGAAGGGAGGCAGGTGGCCGTATAGTTGGTGCATTATGGGGTGTTGCCGCCAGGACTTGTTCCATATTGCTCGCAACATTCTTGTGTAATTGTGTGATGCTTTTATATATATATATATATATATATATATATATATGTGTGTGTGTGTGTACACAATGATAATAATATAATTCAGATATTAGCCAACATCAACATAATATATTTTGTCTTAAATCAAGTGTTTTATTTTATTATCCTTTGATACATCACAAAAAAGTTTTTTTTACTTTTTTAATTTCTTTCTCAGCATGAATAAATATATTTTTCCCAATTTTATTAAACACCATCATAATACAGTGCTTGAATAGAGAATAAATTTAACAAATACAAATTTTACAAAATACCATAATCACAAAAAAAAAAAAATTAAAAATAAAAAACCTTTAAATGTTAATCATTTTTGCAACCAGCAGAAGCTTTTTGAAAAAAAAATTACTCTTTGTCAACGGTACAAGTGAATTTAAGTTATAAGGATGTTTATACAGATTTTTCCTGGTGCTGTTTAGCAAAATCTAGCAGACAAATGTCAATAATGTTATTTCCACACAAACAAGACTCATGTAAAATTAAAAGCTAGCTTTTTTAAATTTACAACTATTAAAAATATATAACTCAAAGTTTTAAGTAATTTTCTCTCCACTTATAAATATATAAATTAGTGTAGACAGTTTTAATTATAATCATACTGAAAGACAGAAAGGTTTTGTAAACGGTGGCCCACCAAAAGACTGACAAATTTTAAAACGTCATAACTGTTGTTTTTTTAATTTTTTATATCATTCATCAGATATTATAAGTAATATTTGGGAAATGAAAAAAAAACAACTTACAGTATTAAAGATTAAACTAAAATAATAGAATATCACTATTCAACTGACAGAGCTACAATTTCAACAGAATAAAAATACTGTGTCATCCATTTTAATGTGAAGAATACTTCAAGTACAAAGATGATAAAGAGCTTAGTGCACAGATTTAGTGGTGTATGAGTCAGTTTTTTATGGGACACTCAGTAGTTTTGTTTGGTTCACTTTCTTCTAATCTATAGCCCTTTTCTGTATGATTTTATACTTGAGAAATCAAGAATTTACCAAATTTTCTGTGCCAACTTTAAAATATATAAAGAATCAGGACAAGGTAAAGTCTAACATGATAATGAATCAAGTCCTTAACAATAGCCAAGCTCTACCTCAGTGCCTATTAATCAAAAGAGCTTTTTTTTTTTCTTTTACACAATATTAAATTTATTAGAATCCAACTTCCTAGATTATTGGGAGATGAAAAACAGATACAATAATAATTTTAAGTTGTTACAATAGATAAAGCAGAAAAAGGATTGAACTATGGCACCAATTGGAACACTTTAAGTGTTGAAGCAAGTCCTTCTTTCTTTTAGAGACATCAAATGTCACCCCAAGGTATTGGGTTACTGAAGAGATGTTCATGACATTTTAGTGAAGTCTACAGGGACTTCATCTTGTAGCCTATTCAGGTTACAATTTTAAGACCATTGTTTCAGTGAAGTTGGCTGGGACTTGATCTAATGGCCTGGCTTAGTCTGGTCATAATGTCAAGTCACCAGTAATTTTGGCAACTTCAAATACTGAAACAAACTATGCTAAAAACTGAACAGGTGTAAGAGTTGTGTATAAACAGACTGCCTTATACTGATCAGTTTCATTCTTCACCCCACATTGATTTTCTTGATAAGACTGCTAGCCGATCTCATATACAGCAAAACTGCTCTAGTATTTGTATGATAGAGTTAACTAATGGGGAACAGTGGTGTCAAGCCTTCAGCTGCAAACAGAACATCTTTCAGAAATGAACTTTAATTTCATCAATTCTTTACCTCCCAGGCCACCTAGAGAGGAAGAATGAGAACTACACACTTCAAGGAATTTACAACACATCTTTGTTAATCTTTAACCCTTCAACTCAGACCCTTGTACCACACTTGTAGACCATAGAGCCTCGTCCAGACCTGTCTGATCACCAATGACTTAATGCTTTCTACGAAGCCAATTAAATAATATTTTCCATTTATCCAATCAAATAATTCTCAGTGGATTATATCTTTATCAGTTGAAAATCTTATATTTACCTTTATAATTAGATTTCACTGCAGTCATTTAAAATTTCTGATTAATAAAACCTAAGTTAAATTTTCATTGACCCTCAAGTGATTCTTCATAGAGCTATTGACAGGGTAAAACACTCATTGAAAAAAAAAAAAAAAAAGAAGAGTGTCCTAGATATGACACTAAAGTACATGTGATCATGAGGCTCCAGTTTTAGAGATCTGGAGAGTCTGGAGCACTCCTGTATTGCCATTACTCCCAAGTTCACTGATCCTGAGTGGTAGTACCTGTTAAGGTTCAATCTACGAGTCAAATAGTTCTGTTTAAAAAGTATTCATATTCAACTGGACCATGTCAACCCCCACCCCCCAAAAAACTTAAGAAACTACAGAAAGAAAGATAAATATGAATATGATTCCCGAACTCTTAGTCATAAAATAACCCTAGACAGGTTAACATGCCTTTAAAAATCAATCATTCCATAGAGCTATAGTAACAAAGATTTTGTAAAAGCCCTCTTGAATAAGTGAGGCCTCAATTTTTTGCAAAGTGCTTTATTTTAACATTTCACCATACACAAAGCTCAGCCAAAATAAAATTAGATAAACTATTTTAACCTAAGCAATAATGTTATAATAAAATTACCTTAGTCATATGCTTGCTTGCAAAAGAACAAAAGATGTTTGCATAGAAGCATATTCTATGTTAAAGAAACTTAATATATAAATGTTAGTTGCAATAAACACTGATATAATAGTGAAATTTTAAACAATTTTCACTGAAAAGAAATGTAATAATCCAGTTTTAATAATTCTTTATTTCTTTGTTAATTCCATTTGCATTTTATGTGATTCCTATCATTAAGGTGAACTAAGAACATTCCACCATCTTTATATGGAATTTATAAATCTAGATACTTGAATGAAAAAAATAAATAGATGAAAAAATATTAAAAGTAAAACATCCAAGGGACTAATAAATTCCTGCCTTGTGTGAAAAATATTACAGATAGGTTCAGAAATTGAAAACAGTAAGACTAAACTTTAGTACCAGTAGAATATGAAAATAAAAATAGAAAATATTGTCATATAAGATATATAACTATTATTAAAAGGAAATATTTAAAAATGATAACTTTGAAAATAGCTTTACTTGCAAGAGGGAAAGCAGATTTTAATTCATTTTTGTTAGGGGAAATATGCATCTGATATTTTGCAAATTTTTCTTATAAACATTTTTACATCATAATCTGAAAAGCAAAATTTCATAAAAATAAGAAGAAAAAAAGTTGTTTTCCACTTGGAAATAAAAGAAAAAGTTGTAAATATTGCAGTAAAGAATATTTTTCTTATCTGTGGATAGTGTCAAGAAAATAAACAAAAATCTAGCATAGATGTAAAAGAAATTAAGCAAATTTTCAAAAGATGCCAAATATATACTCATTTCTCAATTAAAGTGACTGCTAACATCTCATATATCATAACACTGATAATTATATCACTAAAAAGTGTCAGTTTATCTCAACTATTTTTTTTAAACTTGAAAATGGTAGAATTTTTTTCATTAGGAAGGATAAAACAAAAACATTGTAAACAAAAACTGTAAAATTCAAACTACAGGATAAAAATTGCTATTGCTAATGAAATATCTTTTTTTTTATTATTTCATATTAAATATGGATTTAAACATTATAAATTATGGTCGGAAGTTTACTGCTTTTAGCAATTTCACTTACTGATACATGTGT
Source organism: Sepioteuthis lessoniana (assembly GCA_963585895.1). Taxonomy (NCBI): domain Eukaryota; kingdom Metazoa; phylum Mollusca; class Cephalopoda; order Myopsida; family Loliginidae; genus Sepioteuthis; species Sepioteuthis lessoniana. The sequence goes on from CAUZXS010005979.1 coordinate 73,717, forward strand.
GTTTTAAGACTATATATAATAAATGGGATTACAAATTTTACATGACAAACAACTTAGGAAGGTTGAACTTACTCAGTGGCTTATAACCCAGGTTTTAAGCATAGACTCATATATAATAAAACATGTAAAATCTTGTATAGAAAATATTTCTTCAGTTTTTACTCAATATTCTAACCACTGATATATACATCAGTCATCCCCATTAACGTGTGCCAACAGCACAGATTTGTTTGACTGTCTTGCTATCTGTCTCTCTCAGTCATTGCACTAGGTAAGTTTTCTAGATGGCACCCAGTGTCAGCACAGATTTAACAAATACAATTTTTTGCTGGTCACCAACACTAGTCTGTCTATGTGAAGATGTCCATAAGAAAAAATTATTTATGAGTTGATCCTTATTTCTTCAGCATTTTTCATCATGTCTTGCTCACCCTTCCTAGATGGTTTGTAAGATTGGAAGTAAATGGCTGTTTTGTTGGGGTACTACTTCCAGGATTTGTTCAAAACAGCATGCAGCATCCTTATATAATTTCCATCTAGCTTTTTAAAATTAAGATCAAGGGTTGATTTTAACGTTATGTCCACACCAATCAAGGGTTATTTTATGCCTAGAGATTAGGCAGTTGCATTCACAGTACATTTATATTTTTGTGTAATTGTTTCTTAACAGTTTTTTTGGCACACAGGCATATGGTTTCAAGTATTTCTATCTTATACTAATAATTATATGATTTCAAGTAATTATTTCATAATCATTTGTTTAGATACAGTTATATAGTTTCAAGTAACTAATAATAATCCTTAGTAAAAATAATAGCTTCAAGTAACTATTCTTAATGCAAGTAATTTATAGTTGTATGGCCTTAAGTATTCCAAGCAAATACAAATAATTTTTAAACAGATCTATTTGACCCATAGATGGGACCCTAACATGTACTATCACTCCAGGTTAGAGTGGATCAGAGAGTAATAGTAATGAGATCATGGAAGGTTTTTATAAATGAAATTTGTATTTTATCTAAGCTACTTCATCACAAGTAGATATATAAATATTGAAATGCTGTAACATTTTATCAGGAATATAAAAAAGAAACTCAAATCAAATCAGTTAGCACATAAATCTAAATGGAAAAATTTTCATTTTTTTTCATCTTTTTCTTTTAGTTAGTTCATTTAAGGAAGATATTTATAGTATGATAACCAAAACTAATCCAGAGGAACACAATAACTACCAATTAGATATTGTAGCACAATAGTTATTGAATCAAATGTAGTGGCTGATGCTAAATGAAATATTAATTGGAAATGAAAAAGTTACTAGACCATGGTTCACTTTAAGAGTTGGAACCTTTTACTGTATTGTTGGCTCAGTAAGTTATAGAAAAGAATACCGGAAACTAATCAAAATTCTACTATTTTGAAGAAATAAAAAATTTTGCCCTTATAACTACAAAATAATTCTTTAAAAGTAAAAGATATTAAAAGGCTATAAAAACAAAAAAAAAATCAGTATAAAGAGCAATATCAAACTGCAGACAAGGTAGAGAAAACAAAGACAAATATATTGGTTAATAAAAGAAATAAAATGTTATAAAAATTTCAACTTGAGGAAAATTTTTAAAAAAAGCAAATGAGACATAATTAAGAAAGCAGGCTGATGAATATTTTTACAGTCACCCAATTATATGATTGAGGCACATTTCAAGAAAGACAAATTGAAACTAGATAAAAAAAACTAAAATAAAAGACATGGAATGATGCAAAGCACTAAGGAAGAAAGAGTCTGAGTAGCCAAAGTGATAGAAGCAATTAAAACAACAGAAAATATGCCCTTTATGTTATTTCTTTCTCAACTACTCAGTATACATACCAGCAAAGAGTACTAACTTCATTCTTGAAGTGCCTTATTTGAAAAGGTCTTTTGATTTTTTAAATAACAGATTTAACCAACCTTACAAAACATTACTACTTTTTCAATCACTTAGAAAGAAAAGCAAAAATATAGCCAAGAAGTAAATTAATTAGTACCCTTAATTGGTAAAGAAAAGAATTGTTGCATAATATTATTAACCTGACATTCACTACCTATCCAACAGACTGCCCTTATTATAACATGGTTTATTGATGCTATAGTCTCCTTGGGGAAGAATTGTACAATACCACTATTCTGTTTGCAATAATTCCTGACCACAAAAAAAAACATTTTCATTTTCAATGCACTAGATAAATGCCAAAATTTACCATAAACAAAAATGGCAACATTTCATGTTTAATCATTAAATCACATTTTTAAGTGCTAATGTTACTATAGTTTTTGTTTTAATTGAGCAATGTGATAATTATATAATAATATCCTTTTCTTATTAAGAGTGGGTAATTAAAAATTATTTTTTTAGGAGGGTCAAAACATATCCTTTCTCCTGTCAATTCATACCTCTGAAATCAGTATTTCACAAAAGTTTTCTCACAAAATAAAGATAAGTATTGAATGCTCAAATTTTTCAATTCATATAATAGTATCTATTCAAATACATTATGGATATTTTGGCATCTGCTTACATCCTATATATCTTATCACAGAACAGAGTGAAACTTTTGACATTAGTTTAATAAACCTGTTATCACAGGTTACTACTATGTTGTTATATAGTAAGTTCCAAAGTTTTACATCCAAAGGAATATAGGTTTGATATGAAACTTTGAGGTTATCAAAAATATTGAGCCTGAATTTAGATGAAGATATGTAAACAGCTTAACAACTTGAATGATAAAATGATGTTTAAGTAGATCTGTGCCTAGCAGAAAAAATTATAAAGTTAGTCTCAATACTTTTTGAACAAGAGTTTTTGAGAAAAAATAGAATTGTGGAAGCTCCAAGCAACTTTTTCTTGTTTACTAAATGGAAAATTCATCTCAAGGTATGATTTGAGGATGTGAAAGATATAAAAAATACAGCTTTATACCATATCAAAAGAGAAGTTTCAGAAGTGTTTTAACTAATGAAAAACCCACTGGAATAAGTTTGTTGAATACCAAAAGAGCTATTGTGAGGAAAATTAATGTTTCATTCGTTGTTAATTTCTGTAAATACAGCTTCAATTTTGGTACTTTTGGAACATCTTGTATTTATCTCTCTTGGAGTATCTCAAAAGTGAACACTAACTGTTTAAATTACTATCAGTAATCCGTTTGCACTCAGTTAAATGGTCAAACAGTTCTATTTGACACATAGATGTGACCCTATCTGGTACTACCACTCCAGGTCAGAGTGGACCTGGGATTAATAGCAATGAAGAGTTACTCCACATTTTCCAAAGCTTCAAGACTGGAGCCTTATCATTAGATGGTTTTGTGTCATATCCAGGACACTCATTGAGGGAGGAGGTCTTACCCCTCTGCAGAGATGCAGTTGGCATATTCTACAGCTCCAGTCAAGAGCAATAGCAAGTTAAAAGTCTGGGGTCTATCCAATAAAGCTAAAAAGTAAAATGTCACACCTTCCACCAGGATAAATCAGAAGAGGGAATAAGAATGACAACACAAGTGTATTCTCAAGTGTGTCCTTTTTTTTTCTTTGATAAGTTGACCAGTGGCATATACAGTTTCAATCAAAATCTGTAGCTAATTAATCTTTTCTTAACAAAAAACATGGGATTGAGGTTTAGCAGGTGAAATTGGGCAAGTCACAGACAATACTGCCATTTCCCAGCTAATATTTAGTAGACATTATAAGTTATCAAATACAATCAGAATTTTGATTGGAGAAAGACAAGCCATTAGGATGATTGCTGTTCTTCAGGATCATGAGTAGTAAGAATGTGGCTTACCTGAGCTTCTAAGCCTAAATTTACCTCCTGCCATTTGAGTTATCTCTGCACTGGTAAAATGGTGCTACAGGGAGGGGAAATAAGAGTGCCACTGGTATACTTATTTCTGCCCTCCACACACTCACTCACACTGTAGGGTTTAGAAATGTAGTTGACTTTTTATTTATCAAAATTTACCCAAGTTCAGGAGTCACTTGTGTAATGGTTATCATTATAGGAAAGATTTGATGGGCTGAGTTCAAATCCTAGATGAGGCTGTTAGTGTTTCATTTGGAATTAATGCCCTTGGAAAAGGCATGCATCCTCTTTTTCCTTCAGCTATTGGTAAATAATAGATCAGACACCTGGTTCTTTTGCCTTGGTGAGGCAAAAAGAAGGATAAACTCTTAATTCAAAATCTGAGAAGTGTTATTGAGAGAATCTGTGGCACTCTGGTGTCCTCTTCTGTTATCAGCTCATCCAAAAAGTACAGCTGATCCTACATAAGCCTTTATTATCATCAACAAATCACCTGTGTAAGTTGTTAAGCAGTTCATATCTTTAACTGAACTATTCGGTGTTAATATCATACACAACAGGAGACAAAATATTCCTAGCAACATTAGCACTTTTTCCAGTTCATTTTATCAATTTTTATTGATATTTTATCTTACCTTTTTAAGTACAATAAATCAATATCTTAATTAAAAACTATGAGTTGACAGGTTCTATCCAAATGTACAGATTCTTTATATCAAAGAATACTTCCATACATTTAACTTTATGCCAGTTCAATAAAACAAATATCTAGTGTAATAATATTGATATGAAATATAAATATCAGAAAATCCTTGTATATGTGCGATTCAAACAATAAAACAGTAATAGTAAAACAAAATAGTAGACAGACAAAACATTTTACATTATTTTTTTACCTTATTCAAACAAAATAGTTTTTCATTTAATGTTGGATAAATTCTGTTAATTTCAAGCAAGCAAAGTTTGTTTTTCCATGGAGCAAAAATAATAAATGCAAAGATTATTCCAACTAAGCAAAAATAATTCCTGCAAAAGATAAGAAAAGAAAAAAAAATAAACAAGAAAAAAAAAAAAAAAAAAAAAAAAAAAAAAAAAAAGATTCCTTACCTGTAACTCGTTTTTATAGGATCAACCATGATTGGAACAAATCCACATGGTAATTTCTTATCTAAATAGCAATCTCCTGCAAAAGAAAAATCATTAAAAGAAAACAGTTATATAAGTAATCATATAAATGATTAACAGTAAGTGAAAAATATTCACACTCAGGTTTGGAGTTGTGTTTATTTCTCTGTATAAATCTGATAATACTGATAAGCAAAAAAAAAAAACCCAAAACATTTAATTTTTATGAAAAATAATAAACAGAACAAAAAGATAGAGAAAGAGCATAAAATATCTATAGAACTATCTATACAAAGGAAAATACAACTATAAAAATATTATTTAAACATATCTTAATTTATCAGATTAGAAATATATTAAATGGCAATTTTTAAAAAAAATTAAACTTTTAAAATATCAAAATAAAGTGTTATAATTTGGCAATTTAAAGTTATTCTGATGCTCATAAAAGATAAAATAATAAAGAGATGGATGGTTATTCACACCATGTTTAGGACAAACAGTGACAAATTAACCAAAACTAAAGTTTGATATTAATAGGGAACTTATTATATACAAGTCACAGAGAATTTAATGGAATTAATTCTTCAATAAGGAGAGGTTAAGGTATTTTTCAATGATTAACAAAAAGGCTAACTTGACTACAGGCATCATTTAACAAATCTAAATAGAAATATTAAGACATTGCTGGCTCATCTTGTAGAGACCATGTGAAGCAGAGAGTCACAGAGACATCATGTTGGTGATAGTGTTTCAATATTTATAGCGAGTAGCTTTATTTAAGACGAATTGCTGGGTACATTAACTCTGGTTTTGAACTTAGGGTTTTCCTACACCTTGACTGGTTTGCTTTCCTACAAAACTAAAGACCCTTGTCTGCTAAAATAGTTACTCCTTGTGGGGAAAAGAGAGATGCTTTTTATGTCTTTCCCAAGGGCATTAGCACAAAATAAAATGCAAGTATGATTTGAATTTGGCTCTTTGATTTTATCTCATACAGTGATAACTGCCATGCCACTCACTTGAAGATATTAAGAACTGTTGTTTTTTTGGAGGGTTTTTTTTTTAATTATGAATGACATTTTCATAGAATTTCATCTCTATCATCCTAAGTCATTAAAACTAACTTGGTATAGGTCAGAAAGATATCAAATAATGATATGTGTACCAATAAATAAAAGAATAGACAAAAAAATATGACAATCACCACTAAACGTTCAAATAAGAGGTTTTCCTTGGTTTTATGGCATATCAACCATTGTAGGTTATTTAATGCCAAATCTATTTTTATACAACTACTTTTATTACAACCAATTCAGTTTAACATAAGTACACAGTTTAAATGTCAAAATAGTTATATTTTAAACAATTCAGTTTGGCATAAGTACACTGTTTAGTTCTATTTAACCCATAGATAGGACCATATCAGGTGCTACCACTCCAGATCAGAGTGGACCTGGAAACAATGGCAATAAAAGGGTACTCCACATTCCCCAAAGCTCCAGCATTACTGGAGCCTCACCATCAGATTGTTTAGTGTTATATCTAGGACACTCATTCGGAAGAGTCTTACCCCTCAGCAGAGATACAGTTGGTGTATTCTCTAGCCCCAGCCGACTGGACCCAATTTTTCTTTGGTTAACAGCTATATGTGGGAACAAGTGAAATTATCAGTGTGTTTGTTTGTGTATATATATATATATATATATATATATATATATATATTGAGAGAAAGAGAGAGAGAGAGAGAGACTGATACATGCTTTCTAATCACATAAACAAAATAATGACCTGAAAATTGAATGGAGATAGAGTAGCTACACATTTAACTTTATATCAGTTCAATAAAACAAACATCAGCGTAGTTTGTCAATAGTCACACTCAGCAAACCAAAATTCCTCACAGATCTTTCAAATGAAACCTCAGTTGATGATTTTATTATATATTGTTGACATTTATGAGTTAACTGAGACTAAAATCTTCTCTGTTTTGTTTTATTGTAATTAATTAAGATGAAGTAAACCAGGAATAGAATTTAGTCCAGAGAAGGAAAAAGAAAAAAAAAGATGGACAAAAGTATAAAACAATGAAAAATTAGAATTTCTATTCATAAACTTATTTGATAAACTCTGAACTTATAATCAAGTCTCTCAAATGTAGTCTTATTTTCTGATACAATTTTAATTCATGTTAAAGCATATACAAGTTAGCATAAAAAGATGTTTATACCAGGTAGATTTAGAAGATTTTATAATAAGTATATTAACTAATCAAAGTTGAAACATGGGTGGGGTAACACCAACATCCCAAGTTAAAAGTAAAAATGTTCACATTTGTTTGGGCTGACAACAAACTGAAGGAAGATTTACAAAAGTCTTCAAACACTGAGCCGGAATACAAATAGTAAACTAAACAAAAGGATATAAATATTTGTATATATGTACACTTCTATCATATAGTTATCTATTATAAATTTGCATTATGTAAATCTGTGCGTGATAAAACTCTCGCTGTGTTTACATTTATTGCAACATCATTTGAACAAAAGAGAAAATTCAGTTTTTGAACATTCAGTATATATTATAGATTCATATTTGTTTTTATTTAATAGATATTAAGGTATCATCATAATATGAAAATCTAGTGGATTTAGCATATAGGAATGCAGAAAATACTGTGTACACAGAAATCTTGTAATAGTTTGAGAATATTATTTTCTGAATGAGCATTCAGCAAGTACATAGATGAAAAAATGAAGATAACCATTGAATTATTATTTGCTATTTAATAAACAAAAGAAATAGAGTAAATCTATATCATCAAAGCAAATGAATACAATTATAATTCTTCACACTAGATAGAGATTCACTAAGCAAAGTCTGACTTAAGTCCAAAAGTAAGGAACCCATAGTGAGGATCAAACTCAACAGAAATTTTATAGGAAGGTGGTTCAATAAGTCCATAGCTTGACCCTGTTTTTAGCTCAATTTTGATATAAACTTTGCATTGTATAATGTTGGATGTATATGGTTACTAGAGAATCATTGGGTTAAGTGCATTAGAAATAAAAGAGATTCTGTTGAAAAATAATGATTTGTTACATAAAAAAATTATAAGTTCATAATTAGGCTACAGACTTTGACTTCTTTATGTAAATGCTAAAAAAGACTTTAAAATTTGGAGTCAAAATTAAAGAAAAGATATCTAGAAGAAAACGTCAAGCAAAATACATACTGCTAAAAAATCCTAGATACTAGATTATATTTACCATCTCTTAAAACTGAATATCTTTTATGTCCTTCTCTTTATAACTTTTCTTTCCTTTCCCTTTTAACTATTACATTTTGTCATATTTCTTAAAGATGAAATGTTTTCCCACTTCTTTGCCCATTAGGCTTTCTATCTGATACAGTTGTTTGGTGAAATTGTTTGACTTTGTTTTAGTCATTTGGTCATCTAGATCTGATTATCTTGAGAAATATTTGCATCTGTATTGGTCTATGTGGATAACAATCACTAGCCATTATTATTTGATAGCTTCCATGTATAAACATATTTAGGTGTATAAAAGTGATAGAAGAAGTATAAATCTTTCAAAAACATCATTGTGTCACTTTATCTGACTATAAAGTTAACATTTCTGTTTTTAAAATGTTAATACATGTTGGGATAAATTGATAGTATCATTCTATTTGTCATTGACATTATAATAATAATAATAATCGTGCACAAACCAGGATCTGTCCGAGAAAATGAGATGCACAACATTCTCTTGGACTTTGAGATACAGAGTGACCATCCAATCCTGCCCATAAAACCAAACCTAATGTTGATTAATAAAAAAAAAAAAAAAATTGTCACTCAGTAGATTTTGCTGTGCCTGTAGATGTTAGAGGGAAAATAAAAGCAAAAAAGAAAGACAAATACTTGGATATTGCTAGAAAGCTGAAAAGGTTGTAGAATATCAAAGTGATGGTGATACCAACTGTGCTTCAGGCTTTTGGAATGGTCTTCAAAGGCTTGAAAAATACATTGGGGAACTTAAGATCAGAGAAAGAATCAAGCTTATCAATACCATCCAGACAACAGCCCATTAAGATCAGCTAGAATACTTAAAAGTCAACTAGACTTCAAGGTCAGAGACTGGCACTTTAGTCATTACACGATAGGGATTTCTCCCTTGTAGACTTGCTGTCAGAGAAAAACCACCTGTTAAAAATGGCATGAAAAACTTAGAGAATGAAAATGATAAAGATGAATATGAAGGTGACAGTGATACCAAACATAGTCGGAACACTTGAAACAATCTAAAAAAAACTGGGAAAGAGTCTGGGGGAACTGGAGATCAATGGAAGAACTAAAACTGTCCAGATCACAATACTGCTAAGATTGGCTAGAATATTTAGAAAAGTCTTGGGAAATTGCTAAGATCCACAGCCACTTTGATTAAAGGGAAGACCACCTATTACTACTGGTGTGAAAAGTTGTACCGAAAAGATAAGGATGATAATGATCAGGGCGGACTGAGCCATCGGTCAATCGGACCATGCATGAGGGCCCGGCACTGCAAGGGGGCCCACCTGGCTGCCAATAAAATTATCAAGGATGTCCTTGTTATACACTCTAATACATGCAGTCTGACTCGGGTCACTCAGCTGCACATCATGGTGTGTGTGTGTGTCATGGCCATGGCTGACTACCGGGCAGTCATAGTGAAAATCCGGGCAAGGAAAAATGTTTTCGTCAGAAATCAAACTAAACAATTCTGAAAGAAAAAAAATGAAAAAAAAACCCGAATGAATGCAGAAAAAAATCTGTCTGTTTATTAACTTTGGGAGAAAAGACTGGTTATATCTTGTAGGGGGACATGTTATTTGATAGTTATGCTTAGTCCCCCAAAATTTAATGTTGAAGTTTTATATTTAGAAAAAGGTAATAAAGGCACATGGAGACAAATGAATGAAGATATGAAACAAATGAGTAAAGGATATGAAACAGCGCAGACAAAAGGAACATTCAAAACAAGGTGACAAACAAAACAAATTTATATCTATAACAAAACATACATTGATACATTAAAAATACTACTAATTCTACATTGTTAGTAAAATAGTCGTGTGTGTGTGTGTGTGTGTGTGTGTGTGTGTGTGTGTATGTGTATGTGTGTGTAACTAACACAACTAAACTACAGAAAAGGTTAATGATGAAAACGTCCTATTAAGTTGGATTACATATTTAAAATGTTTATTTCTTTTTGTGGTTCGAAACAATCAGTTTCTCCGAGACTGGAAAAAGTCTCATAGTCAAAGTGTATTGAAGAAATGAATGTCTGCGAGGCTTATCCATTTTTTTGCTTTTTAACTCTGCTGGTGAATAAGAAGAGTGCCACACTGAAGAGAGAGTGTGCCAGCGCTGCAATGGAAATTGTGAAAAAGAGAAAGAGTGTTTGAAGACGACGTATTTATAGAAAATACGTGTCTTGGAATCGGCTCCAAAAAACGCAGGACGAAATTTACACGGACGTAGTTTTACACAGGTCACATGATTCTCCTGGCCAATGGTTTCCTGAGACCAATTATTTGTGTGAGTCCGCCATCTTTGTTGTGGGAACAAGTGGCATACCGCCCAAATTAAATTACAGGAGTGTAAAGTCCTATAATCTTAGAAAGTCCAAACCTGGTTCCCCAATGGACTGCAAGGCAAAGCTTTATCGGCTCCTTTTTGTGGCTATCCTTTTGATTTCGCTGCACCCCTTGCTTGATCGAAGGGTAGACGCAATAAATCATTTTAACCTTCTAAGAATATTCGGATGATCATAAACCTGGCCCCTCTGTAAGTAGTCTGTAGTACCGTTCAAGTCTTAGCGAACAATCTGAAGGGGGTCATTCAGCCCTCCTTCTCGCATCTCAGTCACTCCCAAAAGCCACTAAACTGTTCAAATGCTTGTTAGAATTTGCAAAGAAAGGACACCTTTTTCCTAACTCCTGTCTGTTGCCAAGCATTTTAGTATGTTAAAATATTGACTTTATTGATTATTTTGTTTACATCTGTAATGCTAATTTGATAAAAATATTGAGGATTTATAGTAAATTTAAATTCGCATTATGTAATTTCTTATGTCAAAGTTTTTAAAATTTCAATGCGAATTCAAGCAGAATATTTTTGTTATTTTTTAAAATCCAATATTGTTTTCAAATTGACGAAGGGCTTAACAGTCAATTTATGCCAGTGCCAGATATATATGGATCTTACCTCATTTTTCTAAAACCATTGATATAATTTCAGCCGATTAGATTTTTTTTTTTATATGTGCAATGTCTCTGATCTTGCTCTAGATATTTTTTCACATATTTAATCAAAACCTTTAGGTATAGTCAGTGTTTTGGAAGGCTGTTTTTTCTAAACGTTTAGAAAAAAAATTAAGGTTAAAATTATTACTTCTTAACCCATAGAGAATAAACATAAAAATAAATAAATAAATAGAACTTTTATTTATAAATACTCGAAATTATAAATTAAAAACGTAAATTTACGAAAGACTCAACTTTCGAATTTAGCCGATATTTATTATTAATTAATTCGTGAAAAGAAGGAAAGTAAATTAATTTTTTTAAAAATCAATCCAAATGCGATAAAATGCAATCTTTTTGTCAGTTAATCATCAATGAACAAAAATGTAATGTAATGATAAAAAAATTACCTTTGTATGATATTAATTTGTAAAAATTTCAAATATATTTGAGATGTGTTTTACAACAATTTCACAATGAAGCGTCTTAAAAAACTTATCTCCCTCTCATTATGCAAATGATCCTTCATCGAATGAATAACACTAAAGCGCGTTCATATTTTAGATCAATGTAGAGAAGAGACAACGGTACGCCGCTTTTACGGCACCTGGGAGTCCGTTCTGGACCTTAGTTCAGAACGAGGCTCCGAAAAGGAACAATGGCAGACTTGAGGCCGTAAGGCTCCCAATTTCAACTAGGCTACCTCTGGATGGGCGAGCTGCATTATTGACTCCTTGTAGCCTATGTATAGCACGAGACCTTGCTGTCTAGTTCAAACTATAACCCGGCATCCGTGCCCAGACCCATATTTGAGTTCGTGAAACTGCTTGGCTCATCAGGCTCACATTGCACTAAGTAAACCGATGAGCAACATAAACCTGCAGGATTCGAGTCTCGGCTCATTCCCGACCTTCCCCTCTCCTTTATCCCCAATTTAATCGGCCTTCGGGGTTTTGACCATGTGTCAAGCCTTGTCTGGCGGGAGACATTGGCAAATATTCGGTAAAAAAAGGCATGCCGTTTTTACCCCCCACCCCGGAGTCTGTTCTGGACTTTGGTTCAGAGCGAGGCTCCGAAAAGGAACAATGGCAGACTTGAAGCCGTAAGGCTCCCATTTCGGTTGGGCTACCTGCACTATTGACTCCTTTTGACAAGCTTCGGCTCATCAGACTCATATTGCACTAAGTGAGCCGATGAGCTACATAGACCAGCAGGGTTCGAACCTCGGCTCGTTCTCGACCTCGACCTCCCCTTTATCCCGACTTTAATCGGCCTTTGGGCCATTGACCTTGTATCAAGCCTCGTCTGGTGGGAGGCACAGGCAAATAAATGGTAAAAAAAGCTTGAGTTTTAATAAAAGTTCGAGCTTTTGGTCAGCGTTTTTCTGCGTACCGTCTGGCATTCGTGCCGGGTGGGTATCGAATATCAGTGGCAGACTTGAGGCCGAATGGCCCAAAACTTTGGTTAGGCTACCTTCGGGTGGGCGAGCTGCAACATTGACACCTCTGTCCCCCTTGTATAGCACTGGACCTTGTTATCCAATTTAAGCTATAATCAGGCATACGTGCCTGGACCCAGATTTGGGTCCAAGTCTAGCTTGGCTCATCAGGCCCACAATGTACTAAGTGGGCCGATGACCAGCATAGACCAGTAGGGCTCGAGCCTTGGCCGTGCCCGACTATCCCCTCCCCTAACCCCCCACTATAATCGAAAGTCCTGTCTGATGGGAGGCAGAGACAAATATCACATTTATAAAAGTTTGATTTTTATGATTATAAGCTTACTTATTGATAGATGTTATTGTTAGTAAAAAAAAGATACTATTTTTTTAATACAGAAACTACTCATAATTCGCAAAAATTTTAGCTCATAATTATAACTTGACTCAAAACTTTTGGAGTTATTTTTCTTTTCCTCGCCGAATATTTCCAACGGAAAGGGGTTTTTTAAGATAAATTTGAAAAAAAAATCAACAAAAAAAAAAAAAAATCAAAAAATACGACAAATATTTTCATATTTTATACACGAGTAAAAATGAAATTGAGAAATGTACGATAAACTAAAAATATACATCGTCTTTAACAAAAACCCTATTCATTTTATTTAAAAAAAAATGAAACTGAAATTTTCTTTCAAAAGTATTTTCTTTTTTAAAAATTGACTAAGTATCAAGGTTTACTACCTGATATTCTTATAGGTTTTTAAACAAGAGGCGGTGTCAGTAAAAAAAAAAAAAAAAAAAAAAAAGAAATAAAGATATATCCAGAAAAATGTTGTCTGTAAAAAATTTTTAAAAATGAACAAAAATATTTTAATAAAAGTACTAAAAATATGATCAAGATTGCATAATTTTTTCATAGAATTGAATTCTTTTAAGATCCAAAACCGGAAGTTATTTCTTACGTAATAAAAATAATAGCTGCAATGGTATTTTAAAAAGTGACAATTTTTCACTTTATACATTTTCTAGCTGAAAATTTTTTTAAAAGGATATATTTTTTAATCATTCTTCTTGCTAAATGACCAAAAATTAATTAAAATTCATATATATTTTAGAAGTTTTCAAAAGTTTTAATCTTGTGGTTGTTTAAAAAAATTGCGAAAGTGTGTGTATACTACCGGATCTTAAATTTGTTTCAATGTTTACGTTAATGGAAACTTGAATTTTCATTTAGGTTCAGAAACATTGAAATTACGTATTATTTTATTTTTAATTTTCTAATTTTAAAATCTGATATTTCTACATAAACACTTGCTATCAATTGTATTTTCTTTGTTACAGTTTACTTACTTACTCCTTGTAAAATTGTTCCCAAACAGACTCTACCGAGAAGAAATTATTTGTCTCGTGTGCAGGTAGCTAAACCCTAATGATGTCTGACAATAAGCATAAAAGTGGTGCTCAAAAGAGAAAAGAAAAAAAAGGAAACAATAACCAAGATAAGGAAGACAACACATAAAATTGATACATTTTTTGTTAAGAAATCTATATCCTCTGAGCAAGTCAAAAATGCAACTGACTTTGGCTTACAAGACAAAGCATCAACAGGTGCAGAAGCACCTTCTGAATATGAAATTATTCCCCATTCTGCTGAACTCCCAGCCAGATGAAACCGAATTTGATGGATCAACAGCTAAGGTTTCAAGGCCTGATTCCATGACAACCAGTACACAGATTACACCTGCCAAAAGTGCATATTTTCTTAAACCAAATACCAACCATAATGCCACTATCTCACAGGAAATGTTCTGGAAATTTCATCCAAACCAGTCTGCAAGTAACATACCATTCAATAGTGTTGTTGTATATGAGCGACACAGCATTCAGAGCATGAACATTAACAGAAAGTGGGTGACATACAATGAAGAAAACAAGACTTTGCATTGCTAGTTTTGTCTGATGTATGCTCCTGAGAAAAGTCGAAATATGCAGATGATCCAGGGTTGTTCTGACTGGAGACACATCACAACAAGACTGTTTGAACATGAAAAGAGCCACTGTCATAAGCATCCCACTGATGCATATTTTCTGAATGCTTGTGAAAGATTGATCAAGCACAATTTGTTAAAGGGACAACTCACCTTAAGAACTCAACAAGTGCTTCAGCATTGCTCTGTTTTAAAGTATGTAATTGATGTAATATTTTACATTATTTTTCAAGTTGGGTCTTACTGCAGCAAACATAGAGAAGCTGTTGTAACTGTATTTGATGAAAGTAATCATGACAATCATGGGAATTTTATAGAGGCTATAAAGCTTCTTGCAGAATACAATCCACGCCAGCAGGAAAATTTGCAGAAAGTCATTTTGCAGGGCAAACAAAAAGATCCATCTAAGAAAGGACGTGGCAAATTTGTAACATTTCTAAGCAAAACAGCTGTGAATAAAATAATAAATATTATTTCGGACATAGTCAAAAACGAAATTATGAAGGAGGTGAAAAATGCAGTAGTTTTCAGTACAAATTGACTCTACCCAAAGCGTATCTGCCCATGATCAATGTGCCATTGTCCTTAGATATGTTGTTAGGGACAAAGCTAAGGAAAGACTAGTTTGCCTAGTAAATGTGGATAATTCAAGTGGAAAATGCTTGCACACACTGCTATGAAATTTTCTTGCAGAGATAGGCCTGACACTGGAACAGTGTATCAGAGATTCATTTGATGGAGCAGTTAATATGAGTGCTGTTTACACTGGTCTTCAGGTACTTATGAAAGCAGCTCGCCCAAGTCACATCCATACTTGGTGCTATGCACATGTTCTGAATCTGGTGATCAGTGATGTAAGCAGTGTATGTGTTGCAGCAGTTAGTCTCTTTGGTCTGCTAACTGAACTATGTACATTTTTCAATGATTCCTACAAAAGGATGAAGGTCTGGGAAGAGCATATGCAGACAAAACCAGGAAATAAGAAACACCTAAGACTAGAGCACATTGGTCAAACTAGATGGTCAAGTAGAGGTAGAGCACCTGGAAAATTGTTTGGCAGCTACACAGATCAGTCATAAAAATTCTATTCAGACCTTCTGATCATCCTTCAGCAAGTAAGTGAAACAACTAATTTCAAAGGATCAGTTCACTATGAAGCACAGAAATTGAGTGAAAACTTGCGCAAATTTGAAACTATCTTAATGTCATATACATTCATCCGAATTTTTTATATTACAACACCAGTGTCAGATTATCTGCATACATCAGGCCTGGATACCATGCAAGCTTGGCGCATAATTAACAAAGCCACTGAAAATGTTCAAAAAATCTCAAGAGATTTTAGTGGCATTTTTGAAACAGCATCTAATTTTGTTGTTCATGAAAATTGGAAATTAGAAGAGGTGAACATTTCTGTCCCTAAGAGCTTCTCAGTTTCAACCATCAGATCTAGTCACTCAGCACCAGGAGGTATCACAGACGAGAATAGAAATTTTGAGGTTTCATACTATAATGCAGTAACTGATGCTGAACTCTCCAGCATGTTAGCTAGATTCTTGCTTTGACCCAAACAGGTTTTCTGAAATCTTAGCATCTCCACAAAATGTTGAGCTAAGTTTGATTGCTTATGCAGTATCAGAAATTGACAAAGTGGCACTACAGGATGAACTGATTTCATTTGCATTGAGCTATAAAGACCTGAAGAAGGGACTTCTAGAGAATATGAATGACAATGAAAATGATTCAGACAGCTTGGAGTCAGAAGGGGAGTATACAGAAGTTACTGAATCATCTGCTAAGACAATATGTAAGAATTGTTTGTCATGTGCTTTCAAGTTGTTATCAGAGTACAAGGTGTGTGCAACTGCAAATGAAAATTTATATGCAGCATAGAAATTCATTGTAACACTAAGTGTCACACAGTGCACATGTGAAAGATATTTTTCTTAACTAAGACTGTTGAAAACAAGGCTGAAGTTTTCACTCACCCAGAATAACTGCGAGTCACTTATCAAATAAAGACAAAATTATTGATAAAATTGCAGAATTCTCTGCTGAAATGAGTACAATGATGTTGCCGTAATTTGTGATTGTTAATATTTGAAACTTTTGGCTCAGTATTATTGTAAAGCGTAGACCCTCATGTATTAGGGTGTGTTAAAATGTAAAAATTTAATTCAAAAACTGTATGTTAACTCATTTCAATATCTGTTTCTAATATCTATTATAAATTTTATAATTTAGTACATTGTTTATATGTTAATTCGTAGGAACTAAATGGAAATTTTGTTTGACATAACATTATGCTTTGTTGTTACTATCAGCATGTGTCCATGAACATCTTCATGAGCTTTAAGTTTTCAAATCTTTTTATGCATATAAACACATATATATCTTAAACTAAAGCCTTTATTTCATTATGCCAATATGCACAGTTCACCTGCTGCACAGCCTCTACATGTGGCATTTAACTGTAAAGAGTGGGGGGAGGGGACCCATTGTATTTTCTGCCCGAGAGCCTAAAACACTCTAAGTCCACCTCTGATAATGATAATAATAATTTTGAATAAACTTTTAGGTTATTGGGTTAGTTAACAGGATATCATTATTCATAACCCTATCTGAACAATCTGAATAACTTAAATGATGATGAAACAGATGAATTCATGCCTTTTCCAAAGTCATTAGCATGAAATGAAACTAACAGCCTCATCTAAGGTTTGAATTTGATTGGTTTGGTTTCATGGCATATCAACCATTGTAGGCTATTTAATGCCAAATCCATTTTTATACATATAAACAGTCCTATTTCAAACAATTCAGTTTAGCATAAGTACACAGTTTAAATTTCAAAAACATTTCTATTTAAGCTATTCAGTTTAGTCAACAAAGTTAAATGGTTCCAAGTATTGCTATATGTCACTAACAATTCAATTAAACAAGTCATTTATTTACAAACAGTTAAATGTAAAAACAGTTCTATTTCAAACAATTCAGTTTAGCATAAATACACAGTTTATTTCTATTTGACCCATAGATTTGACTCTATCAGGTGATACCACTCCGAGGCAGAGTGAACCTGGGAACAATGGCAAAGGGGTACTTCGCATTCCCTAAAGGTCTAGCATTACTGGAGTCTCACCATCAGGACACTAATGGGGGTGCTTACACATCTGCACTGATGCAGTTGGTGTATTTTCTAGTCCCAGCCAACTCAGCCAAATTTGAATTTGAGTTGCCAATTTAATTTCCTCTGACAATAATTGTTATGCTAAAGACACTTCCAGGCTAAAATGTAGTTATTAGATGAAGAAATAAAATAAAAACACCATATATATTTGAATAATTGATTTTAACCACATGTCAGCTCATCTAGGGTTATTTTATGCCAAGAGATTTAGGAATTGTGCTCAGCCTATGTTCATATTTACATTTTTTTGGCGTAGTTGTTTCTTCAGGGTTTTTTTTTGTTTTTGTTTTTTTTTACACATGGTCCTATCAAATGCAAATAATTTGTAAACCCATATGAGTGGACCTGAGAGTAATGGCAATGAAGAGGTACTCTACACTCCCAAGAGTTTCTTGACTGGAACCTCACCATCGGATGCTGTTTAGTGACATATGCAGGACACTTATGAGAGGGTGTCCTCGTGGTGTAATCGCTAAAGCAATGGACAGCAGAATCGTAATAAGCGAGTTTGAATTTCATTCATGCTATCACGTTTACTTTCGAACAAATACCTTTGGAAAAGGTATGACACCCCCCCTTATCCTCCCAGCTATGGGTTAAATAGTACCACTACTGTTCTTCTAAAAGGATGGCTCTGACATTAAATAACCTACAAAGGTTGGTATGCCATTAAATAAAAAAACAAATCAACAGGACACTTATTTATTTGATACAGTTTGATAATATATTCTTTCCATATATTTGATTAACCAAGTAATAAAGGGTAATACTTCTACTTTTCTCTCAAAATGACATATCATGGATGGGCAGTCAAAATCAGCTAAGAAGGTAGTATCTACTAACTAAAACTATCAAAGCTAATTATTCAATATAAAAAATGTGAAATATTTCCAATTCATTGTAGATTTCTAATTCAATGTATAATCTATCAAATGATTATTATTTTCATTTTAGACAGGATTCTTTCTCATATACAACGTTAATATACAATGATAAGTCTTATACACATGCAGTAGACACTGCTACAAGCCATATTTTGCTAAGAGATGATAAAAGCAGCAGAAATTCTTCATTTGTTACAGTTTCATATTTATCATCAATGAGAAGCATGCATGTATTTTTTTTTTGTTTGAATATTCTTTTACTTTTTTCTTATGTAAAATCTTTTTCCCTACCACTATTATCAGTATATTACTTAAACTTATTTTGAAAATATCATTGAATATTTTCTTACAGTGGTAAGACTTTTGTTAGAGTTCAGACACTGGATGCCGTCTAGAAGACTTATTAAGAGCAATGGTCAATAGGGATGGATACAGAGAGAGAATCAGGGGAATCCATGCTGTTGGCATACTTGATGATGATGATGATTTATTTAGAATAATCATGCTAAGTAATTACTAATAGCACATTCATATATGAGCATACAGAGACATATATGAATAGAGAGAGAGAGGAAAATTATTAGCTAAAAAGAGAGAAAGTAAGTTCTTTTTCAAACATAAGTAAAGTAGGCAAACTTAGTCAAGGGTGACCCAAAGGCTCCCTTTTCAATAGCTACAACACTGAGGTGTAGGGGAGGATGCTACTTCATTCACTGGATTGCTCCACTTTAGCCTTGATCCTTACTCCATAATGCTGAGTGTTAAGCAAGGCAGCATCAAGTACCATTTTTTGAGCCTTTGGTATGACTCGACTTGGAATTGAACTTCAGTTTCCTGGACCATTGGCAAACACTCTACTCAAGTTTAGTTAAGAAGAACTTCCTAATTATGATATGTTCAGTGATGGTTTTCCACAGATTAGAATTCAAAGAGTTCAAGAGATATATTTTAGACAAACCTAACATAGACACAAAACATGCGCATAATGCCAGGAAGAGAAGGAAAATACCTGCAATGGATTGCGAGAAATATATATTAACTCATCCTCAATCACTTTTAGAATACATTATAATTCTCCTTAAATCAAGCACTTCCAACAGACTCATTTGCTCTTATCAAGACTGTGTGTTGTGCTATATTTTTCTAAAAGGAGACACTTGTGCCATAATGGTTATGCTTATAGGAAATGGACACAGCAAATCCTGGACAAGGTTGTTTGCATTCCACATAGCACTTGGCAAAGGTACGAATCTATCTATTCTCTCTCGAGCAATGTATAAATAGTAGTGTAGATTGGCTCCTTTCACTTTGGTATGTCAACGAGTCTAGAAGGAAAACTTTGAATTCAAATCTGTTAAACTGCACTTAAAAAATTGACCTTGTGTCACATCTTGCTGGTGCAGAAGGGTTGTATTTATATATATATATATATATATGAAACTGAAAGTTTGGTTTCAGTTTCTTTGTTTAATGGCATATCAATCTTCATGGCATTTAATGTCAATGCCATCCTTGGATAAGAACAGCAGTGATACTATTTAACCCATAGTTGAGAGGATACAGAGGTTGATAAATTTCCTAATAGTCTAAGTACAAAAGTGAATGGCATAGTATAACTGGAGTTCAAAATCCAAGGCTACAGTCCAGCACTTTAGCCATAACACCATGGAGACTGCCTCACTGTGAAAGTTGGTGTTTTTAGTGTAAGGAAATGGGATGTACAACCCAAGTTCAAATCCTGGACAAGGTTGTTAGCATTTCACTTCACACTAATGGACTTGGGAAACACATGAATCCATTTCTTCTCCCGCCCCCAGTTATGGATGAATAGTAGGGCAGATTGTGTTCTTTAAATTTGGTTGGGCAACTTGTCAAGAAAAAGGAAAACTCTCAATTTAAACCAGCTTCAGTCTGCATAGAATTTGACCTTTTGTTGCATGCTGGCATTGGTTTGGTTTCTTTGTTTAATGGCATACCAGCCTTTATAGGTTATTTAATGCCAAAGCCATCCTTCTAGAAGAACAGTAGTGGTACTATTTAACCTATAACTTGGAGGATAATTGACCTTTTGTTGCATGCGGTCCATGGCAGTAGCGTTGGTTTGGTTTCTTTGTATAATTGCATACCAGCCTTTATAGGTTATTTAATGCCAAAGCCATCCTTCTAGAAGAACAGTAGTGGTACGATTTAACCTATAACTGGGAGGATAAGGGA
Organism: Sepioteuthis lessoniana; assembly: GCA_963585895.1. Lineage (NCBI taxonomy): Eukaryota > Metazoa > Mollusca > Cephalopoda > Myopsida > Loliginidae > Sepioteuthis > Sepioteuthis lessoniana. The sequence continues at coordinate 94,695 of CAUZXS010005979.1, forward strand.
GCTCATACCTTTCCCAAGGTTATTAGTCCAAAAGTGAATGTAATAGCACAACTAGAGTTTGAACTCGCTTACAGTCCATCACTTTAACGATTACACCACGAGGACACCCTCAGGGGTAGGGTTGAGTAAATACAAGCAAACTGTAAAAGTTAATTTTTTTTTCACTGCTGTTTTCCCAAAAAATTTAAATTGCATTTGATAGACTAGTCAATATTATATGGCGGTAGTTTGTCAGTACTTTCCAACAAGCCATCTCCAAGATTAGTCAGAGATGGGGAATAATGGGGCTTACTCTGCCACAATGCATTGGCAAGGGGTCTGAATTCCTAACTGACCTTCTAATCTCATCAAGGTTAGAGAGTTCTATCTACCATACTATTTCAGCATTTGGGCTTAGATTGAAATGTGTTAATTTCCTTGGTTTTTTTTTGGGGGGGGTATTTGGGCAGGATGCAACAAAAACCAGGTGAACCTGGTCCCAGAAATGCCAGCACTACTGCAACACATCCCTCATTGTACAAAAAGAGGAGGATTAAAGTAGTCTGATGCCTACAAGATAGTGGTCATTGGGGCCACTGATATTTTTGACCCTGTTAATGCACATATGATTCCTTGTTAAACTGACTACAGGGTGGAACGATAAAATTGCCGCCATAGAAAAGACGACATGATTCCATTTCTGTTTAATGAAAACCGGTTTTCATTTTTTGTTGCAGACCATCTACAAGTTGGCCAGTTGTGTACAAATCCCAAGAGCAATAGGAGCCTTCTATCATGTCTGAAAGTGACACAATGTTCAACGAGCGAGATCAAAGATGCACCGCTGTACAATTCATGCTCTCTACTGATCCAAGTTATGACAACAGGACCATTCCTCGCACCCTCAAAATGCAAATCTGGATTGCCATGAATAACAGGGACATGCCCAGGGTGATGAAAACAAAGTTTCCGGCTACGGTTATGGTTTTTGGTGTGGTTTCAAGTGAGGGCCACATCGTGCCACCTCACATCTTCGAAGTCGGCTTGAAAGTCAACACCAAAGTGTACCTGGATGTACTGAAGAGTGTGGTGATCCCCTGGTGCAATCAGGTGGCCAGTGGCAGACCCTGGGTGTGGCAGCAGGACTTGGCGCCGGCCCACAAGTTCAATGAGATCCAGGCTTGGCTTCAGAAGGAGTGCTACGACTTTGTACCCTTCTCTCACTGGACCCCCTCCTCCCCTGACCTGAACTTGCTGGACTACTTCGTTTGGTCATACATCGAGAACATCACCAACATGACCTCCCACTATACCAAAGCCAGCATGATCGCCACCATCTGCCGAGTATTCGCCAAGCTCCTGCCGGCTCCATATTGAAGCAGTGATTGAGGCTGAAGGCAGCTACATTGAATAGATGTCAGCGCTACTACATAATCAAGTTACCTGAATTGATTTTTTCAATAAAAGTTTTAAAATAAAACTGTAGTGTTGTTTTCTTTAGGAAATTAATTTTATCGTTCCACCCTGTATATGTCACATACTACAACCAAGATGATGTAGTTAAACTCTGCTTTATTATTTCACCCATATTTGATAGTGTAAGAGAGATGGATTCATGATTTTCCCCAAGAACATGAGTGCAAAATGAACACAGCCTCAACGAGAATTTAAAAGCAGCTTGATGATTCTATTTTCAATGCCATAACATACTCTGAAATATTTATATATTTATATAATAGCCTTATAGAAAGTTCTTTAAAACTTTCTATAAGGTTATTTTCAGTTTTAAAAAATAGATGAATAATTTAAAAAAAAAAGCAAAGTTATATTGTACTAAAGTAAAATAGCCAACATTTCTGATGTTGGCTGTTCATTATCACACCTTTATAGAAAATTAAATCTATTATTAAAAATGCTCTGTAGCTGATTTTTCGATTTTCGAACACTGAGGCCAGGGCTCCAACCTCAGCAGGACGCGCCCCTTTTTTACCCGCGCGAAGAGCGATGCGGTTTATGTATCTGGTTTGAGTACGAGTCATGGTTATCTTTCGATGGCTGTTTTTATTCTCATCTATAGAAGCCACTCTTATAGATGAGCAGCAGTAGTTCCCCGATCGAACTGATAATCCTGAGCGTTATGCCGCAAGACTCACACGTACATCACGCTGCTTCCCATGTGTACGTGGTAGAGAAAAAAAAAAAAAAAAAAAAAAAAAATTTTTCTTTTTACCTTAAGTTTTAACTTAGTTAAAGTCCATGACTGCTGTAAGTTAAAATTCAAAGAAATTTTGGGGTATATTTAATCCTATCATCCGATTCCGGCCCTGACAGGTTTTTATTTTCTAGGTAGAATTCGAATTTTGACTTCGGTTGCTTTTTTTTTTTTTTTTTTTTATGGGGGGGGGCATTTTGGGGTTTTCTTTAGCAAATTTAGAAGTTCGTCTTCCAAAAGTAAAGTTTTTCCTGAAAATTAAGTCGCATAGGTCTTCATTCTTCATTTAAACAACACAGAATACAGCTGAGATTTAAGACATTACTATTTTAAATCAAATGTGCATTTTTAAATGAACAGTTTAGTAGAATAAATTTACTGACCTCTGTGAAAAAAACTTCTGGAAACGGAATCACTTCCAACGTATGCATACTATTTCAAAAAATGAAGGATTGAATTATTACTAATAATAATAGTATGTGGAAGACTAGACAATTCGACGATATACTGCTCCGGCAATGCAACGCAGTCTATAGTCAAAATAGGATAGAAAGATAGACGAAGGGATGCATCCTTCCATTCCCTAAAAAAGGCGACCTCGAACTAGCCAAGAACTACCGAGGGATAACACTCACATCCATAGCAGCCAAAATATACAATGCCCTGCTACGAAACCGCATAGAACCCAAAATAGACAACATCCTTAGGAAAAACCAAAATGGCTTCCGGAGAAATAGATCCACAACCTCACAAATACTGACCATCTGTAGAATCCTTGAAGGCGTTCGGGCAAAAAACTTTCAGGCAACATTACTATTTGTCGACTTTACCAAGGCCTTCGATTCCATACACAGAGGGAAGATGGAGCAAATCCTACTAGCATACGGCCTACCAAAAGAAACCGTAGCAGCGATAATGATTCTCTACAGATACACCAAAGTGAAAGTACGTTCACCAGATAGAGACACGGAATACTTCGACATTGTTGCAGGAGTACTACAAGGAGACACACTCGCCCCGTACCTCTTTATCATCTGTCTAGACTATGTGCTTAGGACTTCGATCGACAAAATCAGAGAAAATGGCTTCGAGCTGACTAAGAGAAGAAGCAAAAGGTACCCCGCAAAAACAATCACGGACGCCGACTACGCTGATGACTTGGCGTTACTAGCGAATACGCCTAATCAAGCAGAGATACTACTGCATAGTCTGGAACGGGCCGCAGCAGGCATTGGCCTCCATGTCAATGCAAACAAAACTGAATATATGTGTTACAACCAAACGGGAAACATTGCCACACTAGACGGAGCCTCTCTGAAACTAGTAGATAAATTCTCCTACCTAGGAAGTAGCATCTCATCAACTGAAAAAGACATCGACACACGACTGACGAAGGCATGGACAGCTATCGATAGGCTCTCGATCATATGGAAGTCGGACCTAACGGATAAAATGAAACGCAGTTTCTTCCAGGCAGCGGTTGTGTCGATACTACTATATGGATGCACCACATGGACGCTAACGAAGCGGCTGGAGAGGAAACTAGACGGAAATTACACAAGAATGTTGAGAGCAGTATTAAACAAGTCCTGGCGACAACACCCCACGAGACTTCAACTATACGGACACTTGCCCCCCCATCACGAAAACTATACAAGTTAGACGAACCAAACACGCGGGACACTGCTGGAGAAGCAAGGACGAGCTCATAAGCGATGTACTCCTGTGGACCCCCACTTATGGATGTGCAAAAGTAGGACGACCAGCACGAACTTACATACAGCAACTATGTGAGGACACAGGATGTAACTCTGAGGACCTGCCGGAGGCGATGAATGATAGGGAGAAATAGCGAGAGAGGGTCAGGGATATCCGCGCTGGCGGCGCGAGATGATGATGATGATGATTAAAAATGCAATAAGTACATTGCTAAAAGTAAAACATCAGATTTCTTTGGTAGTAATTTTATGATCCATCAAACTGAGCATCATAGTAAAAATAAAGTTGGTGACCTTAGTCAAGGGTGACCCAAAGGCTCCCTTTTCAATAGCTACTACACCGAGGTGTAGGGGAGGGCACTACTCCATTCCCTGGATTGCTCCACTTTACCCTTGATCCTTACCTTGTATCGCTGAGTGTTCATTAAGGCGGTATCAAGTACCATTTTTTTGAGTCTTTGGCATGACTTGACCTGGGATTGAACCCCAGTCTCCTGGACTATTGGCGAACACTCTACTCACATATTAATATCAAAGGTACAATAGATTTTACATAAATTAGGCAGACAGCAAAAAGGAGCAGTTACACAATTCTAATTAAAAAAAAAAATAAAAAATAAAAAAATTAAAAAAAATCAAACTTGATATTAAAATACCCTGTGACAGATTTACAAATCTTATACTGATTGAAAGAAAGAAGGATTTTATGATTTTGTTTCAAATTTAAGTTTCTCTCTTGGATATATTCATCACCAAGATTAGAATCTGTAACACAGGTCAGAAAATTCCATGAATAAATATAAGAGTAACATTTTAAAAGATTTAAGCAGTTGAGAAACTGTACTAATTAGCAGAACATTAAAATGAAAATTAAAAGGTGAATTACAAAAAGAATAATCGATTGGTTTTAATGGTATGTCAACCAATCTAAGTTTATTTAAGAGGTTAGGAAATTGCACATACATATATGCACACACATTATATAAAAGTAAAAGTTGGCGACCATAGTCAAGGGCGACCAGAAGGCTCCCTTTTCAGTAGCTACTATACCGAGGTGTAAGGGAGGGCGCTACTCCTTTCCCTGAATTGCTCCACTTTATCCTCAATACGTACCTTATATTGCTGAGTGTTAAGCAAGGAGGTATCAAGTACCATTTTTAAGTCTTTGGTATGACGCATCCTGGGATTGAACCCCAGTCTCCCGGACCAATGGTGAACACTCTAACCACTAGACCAATGAGCCAGTACACACACACACATACATATATATATATATATATATATATATATATGCACACTTACATATATATTGACACACATACACACACACATTATATACACACACCAACATAAATATTCATACATATACGTACACCAACGAAAAATAAGACTTACATAGATATTTCTTTTGAGGGTATAAAATTTTAAAAATGAATAACTGATAAACTCTTAAATCATAATCTTACTATTTCTATAAAAGAATATTTGTATAGTCAATATAATTTACAAAAAGGTCAGTTTAATGTAATTTTTGCTAAATTTATTGTATTATTACTTTGTGGACTATCCACCCTTTTCAGAAAATATCTGTGATATATTCAGTCTGTTGAATTTCATTTAAGAAGTATTTCCATCATAAACAAACACAAAAAAGGGGGGGATGATAATTTCAGAAAATATATGTAAAAAAACCAAATTCATTTTTTATTCAGTATTTCAGTGTTTCTTTTGATAACATCATCATAAAAATCTAACTTATTTAGGCTATTCTTTTTTTTTTTAGATAAAATAATATTTTTAAAAAAGAATAAATTGAAATAAAATATATCACATGCATTAATTCTTTATGAATGACAAACTTTTCACTTTTGAAAAGAGATTTGAAAAAATAAAAAGGCCAATAGTGAATATTTATCCCATATTTTGAAGCATAAAATGAACTTTCAACTTAAGAAGAAAGAAAAAAAGAGATTTGACTTAAAATCACTTGCCATCCAAAATTGACGATCAGACTTGGAACCAAACCAGAGATTTAAAAAGCTGGGCCAGTGTGGTCTGAGAGTCAAGAAAATTTCCTTTAATTTTATTTTTCCATCAGGTTTCATACTAAATGTAGAGTGCTTTTTATATACAACAAAATTCATATTTATTCTTTCCAAAGAGAGAATGATTGGTAAAGAATAGTGTCTGATTTGAAACCTATAAAAAATACAAATGTTTTTCGTTGATTTTTTTCATTTTGAAAGAAACTATTAATAGACTACCTGAGCATCTCCATAGTTAGCAATCAATTTCCACAAACCAATTACTACTTAACAGTGATTTCAATCTTGCTGCCTAGTGCCAAATGTAAGCTTTGTTTACAGTTAAATCAGGCTTAAAGTACTGGTTTCTGATTGATCATAGAAGTGAACGGCAATGATCTTATTCAGAACTTAGAGGAATGACCATTTATCAACAGCAGGTACCACAAGGCATTTGTCCTAGACCAAACAAAGCTTACTAAATCCTTTAAATATTCTAAGTATCACTATAAGTAACTACTTTTAATCAAATGTTTTTCACTGAATGGTTTGGTGGTATATCTACCATTGCAAGGTATTTAATGCCCAATCCTTTATATATAATAAACAAAAAAAATTTAAAAAATAATTATATATATATATATATATATTTCTAAACATTTTGTAGATAACATCTTTAAATGAGCCTGAGCTCATTATTTGTTTGCACACAGTTAAATAGTTTCACTTATTTCTATCTAATATGAACAATCCTATCGACAATTAATCATTTGTTTACACACAGTTTAATGTTTTCAAGTCTCACTATGTATCCCTAAGAATTCAATTAAACATCAGTTTACACACAGTTTAATGATCAAATAGTTCTAATTCAAACAATTCAGTCCTATTTGACCCATAGATCGAACCCTATCAGGTACTACTACTCCGGGCCAGAGTGGATCTGCGAGCAATGGCAATGAAGGAGTATTCCACAATCCCCAAAGCTCCAGCATTACTGGAGCCTCACCATCAGATTGTTTAGTGTCATATCCATGACATTTGTTAGGGGAGTCTTACCTCTTTACAGAGATGCAGTTGGTGTATTCTGCAACCCCAGCTGACTGGGCCATTTCACTAAATGTTTTTAGAATAAGTTTACCATCTACATGGTAAGTATAATTTTTTTTTTTTTTTTTTTTTTTTTACACAATATGCTTTGTTCAATGTTGATAAAAAATTTTAAAAAATAAAAATGCAACAGATAAAGTATATAAATAAGTGGTACAAAAATAACTGACTTTTTAACACATAAAAGTTATAAGTTGTATTTTTGTATAGGTCACCATCAAAGTAACCCATATTAAAAATAGCAATAAATCCATAATTTCAACACGTTTTACAACTGCTTCCAGAAAAATGGATTTGGCTTTCAAAAGTTCAAAACAAATTTAAACACAAACAAAATATGGAAACAAAGTGATGAAATCAATAACATTCAGGATCCAGCCAAATCAATAAGAGACAATTGTGCCAATAACTCAACACTTGGCATACATTTGCTCTCAAAGAATACAATACAGTAAAAAGAAAAAAAAAAAGATTTTATATTGCTTGGTAATGATATGCAGATCTAATCAAATATCAATTACTTTTACAGGTTTTGAGCTATGAGGGCTTTTATTGTAGAGTTATCAACTATAAATTCCATAAACATTCACCAATCATTTTTTATTCAATGAATACTCCAAGTTCAAGCAAGTCTTTCAACAATTTCAAATAGCAACATAAAAAGAATCAGAAATAGAAAGAGCCAAAAATGACATTATAAATATATTGTACTTACTGTCTATAAAAGATCACCCGCAAAGATATTGTCATCATTTTAATGTGTATCATAAAAAGCAACATCAAAACTAACAAAAAGTAGATGGTCTTTAAACAGTTCAAGTGAATACAACTGAAGCTAAACAAACAGAAAAAATACACAGTTAATTTAGGAAGTGTGCTAAGCGTAAATAACAAGTTCAAATCCAAGACCAAGCTGTTTGAGTTTCAGTTCACACCAATGCCTTTGGGAAAGACATGAATCCATTTAATCTCCCTCCAGTTATTGGTAGATAGTAGGACAGACTAGATTCTTTAGCTTTGGTAATGCAATTTGTCTTGGAGAAGGAAAACTCAGCTGTACTTTGCTTAAAAATTGACCTTATGTCACATCCTGTTTGTGACAGGAAAATTGGGTAAATACTGTACATACACTGTTCATTTTATATAAGATGGATAATCTGGTTTTTCGTTTGGTTTCTATGTTTAATGGTTTACTAACCTTCTTGGTTTATTTAATCCAAAGGCTATCTTTGCAGAAAAACATCAGTGATCCTATTTAACCCATTGCTGGGGATAAGAAGTTCAATGCCTTTCTCAAAGATAGTAGTCGAAAAGTGAAAATAATAGAGCAAATGGAGTTTGAACTTGTTTACTTTGAGGCCGCAGTCCAGCACTTAAGACATTACACCACAGGGTCTCTGCCCTGTCTGTTTTTAGTCCTCAAAAAATTAGATATCCAAAAACATTAATAATAAAATAAATTTTTACATCTAGTAAAATATAACACCTTTTAAAATGAGGTCAGTTGAAAAAATGAAGTGTGTGTGTGTGTGTGTGTGTGAATATATATATATATATAATTTTCTTTTTAATCCATTTCAAATATAATGAAGTAAGAAACTTTGATATTGATAAAATGTGAGTTAAGTGAAAAAAAAAAAAAAAAAAAAAAGCAAAATGTTCAGTACAGTTAGTGCGACAGATCCTTCTGGCAATCAACAAGTATTCTCTGAAAAAGCAAGTGTCTATGTTTAGCTTCCAGGTAACAGCAGAGAGACTTTATGACATCAAATATTCAAATTTATTATATCTTTTGCATATATAGAAGGTAAAGAATTGGAAGAAGCATGAAATTAGATAATTCAAGTAAAATTAAATAGTTTTAGAATTTCATACGACAAGACAAATCATGTTCTCTAATACCATATTGAAAATGCTTGGAGTGCTATATGCAGAATATATGCCATGCCCTTAAAAGATCAAAATATATGTTCTTATGTTATATTCCCATTACTTCTGAATAATTTAGAATTCAGTTGAGTATAACATATAGTATCAATTTTATCCCCCATTGAAGCATTTCTGTTGAAAATGGATTTGTATATATTCCATGGAGGCGCAATTAGCTTTATGGTTATTATCAAAAACGGAATCAGCCAACCGAATTCAAATCTTGAACAAGGGTGTTTGTCTTTCACTCCGCACTAATGTCTATGAGAAAAGGTATGACTCCATCTCTCCTCCCACGTCTGACTATGTGTATATAGTAGGGTAGAGAGAGTTCTTTACTCTTGATAAGGCCACCAGTCAAGGAGAACGAAAACCGAATGCAAACCTGCTTTAATTTGCTTAAACGGCAACTTTGTATTACATATTACTCATGGAAATTTACAGGTGGATTTTTTTTTTTTTAAAACAAGTTTACAAAATTCAGTAGGTTGCAGAACACGATATATTACTTAAAATCAGTGCATATATATATATATATATATATATATATATATTGGTATCATCATTTTTAAAGACCTGATGATAGTTTATTAAAAACAAAACATTATAGTCTTAACTTTCTTTCACATAAAAACTCATCACTTTGGATTACTTTGTTTTTCAATTTTTTTCCATATTTTTATTTCTCTCCATATATAAAACAAACCTCTAAAAAGGTTGACTTAAATCATTCAAAGAATACTACATAACAACAAACTGTTTATATGACCCATGATATCAGCTGAAGATGTAGGGGGGGGTCTATATGTTACTCCACACTCTGCAGCAGCAAATGTTATTGCATTCATTTATTCACATTCAAGAGAACAGTAATCAGTTAGTAACAAGAAAAATGAAAAGCTTAAATTATTTTATGATTTTCTTTGCTTAGCAAAAAAAGATGTTGGAGACTCTGCCACCTCTAATTATAACCTGTTAAGTGAAAAAAAAGCATTGGAATTTTGCTAGTACTCAGACCAAAGCATAGAATACACCGACTGCATTCCTGCAGAGGGGTTAGGCTTCCCCAACGAGTGTCCTGGATATGACATTAAACAATCACATGGTGAGACACCAGTAATGCTGGAGCTTTGAGGAATGCAGAGTATTCCTTTATTGCCATCACTCCCAGGTCCACTCTGGCCCGGAGGGATAGCACCTGATAGGGTCCTATCTATAGATTGAATAGAACTAAAGTGTACTTATGCTAAATTGAATTGTTTGAAATAGAACTGTTTATATGTATAAAAATGGATTTGGCATTAAGTAACCTAAAATGATTGATATGCCACAAAACCAAACCAAACTGGATTTGGCATTAAATAACCTCCAATAGTTGATATGCCATAAAAGCAAATCAAACCTAGGTAATTTTCCAGCCTCTTATAAAGGCTTCCCCCATAGATTCCTTCTTTTTTTAACACAAATTCTAAGATATTAATTTTCTCCAAATGTAATTTTTAAGAAATAAAAAAAATCAAGTTGTTTATATTATAAAAATGAAGAAGTCATAAATAATAGTTGATGGAAACTTCACTAAAAATAAAATAGATATTTCATTCAATATCACAAAAATCGACAATATTATAGCATTATAAGGTAAGGATCAAAGGTATAGTGGAGCAATCCAGGGAAGAAGTAGTGCCCTCCCTTACACCTTGGTGTAGTAGCTATTGAAAAAGGAGCCATCGGGCCATCCTTGACGAAGGTCGCCAACTTTACTTACTTTAGTTAGGTTGCTCTGTTTAATTACATGATGATTAGTAAGCTAGACTAGCAAACCTTCACAAAATAGTTCAAATTTCATTGACTGCCACATCTAAGCAAAAAAAAGCTTTTAGGGTGTCACAGGTGCTATATTGACAAGCAAACCTTCATGAGTGAGTTTGAGTCTCACTTGGTGCCCCATTCATACAGCCTCATGCCATATCTAAGCAAAAACACTTTTAGGATGCCTCAGGTACCTGTAATGATTAGCAAGCTAGACTAACAAACCTTCACAAATGAGTCCAAGTCTCATTAGGTGCCCCATTCACATGGCCTTGTGCCACATCTAGGCAAAAAGCTTAGTAAATCACTTATTTCTAACAATCTTCGTGGGTGATTTAATGCCAAGTCCATACTTGTAGAAGGATTGTCGTGATACAATTTAAACCATAGCTGGAGAAGGATAAGGGGGTTCTGATCTTTCCTAGGGGTAATAGTCCAAAATTGAACATAATAGCATGACTGGAGTTTGAGCTCGCTGACAACTATGTCGCAGGCTAGCAAGTAAACACTACACCATAGGGATTCTCCCTTTAGGCTCTTTTGGTAGATGTCAATATTCTAAGATTTTTTTCTCATAATAACTAAGTAAAAGTAAAGTTGGCGACCTTAGTCGAGGGTGACCCGAAGGCTCCCTTTTCAATAGCTACTACACTGAGGTGTAGGGGAGGGCGCTACTTCATTCCCTGGATTGCTCTACTACCCTTGATCCTAACCTTATCATATTTACCAACCCCTCCGCTCGGGCAGGATATGACACAAGGTCAATTTTTAAGCGGAGTTTAACAGGTCTGAATTCAGAGTTTTCCTTCTCTTAGACTAGTTGCCTCACCAAGGCTGAAGAACCTAATCTGTCCTACTATTTACCCATAGCTGGAGGGAGAATAATTGGATTCATACCTTTCCCAAGGGTATTAGTGCTATGTGAAATGCAATCAGTCTCGTCCAGGATTTGAACTCGTATCGTCGTGTTCAATTCCTACGACGAAAACCATTGATCCTAACCTTATAGTGCTGAGTGCTAAGCAAGGCGGCATCAAGTAACATTTTTTGAGTCTTTGGTATGACTTGACCTGGGATTGAACTTCGGTCTCCCAGACCATTGGTGAACACACTACTCATTAGGCCTATGGCCCAGTTCATAATAACTAGTCATCACAAATGAACTGTTTTTGAGGTATTATTTTTCATTAATTATGAGGAGGAGTCAATTTGCCATGTAAATGTCTTGTAAAATGCACCCACCTACCGGTGCTTATTGAAAATACAAAGTCTATCAACATGCATGTGAGTTTGACTGGTTAGAAACAGTATTTGCAGTGTTGTCACCATGGTGCTATTCTGCTAGAGAGTCACTGATACCAACAGCTGATACAGCACGATCAGAAATCATTAGGAGATTAAAGTAGCTGCATCCGTACAACCCTTCGGTCATGGAGAGAATTGGTCCTCCATCTACCCACTGTGGGCAAAGGGTTGCATTTTACAAAACATTTCAATGGCAAATTGCGCCCCTCACATACACACATCTGTCAAAATTATCAAGAAATCATTAGTATTTCAAAACAGAGCATTTTTTGGCAACGAATCACTGGTTTGGTTTTATGACATTAACAATTGCTGGTTATTTAATGCCACATAGCGTTTTTAGATTATTATCAAATATATGATTTATAAACATATTTTGTTGATACATAGTTAAATGATCTAACAGTTTTATTTCGTACAATTTAATTTAGTCTTAGTCAACAAAGTTAAATCATTCCAAGTATTGCTAATTATCACTAACAATTCAATTAAACTATCAGTCATTTGCTTATACTCAGTTAAATGATAAAACAGTTCTATTTTAACAATTCAGTTTAACATAAGTCATTTGTTTGCACTCAGTTTAAATGCCAACAGTTCTATTTGACCCATAGATAGGACCCAACCAGGTGCTACCATACCTGGGAGTGAAGGCAATGAAGGAGACTCCACATTCTTCAAAACTCCAGCAATACTGGAGCCTCACCATCAGATTGTTTAATGTCATAACAGGACACTCGTTAGAGGGAGGTCTTACTCCTCTGCAAAGATACAGTCAGTGTATGCTACAGCACCAGCCGACTGGGCTAGATTAATGAATGAGAAAAAAACCCTTAATGATCGTAGTGTGACAGCTGGAGACCAAAGCCAGGCGCAGCACGATCATTAAGTTTTTTCTCGTTCATTTCTTTCAAAAATGACTTGTTTTCTGTGATTCAGTAATTTGCTATGCTTTTTGCTTCGATATGGCACAAGGCTGTATGAAGGGAGCAGCCAATGAGATTAGAACTCACTCTTGTAGGTTTGCGAGTCAAGCTCGCGAACCATTACACCGTTTTGTGGTTTTTCTGTGCGCGTGCGCAGTGTGGTATAGAGCACTGGTCGGAGTACAGTTAACAAAACAGGACAAACTGACTCCGACCTCTTGATTTACGAAAAACCATTGATATCTAAAAAAAATTCAGTTATAACGATTGGTTATTGTTTGAAAAAGTCTTAGAATAAAGAGATCTACCTAAAAAGCATAGAATAATGTGGATAAGACGGAGGTAGCATTAAAAAATTACCAATAAAATGCTCCCATTGTGTGAATACCACTATAAGAAAACATGTATAAAAAAAACGTTAAAAGAAGAAGAGACCAGCAGCTTTTTATTTTTGAAATATTTTACGGCAGCAAATGAGAAACAAAAACAACGTGGATAAAACGGACTACAACTTTGAGAAGTCCTTAACATACCAGAACTTGTTGAGTTCGTGTCTCATTGGGTGCCCCATTCAATCGGCCTTGTGCCACATCGAAGCAAAGAACTTCGTAAATTACAACATACCAGAACTTGTTGAAACAAGATTTCAGCAGTTCTATTCTTCTGTCCTCATCAGGTATAAAATCCAAGAAATTAAAAAAAAAAAAAAAAAAAAGAAACTTTTCGTTTAGTACGAAAAAATGGTTACAAGTATATGAACAGAATGAATCCATTTCAGTAATGACATGGGTAATTCCAAATTATAGACAGGGTGGGTGGGGTTTTGTTCAACACCTGATTTGCAATGCAAAGAAATCAACAGTCGGTTGAAGTCCATACTCGACTCCTTCTTGTTGTAGACAAATCATAGTTTAAAATAAAATCCAATGTTTATCAGGGAAGGAAGCCAGAATGAAGCTTTTCTGAAAGCAAAATATATCAATTTGATTTTCCATATCGTCTTTCTTTTTTCACAAGCCGATATCTGCCACCTTCTTCAACTTACTCTCTAATGATACTCTCATCAATTATTTGAACTTCATCCCACTGGAGTTATTGTGCATTTTTTTCTTTTTAGATATGGACTGCCAAACTAAATTTTTCTACGAAAATTTTGGTTATAGCTTTCTTATGTTACCTAAATATGATGTTAAATGGAAGGCTGCTTTTATCTCGTACCTATAGAATTTTAAATTAAACTCTTTTCTCATAAGGGATCAACTCTAGTTAAAAGATTGCAAAGAGTATTTTTTTAAAACGCTAACATGATTTTATAAAATTGACAAAACTTGTGGATCCATTCCACTGTCTTTCTTGGATACATTATGCTTGCTGTAGCGACAACATAATTGGTACTGAGGAATGGAAGTGCATGGTGTAACGATTATAGTCTTAGAAAATGGATACAGCAGCTCAAATTCAAATCCAAGACCAAGCCGTTTTCAAAAGTCATGAATCTATCTCTTCTTTCCTTAGCTATGAGTAAACAGTAGAGCAGACTGGGCTCTTTAGCCTTGGTATGGCAACTAGTCTAAGAGAAGGAAAACTCTAAATTCAAACCTGTTAAATTCCCTTTAAAAATTGACTGTGTCACATACTACCGATGACGGAGGGGTTGGGTAAATACATATTGGTAATAGGGATTCTCCTCCTATCCCTCATCATCAAGAATAAATAGATATTACTTTAGATGGTGCTATTAAAGTCCCTTAATTCTTATAGCTTCAGTGAATCTTTGACAATGAATTCTGTTCTGTGTAAAAGGCTATAAACCAGTTGTTTTTTTAATGCAGAACTGATGGTTCAACTCCAAGTTCAGATATAACCCAGTAATAATATATTCTCCCTCTTTAGGTATTAACTAGATATCAAAAAAAAAAGAAGTTTGTTATTACATTCCTTCTCGATTGTGAATTGCATGGAAGGTCTGAGTTCATCCCAACAGAACCTATATATCTCCCGGTTGAGCCATAGACTAAAAGTATCATTTACATACCTAACTAGATCATCATCAATGGATCTTTAAAAAAAATCTTAGGAATGGAAATGGCCAGGAAAAGTGGAAACCTCATAGTCAGGCATTCTTTATGATAAATATGACCTAAATTGAATATATGCCATACTTATAGAAAATATTAACATCTCCATTACTGTCAAAGGAGATGCTAGAACGAGTTCTCAAACCTGGGTAATTTTCTGGTTTGTTATGGAAAACATGTAAAGCTTTTTATATATGTACCATTTCAAAGAGGGTAACCATATCAAAACTCACCAATAATAATGATATTGGCACTCACTATTCCATTCAAGGAAGTAGGCTGAGTTCTCCACATAAAATGATGTATTACCTGAATTTTAAAATGTTTTAAAATGCTTACCTAGAAGCATCTCAATGGATGACATGTTGAGCCACAGTAATTCATTATGGATCTTAAAAGTATGAATTAACTCAACACCTTCACAATGTGCAGGATGTGACACAAGATCAATTTCCAAGTAGAGCA
This sequence comes from Sepioteuthis lessoniana, assembly GCA_963585895.1. Lineage (NCBI taxonomy): Eukaryota > Metazoa > Mollusca > Cephalopoda > Myopsida > Loliginidae > Sepioteuthis > Sepioteuthis lessoniana. The sequence continues at coordinate 110,250 of CAUZXS010005979.1, forward strand.
ATTTTGGTTCAAATTTAAAGTTTTCCTTCTCCTAGACTAACCAAAGAAAAAGAATTCAATCGGGCCACCTATTTACCCATACCTACGGGTAGAAAACGGTTGGAGAAGAAGCTAGACGGCAATTACACAAGAATGCTGCGAGCAATCTCGAACAAGTCCTGGTGGCAACACCCCACAAGACACCAACTGTACGGCCACCTGTCTCCTATCATGAAAACTATTCAAGTTAGACGAACCAGACATGCAGGACACTGCTGGAGAAGCAGGGACAAACTCATAAGTGATGTACTCTAATGGACCCCCACACATGGCCGTGCAAAAGCAGGATGACCAGCACAAACATATATTCAGCAACTATGTGAGGATACGGGATGTTGTCCTGAAGACCTGCCTAGGGCGATGAACGATAGGGAAAAGTGGCCAGAGAGGGTCAGGGATATCCGTGCTACCAGCACGACATGATGATGATGACGGGTAGAAGAGATGGACCCATGTCTTTCCTAAGGGCATGTGAAATATTAAGAGCTTTGTTCAGGGTTTGAACTTGGTTCACTGATTCTATTTCTTATGATGGTGACTATTATGCTAAGTCTTAGAGGTATCTCTAAATTGTGTCTTTTTTGTATATTTACTTCCTGCTAATACTCTTGGGAAAGGCATGAATTTATCTATCATCTCCCTCAACAATGGGTAAATAGTAGGACAGACTAGATTCTTTTGCAACCAGTCTAGGAGAAGAAAACAGGATTCAAACCAACTGTACTCTGCTTAAAAATTGACTTTGTCATATTCTGCCAGTAGCAGAAGGGTTGGTTTGATCGAGTTTCTTTGTTTAAGGGCATATTAACCTTCATGGGCTATTAAATGCCAAAGCCATCCTTGTAAAATAGCAGTGATACTATTTAGCCCACAGCTGGGAGGATAAGGGGTTTCATACCTTTTCCAAGGGTATTAGTTCAAAAAAGAACATAAGAATGCAACTAGAGTTTGAACTAACTTACTTTGAGGCCACAGTCTAGCACTTGAGCCATTATGCCACAGAAACTCCACCTACAGAGGTTGAGTAAATACATGAATTGTGTATTTTGGAAAGTTAATGGGTTTGGATAGTATTAAGTTCTCCAAAACCTGTCTAACCCTCTATCTTATTTCATCCCCCTGATGTTTCAACAGTTTTGAGGCCTCTTTCTCCAATAAAGTTATTAAATTCAAACAAAACTCTGTAACAGTTAATCTCTAATAGCCAGATTTTTAAGTAGCTTCCTTGAGATTAGCTAATTTGTTGATTTGTGAAAAGGACAACCATCTTTGTGTAACTTTGTTTCTATTCTCCTTGTTTAGTAACCAAGGATTTTTAGTATGTTTTTTCCCCAAAAAATAAGTTTATATGACCTTTCCAAATCTTAATTGATTTTGATTCTGTCCTTTTCAACTGTGATCTTCCTAAGGAGATTTTGTTTCTTTACTTCATAGGATTTTTCCTTGATGATGTTTTAATCATTGAATATGACTTCTCTCTTTCATCAAAGCATGACTTGAAGAAGATTATCCTTTTTCTTTTCCTTTGATTATACACCTGATAAGTGTTGAAGAATGGATGAAATTGTGTTAACAACATCAATAATATGAAGAGTGAGTTCATTTGTCTGAACAATTCCTGGTTATGCTAATGTAAAGAAAATTTGATCATGAACAGACAACTAAATAAAACATGTTGTCTAAACAGAAATGAAAGTTAAATAAAACTATTATTTTATATTGGTTTTTCATTAAAACCGATATTTTGACAAAACCAAATGCCAATACACTTTTCAGCAAAATTGGTTACCTAATCAGGATATTATATTCAAATACTCTGTTGTTGAAATAGTCTTATAAATCAAAGTATACAGCAATGAAAAATATTTGTCTAATGATAATTTACTAGAAAGCATTATTACATTTTAAATCTGATTTTTATTATTTCAACTTTAATTTCAAAAGTCTTAGTTTTAAAATAAACCAATTCTCCAACAAAAAATTTTACAAAATCTCTAGGTTAAAAACATTTTTTCATGTTTTTAATCTTAGCATAATTCACCAAATATCTATTTTGCCCATTGTCATCGTTTAACTCCAGAATAGCTAAAGATATCGTGAAATATATATAGTAACTAATGAGACCATCTAATGTGCTTTTAGCAGATTAGTTTTGAAAATCCCAAAACGTTTAAACATTTTAGTGAGAGGTTTGATTTATAATGAAAGCATAATGCTAAACTAGACCCTTAATCAATCAGATTAGCTAAAATAAATCTTTATCTTTTTGTTTAACCATATAACGTAGATACTTTGCCAAATTTTTCTTAATAGAAACCAAAGTTATGATCTTTTATTCCATGACATTTTTTCCTGTGACTTTTCTGGTTGCCAGAATTCAAGGCTAGAAAATTTTTTATTAATATTTATAATATAAGCAATAGTCCCTATGGGACCATAACTATTATTTAGTGCAATTTTACCATACAGTTTATTGTTTCACTTGCAGTATGTAGTTTATTACATTGTTTCTATTGTAGTATATGGTTTACTTCATTGTTTCTGTTGTAGTCTACTATGCTGTTTCTATTGTAGTATGTGGTCTACCACTTTATTTATATTGCAGTATGCAGTCTACTGCATTGTTTCTATTGAAATAGTCAATCAACCATATCATTTCTATTGTAGTATGCAGTCTACCACGTTGTTTCTATTGTAGTATGTGGTCCACTATATTGTTTTGATTGTGATATGCAGTCTACCGTATTGTTTCTAATCCAGTGTGCACTCTATCTTTCAAAATTGATTTTAGAATTTAGTATAACATAAAATTCTATTACAGATTTACTCCTATTTATTAAAAACTATTTATTAGGAAATTTAGAATTAATAAAAGGCAATTAAAATTCTAAGGCTTGTAAACAGTTTGTACATCTGGTAAAATAAATGAACAAATCGGCTTAATTTTTTTAATTATTTCTGAGCAAAAATACACAAGGTGAGATTGCAAAATTTTAACTGGCACTCCTCATTGTCTTTTTTTAATTTGAATTTTGGTATCTGGCCATTGCAGAATATTGAAAGTCAAAATATGTGGGTAAAATCCTTGTAACATATGTCAGTCCAACAGTCGCAGTCTCATTCATATTTCTTTGAAAATGTGGTTGACTCTGCATTTATACTATCTGGAAGCAGGAAGGTAATTACCTCTTGTTCCTACATCTCCCTTCTCCTCCCCTACATGAAGGCAAGGTCATACGAGGAGTAGACAGTTCTTAGGAGCCCACTATGTTATGCAAAAGTAGTCTGAATTGGACTCAAGGAATTCTCAATGGCATGCATTGTGTGTACCAAGGGCATGATGATGTACAAGTGCCTCTTGTTGGGTGTTCAGCTGTTGCATGGGTGTCACTACTGGCAGGAATTGAGGAATTAGAATGCATGACTGGAATTGTGGGCTCAAGCAGTGCACTTGGTATGGGAATGGACTTGTTTTGAAATTCCACCTTTTTCAGGAAATGGCAATTTCTAAGTGTAATCTTGCTTGATCCATCAACTCTGATTCGATATTGGCAACAAGGAAGGGGCATAATTACTTTCCCTGTAATGGTTCAGTGGCAGTTGGACTGATTTTGTATAGTTACAGTATTAGCTTGCTGAAGAGGACAGAAGCTATGTATATATCTATTATATCTCTTTGTGCCGAGGATAGACCAATACCTTGAATAAGAGTGTAGTAGTATTGCAGGATGGCTCTTGCCAATGTCATTGTCTGAGAGTTGAACATTTTTAAAGGTGGGATGTGTGTGAAATAGGCAAAGTGGGGGTTCCACTAGATTACAATAGCCATGAACAGTAGAGGTAGAGCCATTAAGATGATGACTGACACAATGACTTACAGAAAGACTCATGAATTAAATGGTAAGGTAGACCACATACAAAAATATGGTAGACCTCTAATACTGAGGTAGACTGCATACCAGAATAGCACCTATTATCCTCTCAACAGTATTCATTAACATAGTTCAGTGTGTTTATTGCAGCAATAAAAAATGGGACAGATAAATATATAACTAAAAATCACACAATATCAAAGTTTTTTTTTAGTTTCTGTAAGTAATACTATGAGAACAAATTTATACAAGAAAAAGTTAATGAAAATTAGACTTGTAAAATATTAGTTTTTTGGTTATTTTTTTCTTTATCCTAATAACATGAAATTTTAAAAGTCAATATGAAGTTTTCATTTTTCAATTTTTAATTTATGATATACAATATATTACAAGAACAATTTTTGGTATCAATTACTAAACAAGTTCCACCATTATATTCATCATTATCTGACCTAATGTTAATAAATTCTAATTTAGAACATAATCACAACTTAACTTTTTTAATTTGAACAGTTTTTATATAACAAAGCTGTACAAATCTTTGGAAAAAACAATGAAAAAAAAAGCTCATGAAACTGTTACTAGCTCTAAATGCATAAACAAGAACTAACCAATGTAATATTTGATGAAAGAACTCTACAACTCAAAATAAGGATCGTTAAGAGCTTTTAATAAACAAAAATATGAGGATATTTTTACTCAGTTGTAGTCAAATACAGCAGTCTGCACATAAACTGTCAAATTCATCAATTTGAAAAGAGGTAAATGATACAGGAGACAGAAAGACTAAAATAAAATGCAACAATGTTGCTAAGTTGAGAAATCAAGCATTAAAAAACAACTTCAGACTAATAAATCAATGAGCTGCAGTTGATCAAAGAAAATGAAGATATTTGTTCATTCATTCTTTGAAAATTTACATTTTGTAAAAGTTTTCATTAGTTTCATTCAATCTTGTCAAGGTTGATTATGGGCTGCAAAAGCTTTTAGTTGCTACAACTGCCTGTATTGATAAGATAGGTAGTGGAAGAGTGGATGTCCAAAGTACTTACTACCAGAACTGTCTTCCTGAGAAAGAAGAGTCACTGGATATATCAATTATGGAGACATAAATAAATATCACTAATTTGTTATACTGGTATTCCAGTGAAATTCTACCAAGATATCCAGTGATAAGAGAGAACATAGGGAGAAGTGGATTCATGCTTTCTAGAAGTGGACATAAATAACTTCAGAACATTGTTGACTGATTTTATTTTCTATGCCCTCTCTCTCTCTCTCTCTCTCTCTCTGTCTCTCTCTCTCTCACACACACACATGTATATGAAGGGACTACTGAAAAGTTCTCAGCCTAACCAAGAAGTGAGAAACCAACTAAGAACTGTGGATCAAACATATCATTTCCCACATTCAACTCACAATCTAACCTCCGTCATATCACTTCTTTAACCTTTTGAAAAGAGATTTTTTTTTAATAGTTACGTCTTTGTTAGTTTTAGAACTTTTCACCACTTCCTTATATAACTTCAACTTTCATTAATATTTTCAGCTAAAAGTTGAAGCAAGTTTGCTAGTTTTATTTCCCATACCGATAACAGTTATTCCAGCATAAATTTCTACAATAAAAGTAGAAATTGCTTAAAAAAAAACAAGAACTGGTCTAGGCTTTCACACCTGTACGGACAAAAATACTCTCAAAGTAGTTTTAGCCAAGGCATAAGATGGTATAGGTAGGTTCGCTTTTGCAGTCTATCTAAAAGCACATGGAAGAAGAAGAAACGCCTCAAGTTGTATTCTTCATCTTACAGTTGCTATAGCAACTATTCTTTACACATATAAGATTATAATGGCCAACCCTTTTTGATGTTGAGGGTTTTGCTTTCTTCATCTGTTTTCTCTTTTAATGCTTGGGAAAATCACCTGATGAATAAGAAATAAAAAAAAAAGAAACAAAACAGTTTCAGATTCTGACAAACAGCTTCTATTGTCATTTATCATTTTCATTTTTGCTATTGGAGAAAGGCATGAACCAATTTTTCAGTGTTTAATCCCATTACTAACCAAAGATCAAGAAATGGCACAACATAATGGAGCAGTAAAACTGCTTTTTTTAATCAAATTCTGAATGCCAAAAAAAATCAATCAACTAAAATATTCTACAGTCAACCACAAAAAAACCCCATAAATATTGATTTTTGTCTCTATAACTGATATCCCCTATGGCTTTTACAAGCACATTACTGATAAGAGAAAGGACTCTTTGTTGGTAAATGCATTGTGACAGTACTTTGGCTATCTGTACTTTGCTCTATGATTCATACTCTCAAACTTTTATTTAATTTTACTATAATGGCTGTACTATGGCCCATAAATATGTGTTGTTAATTTTTACCTGGATCTATCTTACTCAGTATAGCAAGGTTCTAAAATTGCATTAATAAAAGCAAAGAAAAAAAAACAAACCTGTCACACAATCCTGATGGCCAACAGAAAAGCAAATCATGCCCTAACGATACTGTCTACTATGATTAAGATCATCCCTCTACATGTGTGACAACTTACTTTTATATATAGCATCACTTGTTTCCTCCCTTGATTCCTGTGCATGCCCCAGACCTACCAATCATAGTAGATGCTTCTACTAATTTAAAGATTACTGCACATATCAAGAAGCTGAAAAAAATGAAAAACATTTTCTTTTGTAACTTACTCTCTATTCATACTGATTTACAAATAAATAAACCCTTTACATTATTGTGTCATTGCTCATCCAACTAGGCAGACATTGACCTCCCTGTGACCTTATTCACCTCATCTCCCTCTGACCCATCTTCACCACTCTCATCATCCAATGAACTGACAGCCCTGCAAATATCCAACAAATTACATGGCACACCGTCATCTGAAATATTGTTTCAATAATGAATGCTCATTACTCTTCCTCTTTCCATTTGAGATATACAATTTGCATCAGAAAGATTTACCTATAATCCACCCCCACTAAATATTAGCCTTTCTCTCTCTTCAATGGCAACCACTGTTACAGAGTTTGGATCCCTCCATTCATACTTAAACACAGCTCAGTTTCTCAGCCATATGAAGCTGTGAGTAAGCAGATTTTATGCTGATAATTGTTCAAGTTCCCCATTCTTGCAGAGTTTCCCCATACGCACCTATGATATCACCACTCATGTGACACACCATATACCCATTCAACTCTCAAAAGTCTAACATGATCTGGATTGTATTTGTAGCTTTGATTTCTTTGTTTAATGGCATATAAACCTTCATGACTTATTTAATGCCAAAGCCATCCTTGTACAAGAACAGTAGAGATACTATTTAAACTATAGTTGTGGTGAGGATAAGGGAGTTCATACCTTTCTCAAGGGTATTAGTTTGAAAGTGGACGAAATAGTGTGACTGAAAATTGAACCCTCTTACTACGATGTTGCAATCACACATATTAGCAATAAGAACTCCATTTTTTGCTGATTGAATCAGTCATCACTTGTGCATTTATTGCAAGTTAGCGACCTTAGTCAAGGGTGATCCAAAGGCTCCCTTTTCCATAGCTACTACACCAAGAAGTAGGGGAGGCCACTACTCCTTTTCCCAGGATTGCTCCACTTTGGAATGGAACATTCTAGAATCAGGTGGCATTACAAATATAAGGAAAGACATAAAAGCTTCATAAATATGTGGATATATAGAAAAAACTAAACAATTGTGAGGAAAGACTCGGTGGGTAGAGGTTAGTACAATTTTCTTTTTTAAAAATAACACTGGATTTTCTATGACTTGTAAAATCTGCTGGTGAATTTTTGTTATATTTTAATCTAAGAATCTTGATTTATTTCTAATCGACTAAATTGTTTTACCAGGTGCAACTATCACGAGTCAACTTAACAATTGTTTGAATTTACCGCGCCAAACTTAGAAATTTAGCATAAATTAGTATAGAATCTTGTGCCGACAAATGCAAACACTCCCAGTTATCACAAATTAATCCCCCCCCAAAACGACCAAACCAAACGCTAAAGAAATATTTGGAATGGAACATTCTAGAATCAGGTGGCATTACAAATATAAGGAAAGACATAAAAGCTTCATAAATATGTGGATATATAGAAAAAACTAAACAATTGTGAGGAAAGACTCGGTGGGTAGAGGTTAGTACAATTTTTTTTTTTTAAATAACACTGGATTTTCTATGACTTGTAAAATCTGCTGGTGAATTTTTGTTATATTTTAATCTACGAATCTTGATTTATTTCTAATCGACTAAATTGTTTTACCAGGTGCAACTATCACGAGTCAACTTAACAATTGTTTGAATTTACCGCGACAAACTTAGAAATTTAGCATTCCACCTCCACTAAAAATAAAAATAAAAAAAAATAAAAAATAAATAAAATAAAAACCTGGTAGGGCCTATATCGGATGATAAGATAAAATATACCCCAAAATTTCTTTGAATATACATCAGTCCTGGACTTTAACTAAGTTAAAACTTAAGGTAAAAGGATTTATTTTTATTTCATTTTATTTTTATTTTCTATTTTTTATTTTCTATTTTTATATATATATATATATATATATATATATATATATATATATATATATTTTTTTTTTTTTTTTCACGTACACATGGGAAGTAGCATCGTGTACGTGAAGGTGTTTGAATTCGCAATGCCTAACATTTCCTGAACGTGTGAGTCTTGCGGCATAACGCTCAGGATTGTCAGTTCGATCGGGGAACTACTGCTGCTCATCTATAAGAGTGGGTTCTATAGATGAGAATAAAAACAGCCATCGAAAGATAACCATGACTCATACTCAAACCACATACACAAACCGCATCGCTCTTCGCGCAGGTAAAATAGGGGTGCATCCTGCTGAGGTTGGAGCCCTGGCCTCAGTGTTCGAAAAATCAGCTACAGAGCTCAAACAAACACTACTAAAATGCAAACAAACAATACAGATAGCGACATTTAACGTTAGAACCCTAAATAGAATAGGTCAACTACCAGAGCTAATTGCATCAGCCGTAGAACATAAGATAGACATAATCTGTATACAAGAACATCAATACACTCACACTGAAGATATCAAATATCACGAAACTGGCAATGGATGGATGCTGGTGACTGTATCGGCATGGAAAAACTCTGTCAATGCATCGGGAGGAGGGGTGGGAATGCTTATAGGACCAAGAGCGCTAAAAACACTTAATAGCATTGAGAGAATACAACCTAGGATGATGGCCGCAACGTTTAATGGCAACCCCAAAGCAACGATCATCTCCTGCTACAGCCCGACCAATGTTAGCGAAGAAACCGAACTAGTCACCTTCTACGAGGAGCTATCCTTCCTAGTATGTAGCATTCCAAAACACAACCTGCTAGTCATTGGCGGAGATATGAATGCACAAATCGGGAAAAACAGAAACAACAAATACAGCCAACACAACACTTCAAACAGGAATGGACAACATCTAATAGATTTCATGATAGAAAATAGATTAACATGCCTCAATACAAACTTTCAAAAAAGGGAGGGAAAATTATGGACCCACACATACGCAAACAAGAGTAAAGCACAGATAGACTACCTCTTTATAAACAGAAAATGGAAAAATAGTGCGATGAATTGCGAGGCATACTCCACTTTCGAGGGTGTGTCCTCCGATCATCGAATAGTCACGGCCAAAATACGTCTAAGCCTACGAAAAAACGCCACACGAACATCGACAACTAGGCACTATGACTGGGCCCTACTGAACAACAGAGACATTAGAGACAAATATGCATTAGAATTAAGAAACAGATTCGAAACACTACAAGAGAAGACAGAAAAAGTTACCCCAAATGACGAATATGAAAATTTTGTTGAAGCACACCTAGAGGCGGCATCAAAGTGTATCCCAACAAAACCTAAAAACTAAATATAGAGTCCCTTGGGAAACGTCAGAGTTTAGAGAAAAACGTGCACTCGTGAAAACTGCCTCCAAAAGCTATCGGAAGAACCCAACAAACACAAATGCCTGAAAACTAGAAAAGGCACAATATCAATTAGCAGGAATATATCTAAAAGAACAGGCAGAATACATACAAAATCAGATAGATAAGATTAGAGACTCGGTGGAAGATAGACAATCCAGGATAGCCTGGTAAACATTAAACGAAGTAAGTAGAAGGAAGAGCACAGCCAAAGCAAAATTGAAAGCTGTAAGCCAACAAGAAAGAGTAAAACTGTGGGAACAGCATTTCAAAAATCTACTAGGAAGCCCGCCGAAAATAACGGATGAACCGATCACCAGAATTATCAGTAAGCAATTAGACATTAAACTAGGGCCTTTCACCAAAGAAGAACTCGACTCGGTTCTTAAAAAAATTAAAAATAGGAAAGCTGCAGGGCTGGACGAGATCCCCCCAGAAGTGTGGAAGACTAGACAATTCGACGATATACTGCTCCGGCAATGCAACGCTGTCTATAGTCAAAATAGGATAGAGAGATGGACGAAGGGATGCATCCTTCCTTTCCCTAAAAAAGCGACCTCGGACTAGCCAAGAACTACCGAGGGATAACACTTACATCCATAGCAGCCAAAATCTACAATGCCCTACTACGAAACCGCATAGAACCCAAAATAGACAACATCCTTAGGAAAAACCAAAATGGCTTCCGGAGAAATAGATCCACAACCTCACAAATATTGACCATCCGTAGAATCCTAGAAGGCGTTCGGGCAAAAAACCTTCAGGCGACATTACTATTTGTTGACTTTACCAAGGCCTTCGATTCCATCCACAGAGGGAAAATTGAACTAATCCTACAAGCATACGGCCTACCAAAAGAAACCGTAGCAGCAATAATGATCCTCTACAGAAACACAAAAGTAAAAGTACGTTCACCAGACGGAGACACGGAATACTTCGACATTGTTGCAGGAGTACTACAAGGAGACACGCTAGCCCCATACCTCTTTATCATCTGTCTAGACTACGTGCTTAGAACTTCGATCGACAAAATCAGAGAAAATGGCTTCGAGCTGACTAACAAAAGAAGCAAAAGGTACCCCGCAAAAACAATCACCGACGCCGACTACGCTGATGATTTAGCGTTACTGGCGAATACGCCTAATCAAGCAGAGACACTACTGCATAGTTTGGAACGAGCTGCAGCAGGCATTGGCCTCCATGTCAATGCGCACAAAACTGAACATATGTGTTACAACCAAACGGGCAACATTACCACACTAGCCTCTCTGAGGCTAGTGGACAAATTCACCTACCTAGGAAGTAGCGTCTCATCAACAGAAAATGACATCGACACACGACTGACGATAGCATGGACGGCTATAGATAGGCTCTCACTCATATGGAAATCAGACCTGACCGATGAAATGAAGTGCAGTTTCTTCCAGGCAGCGGTTGTATCGATACTGCTATATGGATGCACTATATGGACGCTAACCAAACGGCTGGAGAAGAATGGCAACTACACAAGAATGTTGAGAGCAATATTGAACAAGTCCTGGCGACAACACCCCACGAAACGCCAACTGTACGGCCACTTGCCTCCCATCACGAAAACTATACAGGTTAGACGAGCCAGACACGCTGGACAGTGCTGGAGAAGCAAGGACGAGCTCGTAAGTGACGTACTCCTATGGACCCCCACATATGGACAAGCAAAAGCAGGACGACCAGCCCGAACTTACATACAGCAGCTATGTGAGGACACAGGATGTAATCTAGAAGACCTGCCGGAGGCGATGAATGATAGGGAGAAGTGGCGAGAGATGGTCAAGGATATCTGTGCTGGCAGCACGACTTGATGATGATGATGATGATGACCTTTGATCCAAACCTTATAATGCTAAGTGTTAAGCAAGGATGCATTTTTTGAGTTTTTGGTATGACTCGACTTGTAATTGAACCCCAGTCTCCCAGAAAATTGGCAAACACTCTACCCATTACTCCAATGGACCAATATTGTAATGGTTATCATTATAGAACTAGCGATATAAGTTCAAATCCTGGATGAAGCTGTATTTCACTTTGCACTGATGCTCTTGGGAAAGGTATGAATCCATCTCATCTCCCTCCAACTATTAGTAAATAGTAGGGCAGACTGGTTCTTTAGCCTTGGTAAGGTAACTAGTAATACCCTGAATTCAAACTAGCTTTGCTTTACTTAAAAATTGATTTTGTGTTGCAACTTGCTTATGGCAGAAGAGTTGGGCAAATAGCTTCTACTATTTCTGGTAACACTTCACTTTTCACCTTCCTGCCACTTAGAGCATGAGAATTCCCTCCTGTACCCAGGTCTCAAGGGGGGTGTCCTCGTGGTGTAATGGTTAAAAGCGACGGAGTGTGGAATCATAGTAAGCGAGTTCGTACTCCAGCCACACTATTACATTCACTTGCGGGCAAATACCCTTGGGAAAGGTATGAACCCCCTTATCCTCTCAGCTATGGGTTAAATAGTACCACTACTGTTCTAGAATGGCTTTGGCATTAAATGACCTACAACGGCTGATATGCCATTAAATAAAGAAAACCAAACCAAACCAAACCAGGTCTCAGTTACTTATTCAAACTCATCTTTCACCTCCCCTGACTTCTTAATAATGCTCATAGCAACTCATTTTATTCTCTAATACTGGAGGCTCTCTCTTCCAGAACCATATAAGCATCTATTGCTTCTCATCAAACTCTGCATGGAAATCCTTATCTTGTAGGAAATATTTTCTTTGGAGTTTGCTTCAATACTTTTACCATTTCCATTCTTTGACTGCATGCTTTCCAAAACTTCACTTCATTCTCATTGACCATAACATCTCCCAGTTGACCAATCTTGTTGATGCCATCAACAATTTTAGCAACCCCAATTACATAAGCTTTCAGTTACATTCTACTCACCATTAACTCTACAATGTTGGTACCTTTACATTCAATTTCTTTTCTATCAACTACCTTTATACTGGTCATACTACTCTTGCTAACTACCAGTTGTGAAGTCACCAGAGTAGTTGTACAACCTATGTCAACAAAAGCTCTTTCCCTTACTTCCTACTACCAGGACTTCTATCACTAGCCATAAACAAATGAACCCTTTTATTACTGATACAGTATTTTGTGCTCTTATCATTTCTTTATCAACAATCCTTTTCTATATGGCCTGCCTGACTCACTGATAACAAATCAAGTCAGGCTTCAACTGCAAACATTCTTTAATCAAATATGGTCCCCAACATCTGAAGTACCACCTCTTGAATGGTTGTGCTTTTCACATTCTCAATTCCTCATTACTCAAGACTTTCTGTTTTATTTCACCTGGTTCCTTTATGGTCTCTGCTGAAACTTCTTGGCTTCTGTCCAATGTCAACACTACTTCTGACCACCAAATCTATAGCAATAGTTTCTACAGACTGCAGCTCTGCCAAAATATGATTTGAGAAACCAAACTGTACTTTAATTATTCTTTCTAACCCTTGTCTTATGAATCCAGCAAACCTTCTAATTTCATTAGCATAAACATATCCTCATTCCTCAACCAACTTCATTCTCCCTAACCTACTGTTAGCCATAAATGACTTCCTAGGAATCCACTGACAGTATATATTCCATTGTTACTATATTCAATTGATCTTCTTTCATTTCTAAATATAGAACTAATATATTATGCCTTAGATATAATGTCCCTACATCTGGAATTTTCTGCAGTTTTTCCATTTATCTTGCCTTCATCAGTCATGCAAAAACATCCTTTGTTAACCTTTTCATTACTACTTATGATCTTCCTCAACATGTTACAACACTTATAGGTTAAAATATCTTGTTATTAATAAGTCTTATCTGAGTATATTTTCTACAAGTCAGGTTCAACAATTGCACACACCTACACAAAAAACATAAAGTAACTAGTAAACCAAAACTGTCACATGATTCTGATGGCCAACAGAAAACTAATTCATGCGTTAATAATAATCTCTACCATGACTGAGATCATCCCACCATGTGTAGGCCAACTGACTTTTATACATGGCTTTACTTCCATTTCTTCACCCTACTTCCTGAGCATGTGCTATAATCATCAATTAGATTGCAATAAAAGAATTTTAAAAAATAAGAAAACTGGAGAGCTAATGATGAATTTTTTAATCAACCTATCAATAAAATATCTTCATAAGTCGTCCCCATACAAACGTTTACTTGTACACAAAATGCATACTAAGAAGAAATTTTGGTTCAAATTCAGATAAAAGTAGATTCAATAGAAAGTGACTAACAATACTTCAATAAAGACCAATAGGTTTTAACTGTATAAACTCATCAGCCATATGAGTTCAAGTCCTTTGCATTTCACCTTGCACTAATACCCTTGAGAAATGCATAACCCCATTTGTTCTTCTCCAGCTATCGACAAATAGTAGGGAAGACTAGGTTCTTTAGCTTTGGTTAGGTAACCAGTCTTGGAGAAAGAAAATTCTGAATTCAAATCAGTTTTACTCTACTAAAAAATTGACCTTGTGTCATATCATGTCCATGGTGAAAGAGTTGGATAAATACATACCAAATACATTCACAACCCTATGAAAATTAAAACAATCACAATAGTTTAATGCATATGCCATTTTCAGTTAAATGTATTCATATTTAAGCCAAAAGTTTAATTCTTTATGAGAGTTAAGTTTGGTTCTTTTTGCTATGATTGTATATTTAAAGTTTGATCATTTTTAGTATCTTTTTCTTATTTAGCAGTACATGAAAAGCTACTTCAACTTCTGAATTTTACTTGCTTAATATAAGATTAATTACTGGATGGTTCCTTTTCACTTCCAAATTACATTCTAGATCCATGTAAAGTGTCTTTCTATCTTGAATTTATAGTTGGCTGTTTGTAATAAATTGCCAACAAAATATTCTATTCTATTTGAAAATATCTGTTACACTGAAGAGCCAAAACATAATGTTCACCAGTCTACTAAGGTATTGGTCCTCCATATACAAGCAGAACAGCTCTTACCTGATAAGATGTGAACTCTATAAGACTACTTCAGGTTTCCTTTAAGAGCAGAGGCTAAGATATTAACTCCAGGTCCTTTGACCACAACAAGTTTTTTTGATGGAGGGTCTACAAAAAAAACTTGTTTGTCCAAAATATAACATAATTGTTCAATGGAATAAAGATGTGAGGAATTAGAAAGCCAGAATAATACAGAGAAGTCTTCTTCATGTTTCTGAAACCATTTTCATATAACTCATGGATAGCAGCAGAGTGCACAGTCCTGCTGAAAGATACCACCATCATTATAAAAGGCTTTTATCATGAAGGATTGGTTTGGTTTGGTTTGGTTTTATGGCATATCAACCATTGTAGGTTATTTAATTCAAAATCCTTTTTATACATATATATCAAATATGATTTCTAAACACATTTTGTAGATAGCATTTTTAAATAAGCATATATATTAATTCAATTAAACATCAGTCATTTGTTTACACACAGTCAAATGATTAAAAGCAGTTATATTTCAAGCAATTCAGTTTAGCATGTCATTTGTTTGGACTCAATTTAAATGTCAAAGTACACAGTTTAAATGTCAAACAGTTCTATTTAACCCATAAATAGAACCCTATCAGGTGCTACCGCTCCAGATCGGAGTGGACCTGGAAGTGATGGCAATGAAGGGATACCCCCCATTCCACAAAGCTCCAGTATTATTGAAGCCTCACCAATAGATTGTTTAATGTCATATCCAGGACACTCATTGGAGAAGTCTTACCCCTCTGCAGAAATGTAGTCAGTGTATTCTACTGCTCCAGTCAACTGGGCAATATCATGAAGGAGTATACCTAGTCTTTTCAATGGTGTTGAGTAAGGTGGTATATAATAAAGTACCTTCCATATGAATATTTGGACCTAGTATTTCCAAGTAGAACATTGTCCCTATCAACAAACTTCCACTAATAGTTGTTTGTCTTTGTACCATCACTTCCCCATGATAACAGTGAAAGCATAACCTAATGTTCACTTTATCCAAAAGAAAATTAAAATCAACAGACCAATTTTTATGACAATAAATTTCAGTCATCCAGGACTTGGTGATTTTTTTTCCTCCTTAGTCCACTGCCTAGAAGTACTTATCACAACCGAATATAAGCAACCCACAAGCTATGTTTTTTCAGAAGTGTTTTGATCTAGTCTTCTAGCTATAACAATTTTATCAGAGCCACTGAAAATCTTTCTTCTTGTCTATAAATGCATTATTTGAGTTATCAAAATGAATTATTTGAAGCCAGTATACTTGATTATATACCTCTGACTCTAATATGTGCAATTGTTATTGAACAGAAGCTGTCATTCTTGCTTCATGTTGATGATCATAACATTTTAGCTCATAAGCATATGTTGTATTATCTAATTTTTTCTTAGCTTTTCCACCTCTGGCAAAAATGTTACAAGATATTTTGACCTAAGTTTGAGAAATTACCATAAGAATATTTAACTAGTTTTTTTACCTTATGTCTTTAATGGTCAGTTCAGTTCCTCCATCAGTTTTTTTCATATAATCTAAAATAAAACAGGGTCCCACATTGATTAGCACGCTGATCTCTCAGACCAATATAACAGTGATGAGTTTGATCTTCACACTGTATCCTACTCTTGTGATATTGTATTAGATAATGCTGAGCTTTTCAGTTTTATGAATAGCTAAGAAATAAATGTTATGATTCATACAGTAGATATAAATCAGACTTTTAGGGAAATGAATATTTTATGAAGTTCCTAATGAGGAACAAATTCATTAGCAATGGTTTATAATACTAGAATGGTACCCAATACTTCATTAAGAACTTTTTTAAATTAGTAAGGACACCTGACATGATTCTAATTGTAATACTAGGTAACAAAATATTGGGCCAATTTTTCAAAATTAAAACAACTAGCTAACAACATTTTAACACACTTGCAAAAACCCTATTCACACAAAAAGTAATAAATGTCTACAACCACTTTCTGCAGAAGGCTCATGAGTATGGAAAAGAAAAATAGAAAGTCATGGAAATATACTTAAATAGAATGCAATATTTGATCAAGGTTTCACTGGAGATAATTAGTAGATTAAAGTAGAGATTAACTATGTCTCAATTATGAACATTTTTTTGCAAGTACAGAATTGGAAAAGTGAAGTGGTAATATCATACTTTATATCAAGTTGATATTTTTGCAAAAGCAAATCATGAGAAAAAAGATTATAGATTTATAAAATGTATCAATAAAGTGAAAATTAGAGGAAGGATAGTACTTTACTATGATTTTGTATAACTAATGAAAGATGGATTGATGACTTCAATAACTCTAAAATGAGTATAAGAATTAAGAAGGAAGTATTAAAAAAAATCAAATTACTTACATTGCATGTAAAATCTGGAGAAATACACACATACTATGTATATATATATATATATATATATATATATATATATATATATATATATATATATATATATATATATATATATTCTGCTGTTCAACTGAGAAGTAAAAGTTCTTTCATTTAAAGCAATTTTTTGAAATTCATTCTTCACATGTTAATATGAAGGTTGAATGAAAAGTTAACAACTCAATGAAAGAAATTTTCAAAATGGATTATTCGAAACTTTTCAAAGTATTTCAAAAATACATCTTTGAAGTAATAAAAAATTCCATATTTTGTCATAATTCACTGACCAAATGAACAATGCACAGATTATTAAAAGGCTTTGTTCATGATATTGTTTCAGTATGTTAACTTTGAATTGTATAATTCAACATGTTGCAATCAAAAGAGAAAAGGCAGGTTATATCTTATATGAACTAGAGGAAATTGACCAGAAAGTCAAAGTAGAAGAGGATACTTTTTTTTTTATTTCTCCTAGTTTCATTTTATAGGGTATATTTGTCATTGCTTTTTATTGCAACATTTTTAAATGCTTCATTCTTTGGTTATTAAACAGTGGGAATTTAAAATAAAGAAGAGGTTTTGTACTCCCACTCCATTAGTTATTCTTGGATAATGTTGTAACTAATTAGGCTACAAAAGCTGCAATTATAAAGCAATGTTCTCATCTTTAGTTGTTCTAAGATTAATTTTAATTCAACGAGTTCTAATATTTTATTCCTAATTCTTATCACTTTTAACCAAATCATTCTTTTCTTGTTAAAATTAAAAAACAAAACAACATGAGAATAGTTAACTCTAAAGTGAGTGAAGCTATTGCTTTCTGAGTGAAACCAAAAAACAAATAAGTTTATGTCAAGTTAGGTTTTGTTTATTCTTATAACCTAACAAAAGGTTACTGAATGAGAAATAACCAAAACGGAGGCTGGAAATGAAACGGAAATTTTTATAACATTAACAAAATACAATAGTTACCAGCGGCATTAAGAAGGTAAAGTAGTATACTACTTAGTTAGCATATCCCCCCTCTTACAATAGTGTCCAATGTATTTATGAGGATTGGGACATACCCATTAATGTTTACAGGTAGGGTATTTAACACTTATATTAAAGTATATCTAATTGTTCTAAAGATGTGTCTGATGCTCAAGCATACTTATTAAAGATGAAAGAAGGCTTCTTGTTATCTTTCATAAGAAACATTTTTGTAACAAAGAAACTTAAATCCAGTTAAAACATCAGTAAAAATATTGGATTAATTCAATGACTGCTAACAGTATTAGTAGTTCATCATTAAGTATGATTGGCAAGAAGGGAAATATTTATTTATATTCTTCCTAATGTTTTATAATATATACGTTATTGTTATGAAAATTACAACAATGATTTACCACTACCCACAGGTAACTGATGCAATCAGAAGACTATCATGTTTTTGAATATAAAACTTTTCTTTTCATAAAGACTAACAGTTAATCAAAGTCAACAAATTTAAACACTGAATACTGAACAATAGGTTGCATACCTTCTAATTTGATGCCTGGCCTCTTGCCAGAGCTTAAAATATGCTGACTGTATCCCCTCCAGAGAGGAAAGAACCCATTTGATGCCATATAACTGTAAACTGTATTGAGATAAGTTGCATAAAGCTCAAATTATTTACTAAGGATTATTATTAGTTATTTGAAAATATAACTGTGTGCAAACAAATGACTTATTAAATAGAAATAATTACTTGAAACTATATAATTATTAGTCTTAGATAGGAATACTTGAAACTATATAACTGTGTGCAAATTATTTGCATTAGATAGCAATACTTGATACCATATAACTGTGTGCAGAAATCTCTTAAGAAGCAACTGCACAAAAAATGTACATATGAATGAATAATGAATTCAATTCCATAATTTCTATACATAAAATAATTCTAGATAGGTTGACATGCCACTAAAATCAATCAATCAATCCAAACTGATGTTTTATTCATGAGAGAAGTAACAAAGATTTAAACAGAATCAGTTTATAAAACAATTTCAATATAAGAAAAAAAATTTATTCTAATGGAAAAATTCAAATTATTAGATTTTTTAAAGAAAAGAAACAATTTCAATGCTTCCATATCAGAATATATAGATAATGATAAACAAATTAAAAAAAAAAAAAAAAAAAATAACAGTAAGGCTTCATTTCTTTAGTACCTTCTCATTAACATTTATGAGTATTTTTCTATTAAAACCTTATCCCAGTAGACTATTTACACACTTCCATTGCAATAGTCTCTGATTATGATCAGGTAGAATGCTTTAAGCACTTTTCTTTTTTTGCAGCTGCTCATATAAATGCCCAGCTACTTAATTGAGATATGAAATATCTGGAATAAACTAGATCTTGTTAGATAATAAAGGAACATGTAATCAATGTGTGTTTGTATGTAGAAGTGTAAAGATAATAATATTCTGAAGTTACCAGATTAACCAAAATATCTGAAACTACTAAAAAA
Source organism: Sepioteuthis lessoniana (assembly GCA_963585895.1). Lineage (NCBI taxonomy): Eukaryota > Metazoa > Mollusca > Cephalopoda > Myopsida > Loliginidae > Sepioteuthis > Sepioteuthis lessoniana. The sequence continues at coordinate 130,120 of CAUZXS010005979.1, forward strand.
ATGTAATGATACTTTTGAAATAGTTACAAATTTTGGTGTTAACAAGCAAATGATATACAATTATGTTATGTATTCAGAGACTTGCAAAGCAAAATTTATTATTAAGCTGTTTTCCTTGTAAACTAGAGGAAACAAAATATAGATTTTGACTTCTTAAAAAATTCAGGTAATTTATTAATTTTCTGTAGTTCAGCATATTTTAGTGTTTTAGAAACAAATTTGGTCTCTTGTTTACAAGATCATACAATAATCTCAGCATAGTGAAGATGATCTAAAAAAATAATATTGTTTAAATAAGTAGACATATGTTAATAATATCTAATTGTATCTGTTATCAGGTGGGTGGTTAGAGATTTAAGGGTTTGAGGACACTTGATTGGCTCCCTCTAATATTTAGTGAAATTTATGATAATACAATATTTGAAGAAATGCAGAAGATAAACTGCTATTAATAAAGTTTTGGGGTCACCCACTTTCATCCACTTGGGGTAAACTCCTACCTCTCTAGCTATGCTTTTTTTTATATTTTTCAGTAATTTAACAAGTTATGACTTTTGATTGTATTAGAGAATAAAAAATATCATGATCACAGTTGCCCGAGAAGATAACTATAATAAAATTATCACAAGACTCCAGTAAGATCTTAGTTTCCAATTCAGAGTCCTATCATCTTTTTGACAAATAACAATGGTGGGATTGGTACTTTTCTTTTCATTACACAATGGCAAAATTGGTACTTCTGGTTTCTTAAAACTAAAGAACCAAATTACAACAACCACTTAGCAAGTAATTATTACAGTCACTAAGCTTAGATTAGTATGGCAAAAGACAACAGTTTTGGGCAACCAGTGAGAATCAAACTTGCTAATAATGACCTGTAAGCCTATCTCACTAGCAATTAAACTATCAGAGGCAACCAAGCTCTATATTGTAGGGATAACACTGATGCTTCTAACCTTTGACTTAAAACATACATGAAAATGCTATAATTTATTTTTACAAATGGATGCCATCTTGATTTATTGATTGATTTAAATGACATGTCAACTGATGTAGGGTTATTTTATTTTCACACTCATTGTACATTCAAATTTATATTTTTTGTGAAGTTGTATCTTAAAAGGGTTTATTTTTACATACAGTCCTTTCAAATATGAATGATTTTTAAACAGATCTACTTGACCCATAGATAAGTCTCAAACAGGTACTACCACTCTAGGTAAGAGTGAGCCTGGGAGTAATGGCAACGAAGGAGTACTCCACACTCCCCAGAGCGCCAGAATTAGAGTCTTACCATCAGATGTAGGTTAGTGTCATAACCAAGACACCTCTTTTTGAGGAGGGTCTTACCCCTCTGTAGGAGATAGAGGCAGTGTATTCTAAGCTCTGCCAACAGAGTGAGGATGCCATCTTTAGAACAGAGAGAAAGAAAGAAGTAGAAGTTTACAAGTTTTTTCTAAAATATTTTAGATTTGAATTAATAAAACAAAACTCGATGTTTAAAGAAAAATAGAAATAAAGACAAAACATTATACAAGGAAGAAATAAATTATAATTAAAGAATTCAATAAGCAGAGGAAAGTGTGATAATGTGAAACAGTTTCTGATAAGCTGTGATCATTATCACCAAAACAATTATAATAATTCACTAATTAACCTATGACATCAGTAAATGTATTTTAAAATGCAAATTATACAGATTAATTAATTAAAGTGTAGATAAGTGATGCCTGTCATGGACTAATTGTCTAATTATATCAGACAGGTATAGAAGTAATTTTATTTCAGCATAAGAATTTCTCAGAGACAACGGATTAAAGTACAGAATATTGCTTCAGTTAGTGTTTACAATCTTGGATTGTATTCAGTTTAGGATAATTGCTTTTAGTTTGGTTTGGTTTGGTTTGGTTTCCTTGTTTAATGGCATATCAACTCTTTTTAGGTTATTTAATGCCAAATCCATTCTCTTAGAAGAACAGTAGTGGTACTATTTAACCCATAGCTGGGAGGATAAGGGGGGTTCATACCTTTCCCAAGGGTATTTTGCCCGAAAGTGAATGTAACAGCACAACTGGAGTACGAACTCGCGTACTACGAGTCCGCAGTCCATCGCTTTAACCATTACACCACGAGGACACCCCCTATAATTGCTTTTAGTCCTTGTTTGAAATCTGAACTTTTCTATAACTGGATCATAATTATTAAAGTTATAATGACCAAATATGCTAAAATTTATAGACTTCTTTCACAAAATTCACTAATTATTAAACCTGTCGGCTGGGTTTATAGAATGCACCAACTACATCTGTAAGACCCCACTTAATGAGTATTCTGGATATGACACTAAACCAGCTAATGGTGTGGTTCCAATCCTGGGGCAAAGGGGAATGTGAAATACCCCTTCATTGCTATTAATTCCAGGTCCACTCTGACTTGGAGTGGTAGTACCTATTAGGGACCCATTTATGGGTCAAGTAGAACTGTTTAATCATTTACTATACTTAAAACCATTTTATTATATGCAAACAAATGATATATATTAGATTAAACTGTATTACACAGCAATGCTTGAAACTATTTGATTGTGTGGAAACAATAAATAGCAAAACTTAAAATCATTTAACTGTGTGCAAACAAATGAGTTCTGGCTTGTATAAAAATGTTACCTACAAACTATTTGTTTACAAATCAGACATACATAAACACAATTTGGCATTAAATAACATACAAAGGTTGATATGCCATAAAACTCAAGCAACCATCATGATAATGAAATATGGTTTAAATCTTATGTAGACACTTGACATTTTTAATAAAAAGCTAACTTTCCTCTAAACTCAACATAACAGGATTTTATAATTTCCTGAAGAATATTATACAATCAAAATATGGGTCAAATAGACCTGTTTGAGATAATGTTTAAAATGATTTTTAAACACACAAAAATATTTGCTCATAAAACATGAAGCCTTTATCTGTTTATATGCATAAGATTTAAGACCATAATTATTAAACTGATTTCAGCCTAAAATAACCTAATAAAGGTGAACATGTGATAAAACTAAGAAGCCAACCAACAATAAATAGGTAACCAAAAATATGAATATGTGGTCGTCCAAAATTAAGTACACTTTTTTTGAAGCAATTTTATTTTTTGTGAAAGATTCTCAATGTCATAGTCTTTGGTAATAAACAGTACTGAATAATATCCATTTTAATGTTCCACTAAAAATAATAAAATTTTGGGATCGTTGTTTTGAAGAAAATTAACATTTTATAAAAAATTTTTGAGAATTTGATGGTTGGTTTTTATCACATATCAACCTTTTGTTTGGTTATTTTAAGCTGAAGTTAGTTTAATAATTATGATCTCCAATCTTATACAGTAATATGCATTCACAATCATTTTAAACAGATAAAGACTACATAGAAGCAGAACTGGCAACTGTCATCAAGGGTGACCAAAAGGCAAACTTTTCAATAGCTACTACATGGAGGTGCACGGGAGAGCGCTACCCCCTTTCCCTGGATTGCTCCACACCTTATAATGCTGTGTTCAGCAAGGCCACATCAAGTACCATTTTTTGAGTCTTTGGTATCTAAGCCCCCACCAACAGGGTGACACTCAGTTAGGATTAAACTCCTTATAGTAATAATTGCATATGAGATTAATCATACTAACCAATGGTCTATTATAAGACATTTAAGCTGAACATCTTAATTGAGTTTCTATGTTTTTTAAATTCTTATCATTTCTATAATGTCTCTTTTTTAATCTATTACATTAAAGAGCAATGTTTTTGTCTCTATTGATATAAAAGATGCTAACCATGTTGTATTGTCATATGCAAATTCATGCAGAATGAATCACAATGACATAATGATAAAGGACGAGCAAAGACTTCTTTAACAAATATGTACCTCTCACTTTATTGTAACGGTTCGAAAAGGGTTACTCAAGGTTTGCGTGTGAGAGGGAGTTCGAGACCGAACAGAACTACAATATATTGATCCCCACTCTTATGGCCGTCAGTGTTGTGTCTTTCTCGTTCTCCAGGGCTGCTCAACCGGAGGCCCAGGGGCTCAGCTCTCTGCTGGATGATAGCTTTCTTTACTGCATCTTATCCCCAACTTCTCTGGACCCCAACTCATCAGGAGCTCCAAGGGCCCCTTTGGCCTGGTGTGGCTTTCCCTACCACATATCTCTTACTCCAACTCCAGCTGTCTGACTTCTGTCTTGACTGAGTTATATAATAGTTCAACGCCCACTCAGTCGCCCACTCAATCTTTGGAATGGCATGTTTGATCGTCATCAAGCGGAAATAACTGTCATGCAGTTCACAGGTCACTCTCTTCCAGTGCATCAGTCTATGAGTATATCATGGGAATTTTAGCTTGTCCCATTTCATTAGCCAAGTCCACCTACGCGATTTCTCCTCATAAGTGCCATCGGAATGTGTCACTTCCTTCCGGTGCATCACTTTGGAATGGCATATTTGCCAAGGTCGAAGGTCAAAATACAACAACCATACATTAAGAGCAGTATTTTTGCTTGAAAGATTTTTTTCTTTCTAGGTATATTTTGACAAAAGAGGCATGCTACAATGCCTGATATGAAGATTTAAACATTCAACTTCATAAAGAATATTATCCACTTAATTATTCATTTTAAAAATCCTGTGTCAAGAAACTTAATTCTTTTTCATTAAAAAAGTCTACTTAGTAAGATTATGAGTTTCTCTTGTGGTCTTTTTTTTTATCAAAAGCATGAATTATTGTTGTAAAAGTTGTAGAATCTGAAATCAGGAGACTGCAAAATGCTCATCTATTCACTGGGTTGGCAAGGCCAGAAGAGACTATTCTTTTTGGCACTGAAAATTAAACTTTTGGAGGGAGTGGAATAGTAGAATATTTTATTTTACTCATTTTATTATTTGTTTTATTCTTTATTTCAAATTTTATCCATTTATTAATCTCCACAAGATATTAATAATAAAAAGCAACTGATTACTCCTATTATCTAGTTGATTTGTGCTAGTTAGATCATTCAGACACTTGCTTTTAGGGTAATGATACACGACGCACACAAAATGATTTTTGAATGGAACTATCTGGAAATATTTATTTCCTATTACCAAATGATTGTTGAAAAGACCAACAAATCTTAAATTCAATAGCAATGATAGAGAGAGGATGTTCATTAGCTTTAACTTACTTTAAAGAAGGAAATTAAATTTCATAGAGGGTAAGATGAAACTTTTTGTCAAGAAATTGCATCTGTGTAAACAAAGGTAATGTTCTGTGTTAAAATTCTCTGCAAAAGTTGGCATTCAGTATTAAAAGTGAGATGAAAGTAGTCAAATGTTGAACAAAAAAAAAGAGCCGATTTTCAGTTAAAAGTAGAAAGTGTTTTAATTTCACATCACATCCTGAAAAATCAGAACAAACTGATTGATTGATTTTAATGGTACATCAACCTGTCTAGCATTATTTTATGCCTACAGTTTAGGGAATCATATTCATTGTAGGTTTATATATTATATAGTTGTTTCTGAAGAGGTTATCTTTTTTATTGTGCACATATTCCTATGGTTTCAAGAACTATCTAATACTGTTGATTTACACACTTATATGGTTTCAAGTAGCTAATAATAATCATTATATAATAAACAACTATAGATTCAAGTAACTATTCTTTATACAAATAATTTACAGTTATATAGTCTCAAGTATTCCTATCACATACTAATAATTTTTAACAGATCTATTTGACCCATAGATTGAACTCTCACAAGTACTATCACTCTGGATCAGAGTGGAATTCTAAGTAATGGCAATGAAGTGGTACTTCATAATCCCTAGATGTCTAGAACTGGAACCGTACCATCAAATGCAATTTAGTCTCATACCCAGAGCCCCCCTTTTTGTAGTGGGAGGTGTCTTACTCCTCTACAGAGGATACAGGCAGCATATTATGTCACACTGATAGAGCAGACAGAATAAAATAATTCATACTTGTCCTTAAAAAAAATCTGTTTCTATTTAAGATTGTCTGAAACACCCCACACCCTGCTGATGTGAAATGATATTACTCACAGAGATAACTCCCAGACAATGTAACTTTATGCATATGATTCCATATTTGCCACAAAGTCCAAGAACTAGAAACTAGATTTTATTTCATAAACAAAACCTGAACAAATAATATTCATTGAAATGGCAAAGGGTCATCTTTAATTAGCAGACACCATTTTATAATGTTAAAAAATATTCTGAGATAAAATTAACAAACAGTCAAACTAAAACAATTTCTCCACCAGAACAAATAGCACCAAGATAAAATTTAAAAAATAAAGAGAAAGGGAAATAAAAGATTCTTGAGCATGAAAGATATTGGTAAATATTATCTCATATCAGATAAAATATGGCTAAATTTTCACCAGGTATTGGCCTGTTTCCATCGTCAGTGTTTACACAATATATTTGCACTTTGACTTTTTCGATGGTTTTCCAAAAATAGAAGCTAGATGGCTGGCATTTGTGTTTCATTTGTAGAAACTCAACCAATTAAACTAAACCTACATGGGAATTCTGAACATAGATAATTTATCCTTTGTGGTAAAATTAAAATATTCAGATTCTATATTTGACAAAATAGCCATCCTTAACTTATGTCAAATATTAATCATTTATATATAAGTATAGCACATGATTATTTATTCATAAATATGCATATGTGCATGTGTGAGTGATTATACACATACACACACACACACACACATATATATATATATATATATATATATATATATATATATGTGTGTGTGTGTGTGTGTGTGTGTGTGTGTGTGTGTGTGTGTGTGTGTGTGTGCTGTTCAATTCCACATATTCCAGTGTTATTTACATAATGTAAATCTAACCAAAACAAATATTGCATTCATATCTATCCATAGATATTTTTTAAATGCAGTTTAACCATTTAGGGTCATTATATTCTGTGACTTGATTGGATAAGCTGCTTGAAGGATACTGATATTTAAATAGATAAAAGTATTATACTTTAACTTTTCAAACTTCAATTTGATCAACTCTCAAGAGTTTAAATATGAAAATAATCTTTTATTCAATGATTAAGAATAATTTCCTCTTTAGATTCCAACCAAAACCAACAAAATTGCACTTAGTAATGTAAAAGCCTTTCCTTATAAAACTATCTTAATAAAAAGGAGTAATATATATGAATGTGATTTACAATGAGTAAAATTCATACAAACACTTACATTAATGTATTATATATGAAAATTATACATTCATACAGGTATTTTTATCATATATATATTTACTCAACCCCTCTTCACAAGCAGGATGTGATGCAAGGTCAATTTTAAGCAGAGGCTTGAATTCAGTTTTCTTCTTTTAGACTGGTTGCCATACCAAGGTTAAAGAGCCCAGTCTGCCTTACTATTTACCCATAAATGGAAGGAAAATAGTTGAATTCATACCTTTCCTAAGGGTATTAGTGCTATGTAAAAATGTAAACAGCTTTGTTCAGGATTTGATCATGGATTGCCATGTCCATTTCCTACAACGGTAACCATTACACCACAAGTGTTACATGTGTGTGTGGGAGTTGTTAATCTTTAATTTTATGATTTAAGTCATTTCAGTTTTAAATGACCTCAACTGAAGATTTGTGCCAAGAACAAAGAATATAAAAATTTAGTGAAAATAATGTCAGGTATTGCTAAAAAGTATTGGTAAAAACAACTTTGTTCTTTCATTCTTGTTCTTTATACGAGGATCATTCAATAAATAAGGGGAATTTTTTGAATGAAAGCAAAATAATGTTTTTTTTTCAGAATTTTTTCCCATAAATGTAAACTCTTCATTGTTTGAAACTGGTTCATAGCAAATTGCTCTTGGCTTGAACAAGGGTCTGTCATCAATGTTTTCAGAGCTGAGAAGGGCAAACCATATGAAATTTAACAGAACAATGTGTGATGTGTACAGAGAAGCATGTTTTGGTCAAAAAAATGTTTACAAATGGGTTAAAAATAAGTATGCCACTATGAGTCTGAGTTGAAAAACACTGACTCACCGGCAAAGAAAAAGTTCCAGGTGCAGCAGTCAGTAACAAACATCATGCTGATAGTCTTCTGGGATATAAAAGGACCCATTGCTGTTGACTTTCTTGAAAAAGGTGCTAACTCTTTCGGCAAAATTCCCATTATTTATTGAATGACCTTTGTATATATATATATTGCAGCACCAATGTTAAAGAATAGGTAACTTTTTTCAATGTATACTTTAGTCATATGTCTTTACTTTCATAACTTATATATATCAATTATGACTCAGAATCAATACCATTTGATGACTGTCAGTTTTTCACCTATGTGATCATCAGATCAAGACTTTTCTACGCTATCCTAATTTAGAAATATATGCTCTATCACTGATATTGAGCACTTTTTGTTTATAAAAAATGCAAACCATATATATATATATATATATATGAAATAATAATAAATAATGAATAAATATATATTAGATTTTATATATATTCATTTGATAGCATGGATGTTTATATTTATTTATTATTATTATTTTATGATAGCTCTATCACTGATATTGAGCACTCTCCAAATTATACCGCATTTGGTCTGCCACAAACCCATCAAGTGAGATAGTGACAACCTTACACAGTTATTATATATATATATATATATATATATATATATATATATACTAGGCCTCTACGTTAATGCAGACAAGACAGAATATATGTGCTTTAATCAAAGAGGTGACATCTCCATACTAAAGGGTGGTTTTTGAAACTAGTGAACAAGTTCACCTACTAAGGATGCAGTGTCTCATCAACCAAGAATGACATCAACATGCAACTAGCAAAGGCATAGACAGCTATCGATAGGCTATCAGTCATATGGAAGTCAGACCTGATCGATAAAATAAAACACAGTCTTTTCAAAGCAGTGGTTGTGTCGATACTGCTATATGGATGCACTTCATGGACACTAACTAAACATATGGAGAAAAAGCTTGACGGCAATTACACAAGAATGCTATGAGCTGTATTGAACAAGACATGGAGGTAACATCCCACAAAAAAGCTGCTATACAGCCACCTACCACCCATCACAAAAACTATCCAAGTTAGACGAACCAGATATGTAGGACACTGTTGGAGAATAAAGGATGGACCCCTTCACATAGATGAGCAAAGGTAGGATGACCAGCTAGAACCTATATACAATTGCTCTGTGCCAATATAGGATATATGCTTTAATTAATTTAATCTCAAAATTCAGATTGATGCAATTTTAAAATGTTTATACTGGACTTAACTTAATTTCAAATCCATGCAAATAAAAACTTTTCCAGGTCCAAATGGGTCAAGCAAAAATGTAGATTCTACCAAGTGTTTCAGAACAACATTAATGCTCCAAAAATTTATCCACAGACACATATACAGAAAGAGAGGGAAGCAAATCATAACACTCACTTAGCTTGCTTGTTACACATATGCATTTGCACAAAACATCACATCACAGATACATTATTTATAGCTCATTTCAAACACATGTATACTCATACACAGAAAGCATCACATCACAAAAACACATGAAAAGACTCATGTACAAAAATCATCCTGTTATACATATACATACACATAGAGCAGACACAACCTTTTACTAAAAAAGTTGAACAGATGAATCAAAAGCTGTGTCTCTAATTGAAAGGCAAGCTACAGAAGTAGCAGAGCAAACAAGCAAAAAGATTCCAGGTTCATTCTCACATTATAAACATTAAAGAACGAATTAGCTTCATGTTCAACTGCAAAGTTGGTTTAATGTACAAGCCTAAGAAGCCGCTTTTTGGAAAACTAAAAATACCAGAACAATGGAGGGGGAGGAAGAAAAAAGAAAGAATGAAACAGACAAGAAGAAACCAACTTTGACTTCTTCATTATTTGGCTTGGTTGATAGGTAATCTACTGACAAGTATAGGAATAGGCAATTATGATGCTTTGAAAGCTAGTATTCATCTCAACAGCCATACACATGTAAGTAAAATGTATCAGTTTATGTATATAAACAAGCAAAACTTTTAAAGGAAAAATAAAGAGAAACATGAACATGCCCTTACACACACACATATATATGGTACAACAAGGTGAACCTGCCAAAAGTAATTTTACTTACTTTTCAGTAAACATACTTTAAAACTCAGTAGCTATATCTTGTTATTAAAATCTCCATTAACTGCATATTTTACAAATAACAATACTCTTTAATGAGGCTAGGAAATCATGCATGGAAGATCATATATGAAGTGAAAGAGAATACAATTATCATTCCAGGAATTAACTTAAGCTACACTTGAAAATATGCAAATTGAAATAGTTAAGAAATAAGTACGATCAAATAATCCCATAAGCAAGCCAATAATAAAAATAAGTTCCATATAGTAGTGAGTACTCAGTAGGATTATAAGAAAAATAAGACCAGTACTGAAAAAGGTCACATGTAGAGTACAAGGATCTATGGATAATATGACCAAAGCTTTAAGAATACAATTGCCTAAAAGATTAAAACCTTTGGTTCTCACAGTCTATTTACTTCAATTTCTGAAGTCATAAAATTCAAACCATAGATTGAATAGTTAATTGAGTTCAGGTGCATATAGCAACAACAACAAAAAAGATCATGATCCTTTCAATGAAATAAAGGGTTCTACTAAAAACTTCTTAAAGATTACCAGGTAAAGCTAAAAATATAACAAATAAAATAATGTTATCTAAACAATAAAGAGATGTTCCAAAAATAATCCACCAAACACAAATAAAATTGTTTTCTATTTTGGTAGGTGGGTTGATTTTAAGATGCTTCAAAATTTGAACTTTAATAATGTTCAGCAATTTGATTTCCAAACGTTACCTTAAACTGATTTAAGATTTAAAATATGACTTAGATTTTCCAAAAAGGATGAGTACATCATAGAAACAAGTTATACAACTGATATTTATTTAAGTTAAGTTTAGTAGATTTAACAAGAATGGTAGTAACTTTTCAAGTTAATGCTTTTTGCTCTAGCTTTATATTCAACTAGATGGTCCATGAATTAAAAAAAAAAATTCCTCTTATTTATTCAATGACCCATATATATATATATATATATATAATCATAAAATAAGGAGTAAAGAGATATGTGGTCAATAATGCAGTTTGCTATTTTTATGAATAAAGAGTGCTTATTATCAGTGATAGAGAATATATAGATTTATGTTAGAATAAAATTCAAGAGCGCTCCATGACTGTCAGCTTATTGCCTATCTGATCGTCATATCATGAGCTCTGATGAGTGACTAAGTGCTACTGAATCTGTGTCTATGCTATCCAGACTTAAATCTGCATATGTTCTATCACAGATATTGAGCACACTTTATCTATGAATACAGCAAACTGCATTATATATATTAATAATACAGTGTGGTTTAATTTTAAATAAAGAGTGCTCAATATCATTGATAGAGCATATATTAAAGTTAGGATAGCATATTTATAGAACCAAGTGTGTTTGGTAACTCCCATTAGTATATAAAAAGATGCCAACTCAGCCACACCAAAAAACACTTGGTCTGATGATCACATAGGCGAGAAAATGAGTTACCAAGAATCATTGACTATGTCTACACTATCCTAATTTATATATATATTTATCCCAGTTTGTGAAGAAAAACTGAACTATTCAACATTTCAACTGATTAAAAGAGTTTATATTCTAAAGGGAAAAGGACAGCAAGAAAAAGAAAATAATAATAATAATATTTCAAATTATTCTGATGATGCTGATAAAGATATCAATAATTAAGACAGGATTTGGTGGTGAGAATACAAAACTGGCAGTAAAGATAAGGATTTAAAATGGTAAACAGAATAAATTAACAGAAATGATAAAAGTAATAACCATAATATTGCATGATGATAATAGATTCTTTAATCTCTTTTATAACTACTTAATCCCCAACTGACTTTATTATATTTTGAATCTGAGGATTAAGTATTATGAATGAGAAAATAGAAGATTAGCAGCATGCATCCTTGGTACTGGATATCTTGTATGGATTACTTTAGAGTCGCTTATGTTTTTAGATTAATTAAATAATAACTATTACTCTGTAGGCTTTTAAACCAATAAAGTTCACAAAAGTTAACACTAATTGATAACAATGAAATGTAATTCATAAGAAGTTTGAGACATATTTACAGAGGGAACAATACTGATCAACAAAAGATATCAGAAGACAAGACAAGGTGAAGACATGAATAGAACAGTAGAGAAGAAGCAGACACCAGCCATAACCAGAAAGGAAATCAGGATGACATGACAAACAGATCAAAGACTAAGAGTTAACGACAGACTCAGACCAGCATCTCTACTATTCTTTCTCTTTTATGCTTAATCCTTTCAAGTCCACAGCTTCCGGGAGTTCCCACAATTTTGTCTGGAATAAAATTACATGATGCTTATAGTAAAGATATTCTGATTATATCTCAATATTTCTAATTATGAATGCTATGATTGGTGAGCAAGATAAAGACAATAACTAAAGACAATAACTGAAACAGATATATCCATGGCTTATACCCGGGGGCAGTCAAGATAACATCCCTCTAAAGTAACCCTCTCAAATGGTTTCTAAATAAATAATTCTAACAATAGTTGTTTAAATGCATGTAGATTACTTTTTGTAGTTATTTCCAAAATTATGAGTTGTAGAGGTAAAGGTGATTCATTATTAGAATCTGGAATAGAGTGGGGGATAAGATTTGACTTTAAATAAAATATGGAGATAAATGTAAATCATAGAATATTTAGCATCAAGTTAGAATAACCTTGAGTATATCTAACTCTATGCACTAAGTAGCATTAGAAAGCTAGTTCTCAACTGTATACTTTAAAACCTGCATGTTTGCATTAATTTTGATTTTCTAAGAATATATTTTAACTTTAGTAAAAAGCAGCCTGAAGTCCACTTTCAAACAACCATTAAGCTCAATGTCAATTTGCATCCAATTTATAGAATAATTGTAAATAAATAGATAAAGGAAAGTACATTATAATTGGAATTTAATAGTTATCTCCATTCAAAAATTAAAATGATTTAAATGCACACACAGACCCAACACTATAATTATTAAATTGCAAACTGAATTGAAAACTTCTTTATTCTCCAAATTAGAGCATTTTGATACAATTGTATGAACAAAAAATCTTTCTACAGTGTGTCATTTTTGCCAAGCTGGGGATTGCAAGATTATTTTACAAAGAATATGAAGTCTGTTGGGAAAGTATCCGTTCATTCTCTATATCTTGAAAACTAACTGATATAACTTGGCATTCAATCAGAAGGGATTTTATGGCACATGTGTAAACAGACTCTCTTTTTCTCATAGGTTTACTCACTCGGCAATGAGATTTGTGTATTGTGTTACTGTCAAATTCACAATGAATATAAATGTAGGAAGATAATAAATAATGATCTCCCTAAGAGGGTGATACATGACAGCCCCATAAAACCATTCTTAATCTCTATTTGCCTATTCTTTGCAATACTAGAATGTCAATGCCAAAGGGTGATGCCAAATAGTCCCATCCTGGTCCTTTGAACAGTGGAGACATTGTCTTTTACCCTGCCATAGAGCCATAAGGTAATATTAACCATACTTATTAAGTAAGCCTTTCTTCCATTTTTGTACTCATTCCACTTACTGTTTGTTCATGGAACAATGTGTTATATTTCTAGCTGTTAAGACACATTTGTGTATTCTTTCTTCTTAATACCATTGATATGTACATTATGTATATAAAAGGTTAATTGTTCTTGTATGTACAAATGCATTTATCTTGTCTTTCCTTCCTATGTGTTCAATGTTAGTATATTACAGATGTAATAATATTGGTCCTTTGCATCAAGCATATCAATATAAATAAACTTTTCCTTGAAATTTGGACATTTATCTCGGATAAAAAAAAAACACTAAAATGATTTTAAATTCTTTAGAAGATGTTTGACAAGTAAAGAGGAGATAAATGTTGGTACTGACATTTCAAACTTGGTTGGATATTTGTTGAAAGTGATCTATATTCTGGAAGATCTTCAACAAGCACAACACCAAAAGATGTTGAAAGCATACATACTGCACTCAAAAGGATTTGGCAGTTGACAGCATGAGGATTAGAAAATCTTTTGGCTTACACTTAGTGTTTGGAATGTTTTCAGTCATTTTGAATATCTTGATTGCTAAGTTTTCATATAGTGTGCTGATTTTTTTTTTAAATCATATCACTCAGTAACCTAATAACAGTTCAGAATCGACTTCCTGCAACTTCTGGCTTTTTTCATCCCATAGATAAAAATCAATAAAGAAAGGGAGAAGATTTCAGACCTTGGAAGAGATTAATAAGTACACAGTGAAGTAGTTGATGGTAATCCCACCCACAAATCTTTGCAGACTTTTTTGAAAAATGAAAAGGACATTGGAGTGAGTGTATAAGGTTCTAAGGTGAGTACTTTAATGGAATTAAGATGCCATTGCCCTTGGCAGACTACTTTTTCATTAGTATTAAATGAATAGATAGTTTCTGGACAGACATTGTATAACAGAAAAATAATTCTTTAAAATATGGAAGCATTCATTCTATTTATTTCAAAAACCATATATGAAATAAATCCCAAAATGTATGCATGAATTTAAATATAATTTTAAAAATTAAAAAAATATAAAGCAAAAGTAGTCCAATACAAAATATTTCTTCAGAATAACCTAACAAGTTCCTGTTTTGTATAAGAGTAAACAAACAAGAAATGATTTTTTTTAAGTCATTAGAGCTTCAAGGAATTTAGAAAATTTTAAAAGAGTTATTTGTCCTATATGTAATATGATATACAACTAATACATATCTATTTCAAAACTCTGACTAATGATTTTAGATATTTAGTCTTTCACTGCCAAAGTTGTCATGCATCATTCAACAGATATTTTTAATGAGACAATAAAACTCATGTACTTTACAGACTATTATCTCTCTATATATTACAAAAATTCTCATTATGGTTGTATCTATAACCATAACCCAACAAAAATATCATATTATGGTGTTATTTTTTATTAGAGCAATACACTTAAAATGCTTTAATTGAGAGAATAAAGCAATTCCAACTTAATTTGCAACTGAATGATAATTTTGTGAGTTCTCCACTCATTTTGAACATTATTCTTTAATCATTTTAATTTTTTAATATAACAGATAAGTATGAAGTGCTAATTAGAATCTTTCACTCCTTTCTAAATAAAAGCATCCATATCATCAGGAGCAGCTGTTACAACAGGAATCCAATGAGTCGGGGGTTGTCTAGTTCATCATAATCTTAACTATTATATTAATACATATTATATTAATGATATATTATATCAGTATATAAAATCATATTATCTAAATGTTATAATAATGATAAATTATATTTTAATCATAATCATTAGAATTAAATTTCTATATTATTGTTATTATTTCATTTTTATTATACACATAATAGTATTAATTAGTTAGTAATGCTTGCATTATATGCTGAATATTTTTAATCTAGATATTAAAGTGTTTCTCAATATGCTTGAGCTCTGTCAGCTAGGGTTATGGAATATACCAACTGCACCTCTGAAGAGAGGCGAGACTCCCCCCAACCAGCAACAAGTGTTCTGGGTATGAAACTAAACCAGTTGATGGGGAGGTTCTAGTCTGGGAGCTTTGTATAATGAGGAGTACTCCCAGGTCCACTCTGTCCTGGAGTGGTAGTAACTGTTAAGGTCCCATCTATGGGTCAAATAGAATAGTTTAATCATTTACTATACTTGAAACCATTTAATTGTGAGCAAACAAATGATTAATATTGAATAAAATTATTAAGGTTAGTAATGATTGAATTCATTTAACTGTGTGCAAACAAATGAGCTTAGGCTTGTTTAATAATAATGTTACCAACAGATTTTTCACTTACAAATCATAAAAATAACATATACATGTATAAACAGGATTTGGCATTGAAAGCACAACCAACCAACTATTATTATGCTTGCATACATACATGTGTGTGTAACCCAACAAAAATCCTTCACCCCTTTGTACCATAATGAACTGCTGATACAATAAGAACAAAAGAGTTTACTAGATTTATGATTCATATTTAATAATTGCGAGAACAAATGTTGTCATTTATTACAGAATTTTATCTACAGTGATATTCTTTTTCCATCATTAGTATTTCACTCATAGCTTTTATATCCTCTGATGCAATGCTCTAACCACTAAGCTAACGTGTAAAAAATATTTTAAAAAAGTACTGAGAAAATATGAATATGCAATGGATGTATAGAGAAAGGAAATTTCTAATTTGTATAAAATTAATTCATTGCAGAAAAATTATGAAATTAATTCATTGACTCTGCAAACCCATCTTTACTGATAAATATCCTCAAGCAATTGGTGTCCACAAAGAAAAATATGACAGATAATTTAACAAAAAAAAAAAAAAAGGCCAAGTCACTCTTTTTTTCCAAGCATAATGTATAAATAGAGTTATGTAGTTTTTCAAGACGGGCTAAAATAAAAGAGTGAATAATGGAAGTAAGGGTAAACTTAATTATCATTTCAGCAGATTAATAAGAATATTGTTGTTGAATTAGAGAAATATCTTCTCTGCTATTCCTTACCTACGACATTCATCAATCCAGTTTTCATGTATATTAGATACACTACCATCAGTACAAACAATTGTTAACATGTAGAGAAATAATATTTACCGTGATTATTTGTGTATAACATGCACCCCTAAATTTGGGCTACAAAATTCTGAAAAATAAAACAAAAAACATATCTTGAATATTATATGCACTCACATTTTAGAATTTGTAGCAGCTAAATTTAACATTTGTTGAGCTTTTTATTTGGTTCCTATAGACTAGAAAAAAAAATTTATTCAGTTTACTTATGTTATGAAACAAAATATTTACACGGTATTTAAAGCTAACACGAACATGTTCATACAAAAATGTAACAAGCTCGTGGCAAAAGTAAACTCACTCTCAGAGAAACAAAATTATAAACAAACACACATTCCAGAGGCTATTTCTCTATAGTGGCTTAAAACGGAAGTGTTTGCAATACATTAGTTCATTTGGATCACAGATATAACTTACTTTCAGTCATACCATTCTGAATATGGTGATGCAGAATAAAAAGTTAATATCTAATTCTTGTGTATAATATGCACTCAAAACTTTTAGGCTTAAAAATGTAAAAAAAAATGCATATTATACACTAATAATTATGGTATCTCTAATCGGATGGAGAAATAATCAGGATTCTAAACTTTAATGAAAACTACAAGAATTGTTTTCCATTTTACTTTTTCCATTCATGATTATTTAAATGATTAGTTTGTTAACAATCACTCAACAGAAAATTCTCAAACATCAATTTTATGAAGTTAAATCAACAATTCTGTAACCAAACAAAATTATTTGCTCAATTTTGATAGGAAATTTTCATTTTAACGTGTTCAATCTATTTGAGTAAAAAAGGAGAGTTAAATACATTAACAAGAAAAATCATATTGAAATAAATGTAGTTGTTGGATAAAATAAAGCCTTTTTTATCACTCGAAAATTACAAATGAAAGTATTATAACATATGATCAAGTTCTTGTAGCATCTAATTTCTAAGGTCCTAGGCTAGCAAACGGGGAAATTAGTAAGATAGTGTAATCTATTTCAGACTTTTTTTTTCTATGCATAAGTAAATACATATATATATATATATATAGACAGAGATGCATATGGGGTCAGGGTGTCCCTATGTTTTAATGGTTGACGTGCTGGACTGCGGAATTATAGTATGTGAGTTTGAACTCCAGTCGCACTATTACGTTCACTTTTCGACAAATACCCTCGGGAAAGGCATGAACCCCCTTATCCTCCCATCTATAAGTTAAATAGAACCACTACTTTTCTTCTGAAAGGATGGATTTGACATTAAATACCCTGAGAAGGTTGATAAGCCATTAAATAACAAACAAACATGCATACGAGGTCATGTCTATTGTTGAATGGTTATAAATATTGTCATATGTTATGGATTATATAATATCATGCCAACATATAAAAGTAATAATTTAAAGAGTGTCTTCGGTGAACTGAAACAGTAAAAATTCGATGATATAAATCTTCAGAGATAATTCAATTTGAAAACCCTTTTCAAGGATGATGGTAACTGTCATAAGCTCTCATTAAACCTAAACTTACCTACATACGGAATGAATTTGGCTAAAAAAGAAAAATAGACATGACATAATAACTGATATGATGTTTATAAGTATATATATATATATATATATATATATATATATATATATATATATATATATATATAAATATAATTTATGTCAACTTCTAACAAATATTTAATTGTGCACATGCTAAAATAAAACTTTATTGCTTGATAAAAATATTGACAAAGTATAAGACTAAAATGCAACTTATCAAGAAAAATTACTTAAGATTATAAAGAACTTATTTAAAAAATGTGGCTCAGTTAACATTAACAGTGATGGAACTAATATATTTGATGACATATAAGACCCCTTTTTCCACTAAAAAAATGGTGAAGAAATATTTTATGCAAAGTATCTGGTGTGCTAGTATTTTCCCAAATGCTATAGACTTATAGATGCCTTATATATTTTATATATTCAATACAAATAGTGAGTGTCTTATATACTATCAAATAGGGTGCAGATATTATTTCCTACATTCTATAATATTAATCAGCTTATTTTTAGCGATAAATTTTGCAACATACTTCAGTAAGTATTTTCAGAATTGTTTGCTTTTCATTGTTCTGGGCACTTATTGGTTTGTATATTTCAAATATTTTAAAACTGTAAAAAGTCTTTCTGTAGCAGGATTTCATATAAACATTGATCCAACTTTATATTAAAATACCTAAATATAAATTCATACAAATGTGAATAAATTGAATTCATAGATATGAATAAATTATTAAACTTAGGCCAGTATTATTCATTAAATATGGCTAACAGGATTGAAATATCTGCAAAGAAGATTTTGTATGTTTGTATGTGTGTGTATCTGAGTGTGCATGTATATCTTCGCATATTTAGATAAGTAGAGATAGAATATATATAGTCATACAAGATAGATAGATAGATATACAATATATATAGATAAGGTGACATACAATATATATCATTGAGAAACAAAAAAATCAATTAGTATATACCATTATAAATTTATTTCACCCATTTGTCAGGATCTTCAGATGGGATAATTCTGTTTAAATATATCTATAGAATCTATTGATATTATATATATATATATATATATATATATATATATATATAGTCATCCACAGACAGACTGTTTCGTTCTATCAGAACTCTTCAGTGTGGCTAGACACGTAGGATGCTCGAAGCCGGGATCGAAACCCGTCCAACTTTATGTTAGACTATGTTTCAGACCACTCATCCACCAAGCGGACTACGTTGGCTAAGGGAATTTTAAGGTATTTTTATTTTTAGAAACAGCAACAGCAGCCTTTCTTTACATTTATTTACACCCTATCGGCTACCAGAGTGCTCAATTCTTTCAAAGAGAGAGAGAGAGAGAGAGAGAGAGAGATAAGGGGAGATACAATATATAAAGACATACAATAGATAGATAGATAGAAAGATAGATAGATATTGATATAGATATACAATATATAGAGATAAGGAGAGATACAAGGCCAATTTGAAAGCTTTAGTTGTTGCCTATTTCTGTTTGTTGGTACTCAACCCCAAGTAAAGGCCAGTATTTTGAATCCTTATTTTCAAAACAGGCATACCCTCTCCATTTCAAAGATTGACAGGTATAATACAATTTTCCTTTTCCCTCCATTATATAACTTCATGCTGGAATAAGATAAACTGACTAAATATGTGTGTATGTATGTGTAAATATATTTTTCTATGTATATATGTACATGTTTTTTTGTGCATATGAGTATGCATCTATAAGTGCGTATCCATAAATACATGTAGAAATATGTCTGTGTGTATGCAAAAATAATAATAGAAAACAACAAAGTATTTAGTACTTAATCAACAAGCAAACTCAAATGCACACCTTCAAAAGCCCTAGGAATCCAGCATTTTATTCATAAAACTACAGTCAAAAATATATTGGACAACTTGGCACATTAAACACAATTGACTTAACAACATAATCACTTTATTTTGCTTTTATTATATTATTCACTACAAAAATAGTTTATTTCCATAGAATATAACCATGTGGCATTTTGAAATGCATTTAACACTTGGAATATAAATGATGTCAATGATGTGATACAATACACAGTTTAAAATCTTAAAAACGTCCATAAACCCTATGATCAATAATATCAAAATATTTGCCTTCAACTGCTTACATTTTCTTTTCTGACAATAACCAGTATCAGTCGAAAGAATTTAGGATTTATACATTACTGAACTTTATGAACTGTGGACAGTTCTTACACAATTTAGATCTTATATTAGGCATCATTCAACAAAGGATGAAGCCTATCAAAAAATGTAATAGATTTAATTTATCTGTTATCTTAAATAAAATGTGTCTCCAAGACCTATCTGTATGTGCAGATCCACAGACATGCATACAAGTAAATAAGTAAGTTGACCCACTGTAGTCGATGGAAACCCAAGGCCTCCTTTTTCAATATTAACTACTCCCGAGGTGTAGGGGAGGGCACTACTTCTTTCCCTGGAATGCTCCACTTACCCTTATAATTCTGAGTGTTAAACAAGGAGGCATGAAGTAACATTTTTTGAATCTTTGGTATGACTCAAGCTGGGAGTGAACCCAGGTTTCCTGAACCAATGGCAAACACTAACCATTATGCCAATGGACTGGCATATATATATATATATATATATATATATATATATATATATATATATATATATAGTATTGCTTACAGATAAGTACACTCTTAACATTTTTTCTAAACCAAAAATACCAGGGTTTCATTATTTCTCAGAGAACATAATACAATCAAAATGGATATTATTAGGTATTATTTATTACTAAACTCTAGAGTATTGAAATTTCAAGAAAAAATAATTGGTTTAAAAATGTACTTACTATAAAGAATTTGGCATCAGACTGCTATATATTCATATTTTTGATTACAGACTTGTAATAGTGTAGAGTTAGGTAATAAATGATAACTAATAATATCTGTTTTTATTCCATAAGGTCCTACTAGAAATAATAAAAATTCTGGTATCTTTGGTTTAGAAGAAAATTAACTATTTATGAAAAATTAGTAGAGATATACAAATTTATGTGTAATGCTGTATGTAGCTATTAGAACTGGATATTTTGATAATGAATGGGTCAAATTTTATATAAAGAATAATTTGGTACTTTTTGAAGTATAAGTTGAATATTAAATGGCATTTGCATAGCCTCAGTGAGTTAATATATACCACCAGCATCATTATTCAGTGTTTGATTCTAGGAGAAAAGCCAAGACGTAGCTGACTCAAAAGATAAGTCGTCCCTCTCTACTCGAAAGAATTTGTGTTATACAATCTTCCTATTTTCAACTGCTCTATCAAATACTAAGCTTAGTACATATCTTTAAATGTTATTAGAAGTGGTAAGATATTATATTTGTATATTTCTATCACTTTGTCTCCAATTTACATAAATATGGTGGAGAGAGAGAGAGGAGCAGTTGGCTCAATAGTTATCAGGAAAAATAAACCCAGAGAATAGAATACAAATGTCTGTTTGCAATTCACTAATAAGCTTGTGGAAAGCATGAATTCCTCATCCAGCTACAAATATATAGAAGGGTAGGCTAGGCTCTCTAGTCTTGGTAGGGCAATGGGTCTAAGAGAAGGAATACTCTGAATTCAATTACCTTACCACAGACCAGTCTTGCAGGTAAGACCCATTACTTTCCAGGCTTTACAGATCCTAGAAAAGGTCTGAGTGAGAAAAAGATTGATCTAGTACCTATCATAAGTATTTGAACAAACATACACCTTGCTTCTTATTTCTTGATTTTGAGATTTAAAAACAGGAATATTATTCAAGAAGAACCAAATTTTATTGCAATCAACATAAAACATTAATTCAATCCTATTTTGTTGTTTTGAAAGCTAAATTTTGGGAAATTGTTTTTAATAGAATTAAAGAGTTAAATGAAAATTTGTTTTCCATCCTTCTAAAATCTTGTTCATAATCACTTAAGGAACTTGATAAGGCAAACTCACATTACTACACAGAAGAGCTGCCAAACTAGTAATTTGGATACTTGCCCAGCTCAAAATCCTTAATGAATCCAGTAATCTTAGGCAATAAAAATAGATTTTGTGCTTGTTCAAATACTTATGCACAGTACTTTTTATAGAAAGTATTGCTCAAAAGTATTCAGACAAGCACACAATCTGAAAAATAAAGAAAACAGACACAAATAAATAAGTTTTCATTTTTATTCCTTTTTTTTTATTAAAAGTGGGTACTGGAAAAAAATTCCTATACAAAGATTAATGAAATAAATCAGTATAAGATGAAGAAATGGGTATCAAAATGAAATTAATTTTGATTATGCTGTGTATCCAACCAATGAATAGAGTTCTCTTAATTAGTTCTGACCTCTTGGAGATTGGTTCTAAAGTGGAACTGTTAATGTCAGATCTGGAAGCTGAATACTATTTGGGATAGTTCCTTCCTTTACTGTTTCATGTTTTTAGACAAACAAATCACCTTCTTGTTTTAAAAAGTGATTAATATACAAAAAAATGCTTTGGGCATAAATCAACTGAATTTTTCTTAAGCTGCTTCACCCCCATAACCATCTTTATATGCTCACCCAAGTTCATTATCATAAGAATTTAAACAAAAAAGTGGGTAATGAAGTGTACACACAATTTTTAACATTCTTGTATTCACTGATATGCAAATGAAATGGTTATATTTTATAGCTAACATAAAGTTGTTTTTCTTTGCATTTCAATTGCAAATTTCTTCAAATAATCTAAGATATTTGGCAGCTGGTAGACTATAAAAGATTTTCCAGAATTTTTTTTTAATGTTGATACATTCAACATTTATGTGCTAAAAATTTAGATATATATTTTTTAAAAAACAGTAGTGAAAATCTAACTAAATGCAAATTTTAAAAAATATATCAACTTCAATAATTGATTCCTAAATTAACTGAAACAGGTATGTGACACAAGATTTCTAAGCCTGATTACATAAAAATGACATTTAAATACGTATAATAGTCCTATTTAATCAGTAAAACTTGCTTTAATTTCTGACTACAGACAAACTTCTTTTTATCTGTTTTTCAAAGAATAACACATAGATTTCATGCTCAAACTTGACAGAATAATTTCTTTTTTACTTTTGCTAAAATAATTTTTTTTTTTCAGATTTACATAAAAAATTTATTTAGGTGAAAAAAAATGTGAAATTTGACTTTTAATAATTAAATTTTTTACCTACCACCAGAAATATTTCATTTTGAATGTAGAAAATGACTAAAGCGAAGAGTCTAGGAGTTGTGTAAAAGTCAGTGAACAGGGATAAGAAAGCCAAAGATTTGTTTATACAGAACCAGTTTCAAGTATAATCGACACTAAAATACTATATATTGTTCCCTTTTTTCCCTTACTGTCTATATTTGCTATGTCATTATACCAGATTGAAAGTTTTGGTAAATTTTTTTAATAAATCATACTTGCAAGTCTACATAAGCAACTTATCATAAATATATATATATATATATATATATATATATATATATATATATATATATATATATATGAATGGATAAGAAGAAAAAAATTAGGTCATAGCTGAATGATAAAGAAGTACCTATTTTGATTTATTTTATTTAATATTTATTTTCCATCATAATTTCCTTCATCATTATTGTACTTAATTCAGTGATGAATATCAATCCGACTGATCATATCAAATATTATACTGTAAAAGTATCAGATCAAAATTTAGCTAATAACTACCTTTTAGATAGAGAATTCACTTTTAGATATGTTTCATTATCAATGAAACCTGACATGGATCAGTAGGAAACAAATTTTTCTAATTAAACAATTGGATGTGAGAGACAGGGATTGTTTTTCAGTTTTTTATTGGGTTTTCTTGCTGCTAAGTAAAATGCCATAACTGTGGACCAATTGAAAAACTTTTCAAAGCTTTTTTTTTTGTAGCACTTTCTACTTGGTCATTATTAAGAACATAAGTTTCATGGTATTGCTTTTGAAATTCAGAAAACTGTGGAGTTATCATGGAATTTTAAATGTACTTGTTCATATATAAGAGATATCATGTAAGTACTGTAGAGCCACAAGAAAATGAGGTGGTTAATATTAGTGAGAAAGGAAGAGATAAGTTTGTTTTTATGATAAAGGGTGAGAGCAAAGGGATTGGATTAGAAGTTTCATGGTATTGCTTTTGAAATTCAGAAAACTGTGGAGTTATCATGGAATTTTAAATGTACTTGTTCATATATAAGAGATATCATGTAAGTACTGTAGAGCCACAAGAAAATGAGGTGGTTAATATTAGTGAGAAAGGAAGAGATAAGTTTGTTTTTATGATAAAGGGTGAGAGCAAAGCGATTGGATTAGAAGTAGAGAGAACAGTTTTTTAAACAAATATAATTTAAAGTAGCAAGAGTGGAGAGAAGATGAAAATAAAAGAATTTTAGTGAGAGGGGTATTGGTATTATAGTGGTAGGGAAGATATTTTGTTGAGTCCTCACACACCAAGGCCCAATATTAGCATTAGTCTATCTATGATAGAGTAATACTGAACATAACAGAAGGTAAGATAATCTCATTTACTCATACAAGAATATTTAACATTTTTAGATACATAATATTAAGAAAAAGAATACACAATTGTGTCACATAGTAGGGTTATACATATATTGTTCCATGAACAAGCAGTATGTAGAAGGGGTAGAAAATGGAAAAAACAGAGGTCGAGAAGGGGTTTCTGAGACTGTATGTGAAATTTTATGAAGATCCTAACTAAAAGATATAACAATTTTCTAAGAGAGATAATTATTTATATAATGCCTACAGGTGCTTTGTAATAAACATCGAAGATATATTTGTAGCAAAATATCTCTGATGTTAAGATATCAAATATTTGGTGGTAATCAGTAGAGAAAGATCGCATAATATTACTGAAAGGAAAGGTGATAGATTTATTTTTAAGACAAAAAATAAGAGTGAAGAGATTGGAAACATTAATTTGCACACAAAATTTTGTCACAAAGGAAAATATTTGTATAACATAAATATTCTACTTAAACTAATAGAAATTAGGAGGGAAACTGATGATGGGACAGAGATAGTAAATGGATTCTCTTGTGAATTTGTTTTTTATTAAGCCATAAATCATTATTATAAAAGTTGTAAAGAATTGCTTAATTTAGGAGGCTGCAAAATGCATGTTTATTCTGTGGCTTGGCAAGGGCAAAAGAGACTGTTCTACTTTTTAGCACAAAAAATTAAACTTTTGGAGGAAGTCATCATCATCTTGTCGTGCCATCAGCATGGATAAAAGTCGGCGACCTGAAGGCTCCCTTTTCCATAGCTACTACACCGAGGTATAATTGTGAATATTTTTATTCTATTTTCCTATTTTATTATTGGTTTTATTTCTTAAACTTTATTAATTTATTAATCCCTACATGTATTAGGCACAAAAATGATTTTTTTAAAAATCAAAGTAGTTAGTAAACTAGTCGAAAAGACTGCTACAGGCTGTTTTTAAGTAAGTACCTTGTTCTTGGGTTTATGAGCTAGAATAAACTAAGCTTTGTAAATAATTATAAAACAAGGAAGCAGGTTAAGCTGAAGTATTCACCAAAAGAGTAAAGACACCTACCCATACTTTATAACTTTTTAAAAATTTCTAAACAAGTTATATCCCTTCCATCCAAATATAAAATTGATTTTGTATGCATGTGTATTTGATAGTGGGTGATGGAGATGATAGCTGGCAGAATTTTCATAATTGACCAATTTCCTTTATCCAACCTTTAAGAATTTATATTTATTGCTAGTATTTGTAATGGAGCTATTGTTCTTTATTACTTATATTAATATCACTTTAAATGTCAATGATATCCAACTGCATCTCAGATATATACTTCCCATTTTGATTTTGAAATTTAATTTTAAGTACATCTTCATTAGTGGTCAAAGAGAACATCAGTAACAAAATCAATTGAATTATGAAAAATTAAATTGAATAATGTGAATAATTAGAATAGATGAACGAATAACCAATAATTACATTTGACATTACTTACTGAATTCAGTGAATTTTTTTATTATCATTATTAAAGAACAGAACTTAAATTCTCATAAATAATTACAATATGTTCATGTAAAAGATTTCTAACTGAATATTACAAAGCCTTCTAGCAAAGTCTTTCACAAACATGAAATGTACATTAATTTCTTCAAAAAATAATACATAAATCATTTTACGTTCAGCTTATTAACAAAATGATTATTTACTTATATGAAATATTTTGGTTTAATGAAAAAGTTTCTAAATTGTTAACATTTCTCTAACTCTATATGAAACATATAATTTTAAAATAAAATTGTTCAAAACATGTGAATTAAGGGAAATAGCTGGGAGCTTTGAAAAGTAACTACATTGATTTGAAACAAAGTAAGAGTGTGTGTGTGTGTGTGTGTGTGTGTGTGTGTGTGTGTGTGTGCGATTATATATATATATATATATATATATATATATATATATATATATATATATATATATATATATATATATAATATGCTGTGTCTGTCTGTTACCAAAATAACTGCTTCTTCCCACCTCAAACAAGTTTTTGGATAGCCTATTATATAACTTGACAAAGGTAGCAATTTTCCTAATGTGGCTGGCATAAAATCATGACTTAAAATACAGGTTATTAGAAAAATAAAACTGAAAATGAATAACAATGTTTTATTATACATTTTAAATCTTATTTTTAATAACCAGTTTTCTTTCTTTTCTTTCTTTTTAATAAGCAATTGTTTTATTGACAGCTTGTATAATTATTCTCAGGTGTGATAGTACTTTTATCAACTATGACATTTTTGTTAACCAACATTAACCTAATTGTAAACCAAACCTCTTTCCTAAAAAGTTAACTGAATAATTCTGAAAAATAAGAAAAATATCATTATCTACAAAAGTAAGCTACTTTAACAAAACTAAAGTTCAATATTATCATCAAAACCAATTCCTTTTTCGTTGTTGTTATTGTAGGAATAAATTTAATTTAATTACATTAGGTATAAATATATACATGTATTGTAATTAATTCACAAAGTTTTATAATAGAAATCAACAATGATTTATCTCAGAATGTTATTATAGTTTAAATTCACAGTGATAGTTATTATGCATTTATTCTATAGAGTTTCCATGGGTACATCTAATATTTTTATAATGATGTATAGAAGCTGTTACATTATAATCTAATGTATGCTCCCTACATAGTTCCTGTAAGGAACTATGTAGGGAGCATAATATACTGTCAACCTACTTCTCATTATAAGAATAAAAGCCAGTCCACTGTGACCACATTTCCTCTCTCCATATTCTCATGTTTGTCATATGTTTGAACACCATAATGTAACATGGTGGCAGCCAGGATGACTCACAACTCGAAAGATAAATATGTACAATAGGAACTGTAGAAGAAATTGAACTAAGGTGTCAGCAACAGTTGGCATTAAGAGAAACAACTAGACTCCAGTACAATTTTTACAACAAACTTACCCAAAAATAAAAGAAAAATAGCAGAGAAGTTCCTATCAAATATATTGTTACCAAACTAACTGGACACTGGGACAAATTCTATAGGAAGATGAAAAATATGAACCAAATGCAGACAAATTATAGTATTATCATTAATTTCATTATGGAGGTGCCCGTGGTGTAGTTGTTATCCTCGTAGGAAATGGACACGGCGACACGAGTTCAAATCCTGGAAGAGACTGATTGCATTTCACATAGCACTAATACCCTTGGGAAAGGTATGAATCCAATTATTCTCCCTCCAGCTATGGGTAAATAGTAGGACAGACTAGGTTCTTCAGCCTTGGTTAGGCAACTAGTCTAGGAGAAGGAAAACTCTGAATTCAAACCTGTTAAACTCCGCTTAAAAATTGACCTTGTGTCATATCCTGCCCGAGCGGAGGGGTTGGTAAATAGGATCATTAATTTCTAGGAAAGCCAAACAAAGTACTAAATGGTGCAATTTCTTCATATGATAGGCCTTTTCACATAAACTATCTACAATGGATTTCAATTTGCTACCACAGAAAGAAAGGACAACCTGAACATGGTTATAGCCAAATTCAGCCAAAACTTCATTGGACAGACAAGCAAAACCTATGAATAGAATATCTTTAGCAAAAGAGGCCAACAAAAAGGCGAATTCATTGACATCACCATGCAACCTAAGGTAATTTGTGAATGTCTCTATGACTCTCTTTTATGTGAATGCTTAGTACTTAGTGTTAAGGATAAAAAGGTTTTGAAAAGAAGGTTGCAATTTGTCAAAACAAATACTATAAAAATGCATAGACGTATACCACAGTTAAAAGCTATGGGAGACTACAGTGAAATGAAAGAAATAAATAAGGTGCTGAACCAGGAGTACAAACAAAAAATAAATGGTAATTTCAGTGGCATAAGACACAAAAAAAAAAGAAAAGAGATATGTCCTATGCAACAATAGAAATAATTTTGCAGGGAACTGTCCAATGAAACACCTCAGTAGAAAATCTTCACAGGTCAAATCCAAGTATAAAGCCTATCACATTTTGAGGTGCCCGTTGTGTAATGGTTATCGTCGCAGGATATGGACACGTCGACACGAGTTCAAATCCTGGACCTGACTGATTGCATTTCACATAGCACTAATACCCTTGGGGAAGGTATGAATCCAAATATTCTCCCTCCAGCTATGGGTAAATAGTAGGGCAGACTAGGTTCTTCAGCCTTGGTGAGGCAACTAGTCTAGGAGAAGGGAAACTCTGAATTCAAACCCATTAAACTCCGCTTAAAAATTGACCTTGTGTCATATCCTGCCCAAGTGGAGGGGTTGGTAAATATGATCACATTTTGCCTGATTCTTTAAGTGATACCAAACATGAATTATGTGTGATTTCTGAGAGAGTAAAATTGCATAAAACAATATATGCTAACATTACATTAAGAGGGAGTCTTCGTGACATACTAGTTAATGTGCTGGATTGTGATCTTATAGTGAGTGAGTCCAAGTCCAGTTTCACTATCATGTTCACTTTCAACTAATACTCTTAGCTATGAGTTAAATAGTACCACTACAGTTCTACAAGGATGGCCTTGGTATTAAATAACTCATGAAAGTTAATATGCTATAAAACAAAGAACCAAATCAAACATGACATTGAATGGGAGGAAGGTAAAGTTTCAAGTGGTCTGTGGTGACAATGTATACATAATTCCACAGAAGTACATACAGAACATCAAGCTACAACAAGTGGCCAAGAAACTATGGATGTAAAACGGGACGAAAGTTGCAGCTATTGGTAAATATTATGTCATGATACACAACCTGAAGAACCAAAAAAAGTACTCAGTTGACTTTACTGTGGTCAATGAAGACCTTATCTCATTGCTTGGGAAATGAGCAAGTAAGCAAATGAACCTAATAAAAAGGGCAATATGGTAACAGTGCCTATATTAGCATTGAGTCAGAATGGAAATAATTATTGACGGTATATTCTGACATTTTTAAGAGTGAACTGGAATCATTACTTGGATATGTGCACCTACAAATTGATGTAACAGTTATACTACATATGGCTACAACTGGAGGCATATCAGCGTCCATGATTCCTTGAATCAAGGAAAAACTGCGGTGACTGAAGGAACTCTGAACTAACACCCATGCTGATTTAGTTTCTGAAGAAATTAAGTAACTTATCAAAGGAATACTGATACTCACCTACAATAACCTGAAAGTGGATCTAGTAATTCAATGTGATGCCAGTTCAAAAGGATTTGATACTACTCTACAACAGCATTGACAGCCTATAGTGTATCTAAGCAAAGTATGTCAGATACAGAGATATGTACAGATTGAAAAAGAGATGCTTGCAATTGTGTTCTCATTGGAAAAATTTCACCAATACACAAATGGCAGAAAAACAGAGATTCATACTGATTACAAACCACTGGAAGCCATAACCAAGAAAGCATTTAAATAGCTACAAGGGATGCTTCATGTGCACTTAGAAATATGATATCAACATCATCTATGTGAAAGGAAAACACATGTACATTGGTGATAAGCTAATACAATCCTAAATTGGAGATGATACTCTGGTTGCAGAACACAGGTACCACAGAGCATCTCATTGCCAGGAGCTGCAACTTCATTGCCTGTAACTATCCTATCCAAAGAGAGTAATTTGAAAGGACCTAACAAATCTCTATCTCCACATAGAACCCTCACATGCACTGGAAGAGAGGTTAGACAACCATTAAACTTAAGGGACTATGCAAAATGACACTAAGGACAATAAAATTCATCTAGAAAAGGGATATTATATTATAATTTAATGTACGCTCCCCACCTACTACCTGTAAGGTTAAAACCCACTCCCTCATACATGATACACTCTCACTCCACTTTCTCTCACTAAATAAAAGCTGGTTCTTAGCAACCAGCTTCTCTCTTCCTCCCAATTCTCATGTTTGTCATGTGTTAGAGCACCATAATGTGACAAAAGCCAAGAAAAAATGCTTCATTTACTGTTACCCACTACAAATTCCAAAGTTTTTTCTCCTTGACAAAATCCTAAATCTAAAATGATATCAATTAACAATGATTAAAGAAAAATACATAATGAATAGTTTCTTTTAGACTTTAATGTATCAGGCATCAGATGATTCACTTGCAAAAAGGATAGAAATAACTTTTAAAACGTAGGTAATCAATATTGAGTAACAAGCAAGAAAGTATGGTAGATTTTGTTAATATTTATTCCTATCATCCCCAAAACACCTGAATAGATTTCAAGTTTTACAAATAAAATCAAAGCAAGCAAGAAAAAGGCCAACAGGAATCTTTATATTGTTAGATTTGTATAAATTTTTATTTTTGGTGTCAGAGATGCTACAGCTGTATTTTTGGTTACATCATTTTAATGAAGTAGAGTTTAGTAATAAATAATACCTAACAATATCTGTTTTGATTGTATAATGTTCTGCTAGAAACAATGAAATCTTGGTATTTTTAGTTTAAAGTAAAATGATTTCTTTTATAAAATGTTAGTAGGAGTGTATTTATTTATAGACAACACCATATATTTTTTAAAGATATAAACAGAAATGCACTGAAGCACCCAGTAAGTTTCTTTAAAAAAATAAATAAAAAGGATCAACAGTTTTGACATTTTATTGGGACTAGTATCAGAAATAGAATCTATGGGTTAAAGGATTTTTTTTAATATGAACAGGAAAAAATGTCCAAAAACAATAATGATAGAATAAAGATATGTTATATTTGGTAATGTTAACAGAAAAGATAGTTGTTTTTTGGTTTTTTAAAAGAAAATATTATTTCAATTTTCTTTTTCTCAAAAGACACATAACAAAATAAAGATAACTAAATATCAAAGTCACAAGGAAAAGTACAAAATTTCAGGATATGTGCTCATTGAATTTATTGTGGTTACAAAAATCTAATTATCATCATTGGTAAAACTTCATTTTTAATTAATTGATTAAAATAAGGTATGTATCAACAATATTCAGACTCGACTGCATATCTGTCTTGTGTGTTGATACAGGTTTGTACTCTCACAGGATGTTACCAACAGTGCATAGGTATGAGTGTTACTATATCATAAGATGGTCAAAGACTTTGAAAATTTAGCACAAATGGCCATAAAAAATTGAGAAAAATCTTTTTGGAATATATATTTTTTTTTGTTTAGCATTCACAAGACCTACTTCTACTCTTGTGACTTCTCAGTTTTAAAAGATATCAATTTTTATTGATTTTAAACTGTCAGTGGGGCAGGGGTCATGCTTACAAAATAAATACTATACTGAAATGATTTCTGACTTTCTAACACACATATATGCCAGTTATCTTTCCCTTGGTTTTATATATAAATATCAACTTTAAGATGGTCAAAAATGGGTCCTAATAGTTTTCTCAAACTCTTACTATTATGGGTTTCTCTCCTCTCCAGCCTCCTCCTCCTCCTCCTCCTTCTCTTTTAACAGAATAATAAAGATAACACTAAGAAAAACATAGATGCATTTTGGTAAGTCAGAGATGGGTTCAATTTGATATTTACATCGTAAACAGGACCCTACTTCTAAAATCAATAAAAATCTATATTATTCGAAATTGACAAGTCACAGAAGTAGGAGTAGGTCTTCTGAGTGCTAAACAATAAAAAATATTTCCAAAAAAAGATTTTCCCAATTTTTTTATGGCCAAACCATCTATCTTCATTTGTGTTGAAAATTTTATCAGAAATCTACTATCAAATAGCATTCACATACCAACATCATCCTTCAGGATGCTGCAATTTTACAAATTTTACATCAGTATAATTCAAAAATACAATCTCTTCAGTATATAAATACTAAGCCGTGAATCAAGAAACTTTATAATCCACTGAAAATTCTCTTTCTAGAGTATTTTCGCTCTGTCAAGAATTCAAGTATCTTATCTACTGATTTTCTTTTAAAAGATTTTTTTAAGTCATATGTACTTGATTAAATATATCAATTAAATTTACTTACACATTTATGCAGTAGTTTTTGTTCCTAACCTTATGCTATAATCAATCTAGCCCAGATCCACAGATATACATCTCAAACCATATCAGTACTACTGTATAGTTGAAACACGAGGAGAAAAAGTTAGTAAGGATAAACTTATAAATTACATTCTTGTATGGACACACCAGTGTTGGGTCACAAGCAAAAATATTCAGCAGCTCTGTGCAGACACTGGATGCCATCTACAGGACTTGCTGGGACAAATGATGAGGGAGAGAGTCAGGGGAATATATTTACCTACCCCTCCACACAAGCAGGATGCAACACATTTTTAAGTGGAGTTTAACAGGTTTGGATTCAGAATTTTCCTTCTCCAAGATCAGTTGCCCAACCAAGGTTAAAGAGTCCAGTCTGCTCTACTATTTACTCATAGCTGGAGGGAAAATAACTGGATTCATACCTTTCCCAAGGGTCTTAGTGCAATGTGAAATGCAAACAGTCCCATCAAGGCTTTTAACTCAGGTTGCCCTGTCCATTTCCTATGACAGTAACCATTGGACCACAAGCACTTCCTGAAGGAAATATATGCAACTGACACACCTTTCTTAATGGTGGTAATGAATATGACCTAAGATGAATAAAATATCAGAATTATAAACAAACACTGACTATAAAAGTTGATTTAATACTCTTGAAATATCCCATTAAAAAATTCATGCTGAGACAGACATTTTCAAACTCATCTCTACCATGTATAGTTTTATATTATTTTGAAAATAAAAAAACAGCACACTAAGCTGATTTATTAGCATAAATTACGGCAATGTAAGTATTTTAGAGGCAAGACCAATTTTGGCCCCATTTGTACAGGACCTAGGAATGTTTAAATTTTTCCACCAATTGGCTGTAAGATTAGTGTACTCACTATCATTCTATAGTAATGTTATTACCATGCAATGACCTCCAATACAAGGATAAGTAAGTCTGTGTCCCAGAACTAAATGAATTATGGTAGAATGGATACGTTGATTTAAAAATAACTATGTTTGTAAATCACAGGAAGAAACTGAATTACCTCACACAGCTAGTAATGGGGTTTAACTTTATTCTAGACAACCCATGAACATGTTGATTGACCGATTTTAGCACTCCTTTTGTGAGAAGGGGTTGCCCTTCTGCACAGGATACAGTCAGCATATTCTAAGCTTGTTAACAGGGTGAATGAACATGTTGGGTTCTGACTGTAACAGAAGTCCATTATGATATTGATGCTTCTATTTAGAGTAGAGGGAAAGATTCCAATTAACATTTCATAGTCATCCCTGTTATACTGAGAATTTAGAGTAAAAAAAATCATATTCAAAGCAAACAAAGACCACCACAAAATTAACAATCAATTGCTGATTGGACAAGAAATTGCTTTATTTAAGTTAGAGCATTTTTAGTTTATTGCTCTTATAAAGACCTCACTATGATGTTCTATTTTTGTTGGGTTATAGTTACATATATACAAACATAATGAGAGTTTTAGTGATATACAGATAAGATTTAACTAAGTTACATTAACTACAAGTTATAAAGAAAACAAAAGATTGCAACAAGTTTATAAATGTTTGCAGAAAAACATCTTTTTAATCATGCAAAAAGACAAATTAAAAAAAAAAACTATTGAAAATTGATAAAACAATAATTTTTCTCCCAGCAGACTTCCAGATTATCTTGGATATATATCAAAAGAGTAAGGAAACTCAATAACTTATAAATAGCAATTGTCTTACTTTTAACTCACAAAGTTATTTGAAATTTAAAATTTTTCCTTTTTTTCTTTATTTTACCAAGAGAATCATGATGTTTGGATCATAAAATACTTCCAATATTGAAATTGAGACATTTGGTGAATTTTAAGGAAGATAATCCTGGGAGTAATACAAATTTCTATAGATCATTCAATCTACAGATACATAAATTAATTACTAAACTGAACATAGAAATTCCTCAGTGCACTGTTGCAATTTACAAATGAAATACAAAAATAAATTCATATATTTTAAAACTATTTAAAAATTATACTATTTTTAATATTTCAAAGTGTGAATGGTGAATTTAATTAAAAAATTATAACATAAACAAAAAAGAAAAAAAAAACATCAATAATATTCAGGAACTTTATGAGAGTTAATTTAGTGAAAAATATTCTGTCATTCCATTTAAAAATGTTTTCTGGTGTTGCTTTATTTGATAGGCTTCAAGCAATTAAAAAAAAACACAAAAAATAAAGCATAGATGAAGCAGAGGTACTAATATTAATAAATGGAGCAGACAGTAGTATTTTGAATATTGCAACAAACCTAAAAATGCATCCTCATTTATATTCATTTTGGCAGTGTAATTAGAATTAAATGCAGCCAAAAAAATAAAATTAAAAAAAAAATCCAAACTCAAGCAGAAAGAAATGTGAAACTATCTATCTAAAATTTATAATATCATGCAGCTTTGGTATAAATACTGAATGTAAATGCCCATGAAGTTCAAATCAGAAAAAAAAAACAAAAGCTGTATTTGCATATCCAAGTAAATGATACAGTGTTGACATGTTTGTTTGTTTTTCAAAATTATAAACATCAAATTCCTTCAGCTATTTTATGCAACATTTTAAATTCAAACTTGTCAGAATTGTTATAATTTCATAACATGGTTAAGTAATAAAGAAAATGATTATTTTACTGATCCTTTATTAAATTCTATACCATTATCTGGTGATATTTCCATTAATCAGAATTTATTTATAATATTAGTCTGTTTCCATCCATAAAATGATAGCATTGATAATCTTCACAATGATTTTTGTTTGATTTATTGATATATCATAGATACAAACTATGCTTTCACTTTTCCTAGAGAGTGAGTGCATTTAATCATCTGAATATTATATGTATTTCTTATGAACCTAGCAATAAAGAATACAAATGGTCCTTATGTAGTACACTTAGGACAAAAATTATATCTTCCAGAATTTTATCCATTTTTTCTTTCATATTTTTTTTTTATATTTTGGTAATGAAGAAGTGATTGTTTTGTTGATACCTGTTATAATTGAATTGTTGTATTATTTAAATAAACTTATTTTCTGCCCTCAAACTGGTAATGATCTTGGCCTTTTAACCATGGCATAAGAATAAAAAGGAGTAAATAACTGTTGATTTTTAATATTGGTATATTTTTGAATATCTAACAATTTTAAAATTTCAATCCTGAAATGCTTTTTTAAAAGTATTGTTCATGAAAAATAACCATCTAAATTATTCAATTTGTTTTGTGTAATAATGGATTTTTTTATTTATTTATTTGTATTGAAAGAAAAAATGCATTCATTTTATTGTTAAAAATAAATGAGATATTTTAGAGCATAATTAGAATTGTGCACATCTTAACATTTATGTTTTCATTGTTTATTTTTAAATAATAGATAAAAACAAAATACAAATATAACTATTATTCAGGATAATTCTTTACTATTTACCATAAAATATACATAATTTTAAGTTTTTCAACTTTGCAATGGTAAAATGTAAGTGAATAAAACAAAGTTTGAAGCAAAAACAGATTTTAAAAATCCAATTTAGAGATTTTGTTTCTTAAAATAAATTATAAACTAGATTTATTTAAAACTTCTGAAACATTCACTCTGATTTCTAATTCATGAAAAAAAACTTTTTAAACTGAAAATCTGCTAATTTTTTAATCATTAGAAAGAATATCCAGCTGAAAGGATAAAATGATATGAAAGAAAAACAGGTAGAAAGAGAAGCAATGACAAAGAGAGACAGAGATAAAACAGTAAGGAATCAGAGCAATGATTATAAAATAAAATGGAATCAAATTTTATGAGGAATAATCAATATGTGTTAACACAATTTCATGGTGAATGAAGGATCACATGTTTGATTCCCAGAGCTAGAGACGAACATTCATTACTAGCAACAGATAATATATATATTATGATTATAACAACAAAAACAACCTTTTATAGATAATAAAAGTTAAACTTCAGTATTTTATAATTTATGCCTATGTACAAGATTTGAAATTTTCAATTTTACTTGGTAAGTAACTTCCTTCTTCAAGTTTTTGAAATTTTCAAGTTGATTGCATATTATTACAAAATAACCCAGGGTCAAACTAGGGTCAAAGCTATTTTGCTCTTTCCATTATTGTTATTAATTTATTTTGTATTTCTTCTCATGAATCATTACAACTGATACTATATTTTCCCAGAAAGTAATTCATTTCATTTTAAATTGTTGTTAAGAATGGAAAAAAAAAAAAGAAGAAAAACTGAAAGCAAATACTTGGATTTTTAAATTGTATACAGTCAACTAAGACAATATTTGTCTGTCACCAAGAATTGAACTGCTGAGTATATGACTCAACACAAATACTTGGACTTTTGAATTGTATACAGTCAACTAAGATGATATTTATCTGTCACCAAGAATTGAACTGCTGAGTATATGACCTACAGTTTGATGCTTTATCAACTAAGCTATTTCTCTGGTATTTACTGAAGCTTACCGACTATAAAGAGCCTAAAAGCAAAATGTGTCACAAAGGATATGCCAAGGAGTTAGAATGTTAAACGCAGAGACCATGATTGTCAAAGGAAGAGAAATGATCGAAATCTAAGTAGAAATAAAGGTTAAAATCTGAGTACAATTGGCAAAGAGATAAGGAAAAGATGAAAGACTGGAGATTTCTTCACAGAGGATAGAAAGAAAAGGTTGGAGAGAATGTAACGGTTGTTATGGAGGAAACTTTTTATAGATCTGAACGCATTGCAAGAATAAGGAATGTTGAAATAATCATAATAATGAAGCTTCTTTCAGTTCACCTTTACGGCCTTTTGTCAAAATGGAAAGAAAGATTTAGGGAGTCACTTGAGGGAGGAGGATATTATCAGTGAAATAGAGCTGAGGGTGGGAGTAATAATGCCTTCTTATTGGATGGTGACTAGAATGGAAACGTTCCAGGGAAAAAGTGGATGAATGATGAAAGAATAAATTGAAGAAATAGTTTCAAAAGAACTAAGTAGATGAGCAAGAAAGATGGCTGGAATCAGCATATCAGAGGACAAGAACAGAGGGCATAAAATAATTTTTGTAATAGCAGATAAAAAAAAGTTCATAAAGAAATCTTTTTAGCTACAAGTACTGATTGACTCTGGGTTGCAGGAGTAATTTCTCAAAATTTATTAAGGCAATGTAAAGAGAAGAATGATGCCTATAATCTTGATATGGAAATTTGGGAGAGGAGTCATATGTGTGAGTGTTAGAGGCAATTTTTGTTAGAAATCCTTGTCATATAATTCATCTCTTAGAAGAAAATCGAAAATTTATTTCCAAGCAATAGTCAGTAATTTAAAAATCAGAATAAAATTACAGAAATTCTAAAACAGAAAGGAAAAAACAAACAAACAAATAACAATGATAATATTTGTCAAAGTAATTTCTTCCCAAATGAAAAATGGCTCTGTAGTTTTTGAGTTTTTAATGATACGCATGATCAAGAAAAAGAATTTTCTAATTTTAACGTGCACTATATTTGTGAAGAAAGACCAAAAGATTAAATTAAAAGAATAACTCTATTGCAGGTTTATAATATTCAAATTCTGAGTTATCTGTTAAACAATAGTATTTAAAGAAAAAAAAAACAATTGGTAACCTGTGTTGTTCTATCTGCAATGCCAATTTGTTATTTATCTATAGTATAAATGTATAACTGGGCATAAAAATATATGCAAATAAAGCCTTTTCACATGGGTAAATAAAATTTAAAAAAATTACTGAGTAATTATTTACATATATACATACATTATTTTGTCCATCTGACATTCTTATAATATAAAGGATTAAGCTAACACAAATGAACATATCTGCAGATAATCAATAATTGTTTAAAATATAATATAATAAAGTGAGATAGTTTTTAATAATTAAATATTTACTTATACCATCTTCAAATTAAAATGAATGGAAGTAGCTCACAACTACTTCTTTATAAGAAAAACAAATACTAACAAAAAATATACAAAAAATAGAATACAATGACACAGATTGAAATAAGATATAATAAAACTTATCTCATTTTACTGTTTCTTTGTATCACAGTTTATTGATTGCACCTTGTATTATATATATATATATGTGTGTGTGTGTGTGTGTGTGTGTGTGTGTGCCACATCACACACACACTCATTATACTTATATATATACACAAACATCATATAAATATATTTATATGTACAATATGTATATACACACACACAATATATATATATATATATATATACACACACACACACATCATATACATACATATATACACACTTACACACATCATATATATATACATATATATATATATATATATATATATATATATATATATATATATATATATATACATATATATATATAAATACATATATATATATATATATATATATATATATACACACCCGCACACAACATCATATATATATATATATATTATATATATATATATACATATATTTATATACACACACACACACACATCATATATACATATATACATATACATAAACATTTACATTATATATATATATATATATATATATATATATATATATACAGCATATATATATATATATATATAGATATATATACACACACATACAGCATATATATATATATATATAGATATATATACACACACATACAGCATATATATATATATATATATATAGATATATATACACACACATACAGCATATATATATATATATAGATATATATACACCAACATACAGCATATATATATATATATAGATATATATACACACACATACAGCATATATATATATATATATATATATATATATATATAGATATATATATAATATATATATATATACACACAACAAACACACACACATATATATATATATATATATATATATATATATATATATAAACACACATGCAACACATATATATACACCATCTGTATATGTATATATATATTCACACACACACACACACACACACACACACACACACATATATATATACACCATCTGTATATGTATATATATATTTACACACGCACACACACACACACACACACATATATATATATAGTGTATATGTGTATATATATATATATATATATATATACACCATCTGTATATGTATATATATATTCACACACACACACACACATATATATACACCATATATATATATATAATGTATATGTGTAAATATCTGTGTATGGCATATATGTACATATATATATATATATATGATGTATGTATGTGTATATATATATATATATATATATATATGATGTATATGTGTGTATATGTATATATATGATGTATGCATGTATATGATGTGTGTGTGTGTGCGTGTATATATATATATGTGTGTGTGTGTGTATATGTATATATATATATATATATATGATGTATATGTGTGTATATGTATATATATGATGTATGTGTGTATATGCATGTATATGATGTATGTGTATATATATATATATATGTGTGTGTGTGTGTGTGTGTGTGTGTGCATATATATATATTATATATATATATATATATATATATATATAAAACCATCTCATTGGCAAGTGGGTAGAGTGTTCGCCAATGGTCTGGGAGAATGGGGGTTCAATCCAGGTCGAGTCCATACCAAAGACCTATGGTACTTGATACCTCTTTTGCCTAACACTCAGCATTATAACTTATGTATC
>CAUZXS010005980.1:5000-54892 GCA_963585895.1 Sepioteuthis lessoniana
TGTTCATTTCTGCTAGGCTCAGACTATATCCAATCAACCTCTCCATCATAGACAGAATATTATGGAAGGTCAATTTTTCAGTGATGTACAGCTTGTTTGAATTCATTTTTCATTCTCTTAGATGAGTGCCCTACAATGACTAAAAAGCCCAGGCTGCCCTCCTATTTACCCACAACTGTTTGAAGAGAAATATTCATGCCTTTCTCGAGGGAGAATGGCAAACTGCCTTATCCAGGATTATGAATTGAACTCAGTATGCCCACTTCTGATGACTATAACTGGAACACCATACACCTCTCTAAGCTTAGTGTAGTATCTATGCAACCTAGCTAGGATGAGAGCATAGTATCTGTGTCCATGGAAATCTTATAGAATATATGTCACAAATAAATCAAAACAATTATAATGGTGTAATAGTTATTGTCGTAGGAAATGGACACGACGACACTGGATGAGACTGATTGCATTTCACATAGCACTAATACCCTTGGGAAAGGTATGAATCCAATTATTCTCCCTCCAGCTATGGGTAAATAGTAGGGCAGACTAGGTTCTTCAGCCTTGGTAAGGCAACTCATCTAGGAGAAGGAAAACTCT
This sequence comes from Sepioteuthis lessoniana, assembly GCA_963585895.1. NCBI lineage: Eukaryota > Metazoa > Mollusca > Cephalopoda > Myopsida > Loliginidae > Sepioteuthis > Sepioteuthis lessoniana. The sequence continues at coordinate 5,598 of CAUZXS010005980.1, forward strand.
GAATTCAGACCTGTTAAACTCTGCTTGAAAATTGACCTTGTGTCATATCCTGCCCGAGCGGAGGGGTTGGTAAATAAATATATTTGTCTTTTTAAAAATTTTTTTTATATTCATTTTTGAGGAATTATTTAGGTGGTGGGTTATATAGTGTATACCAACAGGTAAACTCACATATATTTATCATATTTACCCAACCCCTCCGCTCGGGCAGGATATGACACAAGGTCAATTTTTTTTATATAAAAAATCATTTTGTTTGTATGTTTGGCTTATTATATCGGATATTTATGCGGACTATTTCATACATTTCTTTTACTAATAATGCTAACAGCTCAGCCGGCTGGAGCTGTAGACTACACCAACAGCATCTCTGCAGAGGAGTAATACCCCACCATGTGTGTCCTGGATATGATACTAGACCATCTGATGATGAGGTTCCAGTTCTGGAGCTTTGCAGAATATGTAATACTCCTTCATTGTCATTACTCCCAGGTCCACTCTGATCCGGAGTAGTAGTACTTGTTGGTGTCTCATCTATGGACAGATTGAAATATTTGATCATTTAATATACTGGAAAGCATTTAACTGTGTTCAAACAAATGATTCGTATTAAACTAAACGATTATTATTAACAATGCTTGAAAACATTTGTGTGCAAATATATGAAATCCAACTTGTTTGATAATAAAGTTACTTCCAAACTATTTACTTAAAAATCATATACATAATATATATAAAAACATTTTATTTAGCATTAAATAGCCATCAAAGGTTAATATGCCTTTAAACCAAATAACCAAACCTAACCAAACCAAATAACCAAACCTAACCTAATAATGCCAACTTTAGAAGTAAAATCATCTTGGTTTGCCAGCAACTAATCTCTCTTTCAATTATACTATCCATTTATTCATTGAAATATAAATGTATCTCGTAATCTATTTCTGAGACATATAAACACACATATAATTCATTTTATACTGTATGAATAAATAAACACTCCAAAACTGTATGATCAAAATTTTTTGAAATTTTTCATGCTGAAGTATGAGGTAGGATCTTTATGAATGAATCAAATTCTTCTTTTTTTTTCTTGACATTTGAAGTGTTTTGTAACATAGTGGTACATTACTTAGCTGGTAATCATTGTCAAAAAGAAAAAAAAAATAGCTTGAAAAGAAATTTTTTATGCTGAACTTTTTGTCTGTTCAAGTCAACAATTCTTTACTTTTTATCTGCATAATATACTTGGAAAAAAAAAAAAAAAAAAAACAGTCAAAAAAAATAAAATAGTAAAAAAAAATTTTTTTTAAATAAAAATAGATATAATAAAAAAAAGGTTGTAAAGCCTTTCTAGAGTGGTGATAGTCAAGTAACCTCATGGGTATATAATGTACATATTTCTATATTTATTAGATTTTTTAAATATTTTTATATCATTTATACATAATACTGGAGTTTAATCAAAAAATATCATATAGAAGTTTGAAATGTTTTTTGATTTTAAGAAATAAAGGAAGACATACTCAAGTGACCAACTAGGTAATAATTTTATCAAGATGAGTTAGGGTCAATAAAAAAAAAAAAAGAAAATAAATAAAAATAATTACAAAACTTGTCTTCATACTTTTTGAACAAAAAGTTTTTAGTGAAACACAGGATTGGTCCAGTGGGTAGAGTGTTCACCAATGATCCGGGAGACCTGGGTTCAATCCCAGGTTGTGTCATACCAAAGACTTTAAAAATGGTACTTGATACCTCCAAGCTTAATACTCAGCATTATAAAGTATGTATTGAGGGTAAAGTGGAGCAATCCAGGGAAAGGAGTAGTGCCCTCCCCTACACCTTGGTGTAGTAGCTATTGAAAAGGGAGACTTCTGGTCACCCTCGACTACAGTTGCCAACTTCACTTTACTTACGCCATATTTACCAGACCTAACTTATATGACTTGTTTCCTAAATTGAAAATTTATGTCAAGGTAAGAGTCTTGAGTACATGAAGGATATTAAAAGAAATATGACAGCATTCTTCACATCACATCAAAAGAGGAGTTTGAGGGGGGCTTTAACCCTAAGGGAAAACTCATTTCAGTATGGCAAGAGGATTATTTTGAAGAAAATTAATGTTTCATTCATTGTTTCTGTGTATGGAGTTAAATCACATAGGACGCTGACTAAGCATATAGAGAAAAAGCTAGCCAGGAATTGTACAATAATGCTCAAAGCTATTGAACAAATCCTGGTCGCAACATCCCACAAAACAGAAGCTGTATGACCACCTACCTTCCATCTTTAAAACTATTCAAATAAGATGGACAAGACAAGCGGGACACTACTGGAGAAGAAAGGGCAAACTCGTGAGCGATGTTCTTCTATGGACCGTTTCACACGGAGGAGCAAATGTTGGCGGACCAACTAGAACTTATCTACAAAAGCTCTGTACAGACACAGGATGTAATGTAGTCTAGGAGACCTACCAGAAGCGATGGCTGATAGAGAAGAATGGTGAAAGAGTGTCAGGGAAATGTGTGCTCACAGCTCATGATAATGATCCTTGTTTCTGACTTGGTTGATAGTTTCAGTTTCAATACTTTTGAACCCATAATACATGTGTATATCTATTAGATAGATAATAATTATAATTTTCTTGATATATGATTTTCCTAATATAGTGCGTGTATGTGTATATATATATATATATATATATATATATATATATATGATGTATGGCTGTGTATATCTTAACCAATACTTTCCTTTTTATTTTAATTGTATAGTCTAGTTTATTCATCTATGAAATAGATGTTAATCTTATCTTTATTACCTAAATATCTATCTTTCATTTTGTAGCTTAAGACTCAGTAATTTTTTTTTTCTACCTGATTTCATCAAACTTTCAAGAATTGATAGAGGCATCCCTGAAAAGATTTTAAACTGTATTAAGCTGAGTTTTTGGGGGGTTTTTTTTCTCCAAAATCAAGCTTTTTGAACCAATAAAACATAAAATGATCACTAAATAGACCTGATTTGCAAGGGAGATAAATAAGATACGTGGTACATTCAATAAGTTTCCAGATTTTTTGTACAGGCATTTAAAATTGTCGTAGACTTTTGAAAATTCAATATGCTATTGCTATACATCTTATGAGATGACTGACCAAGTTTTAGGATTTCAAGTTCGAATCAACAGCTACAACAGCAATTGGAATACACCCTACTAAAGCCTGATTGTCACTGCTGGTGAATTTCAAAAATGCAATCTGGACGTGAGGACACTTTAGAAGAACGATATGCAATAAAATTCTGTTTTAAACTTGGAAAAAATGACACAGAAACATATGGAATGCTTCAGACTGCTTTTGGAGCATCTTGCATGAATCGAGCATCAGTTTTTGAGTGGCATAAGAGATTCAAGGAAGGCAGGCAGTCTGTGAGGGATGATGAGAGGTGTGGGAGGAGTAAGGAGGTTTTAAGGGAGTTCAGGAAGAGATTCCATCGGAAGAGGCCAGCACTCTTCAAATCGGGTCAGTGGCATTTCCACCAGGACAATGCACCAATCCACAACTCCATCCTTGTCACAGACTATTTGACACAGTTTCTAACCCTCCCTATAGTCGAGACCTTGCTCCCTGTGACTTTTGGTTATTTCCTAAGCTCAGAGGCTGTCGATATGAGACAATTGAGGAGATGAAAGAGGCTGTGATGAAGTTCATTGACATGCTCACACAAGAGGACTTCCATGGAGCCTTCCAGAAGTTGTTGGAAGGATATAACCATTGCATTGCAGCTGGAGGGGATTACTTTGAAGGGTACTTGAGTTTCATGTGTGTACTATCAATAAAAGTGCCCATACGAAAAAAATGTCTGGAAAGTTATTTAATGATCCTTGTATCTTACAATCAAATCAGATGGACATCATTTTCAAAGCTCAAAGTAAATGATGGTTTCTTCAACAGGTATGATAAGTGACGATTTATCTGTTTATTTGATTAGTTATCTATTATATCCATTATTTATAGTAATCTGTATAAAGTATTTTATTTTAAAATATGTAACTTATATAAACTTAATTTTTTTTGTAAAATATAACATTTTACCTAATTTATTCTTTCATTTTTATTGTATACAGGGTGTGGAGCAAAATTAGGAATATTTTAATATGATAATGACTCTTTTATAAAACAAGACTGATTTTAATTAATTTAATAAACAACAAAATATGCCATTAATTTAATAAACAACAAAATAAGATAGACACAAAACAGTAAATTTACTCAATATGGCTGCTATTTTTTCAATTATTGAATCAACATGCCTGTAATGAAAACAGGACAAGAGATTCTGTCTAGTAATCTTTTATTCAATTAAGAATCTTACTATTATTTAACTTCCATTTTGATTTTTCTATTTAAAACAATCTAAGAACTCGAAATATTTTCATCAGATTTATTTTCATGTGGAAATAACGTGAAATCTTTAGATTTTGTATAAATTCTATAGCATTTTTTAAGAAATTTACAATCTGTTTAATAGACATTTTTCTAGTAAGTTAAAGACACCTTAGATAGTTTAATGAGTTTACATGGACTAAAAAATTACATTTAAATCATCTTTCTTGCAAAACTAAGAAAAAATTAAGAATGTCATTTTCAAAATCTTAATTGCATTTTTAAAATTGGTGTCAAAAATATTTTTATGTTCATAAACTAAACCCATTTTTGTTTGCCAGTCTGGATTTTTCAACCAAATTAATCATGTATGCTATATAATTATTTTATCTCTCCAGCTTGAAGAGTGACCTATAAACCTAATTAGTAATGTTTAATCAAATGTAAATATTTTAGTTTGACAATTTCTGTTATTTTTTTCTTTTTAGAATTTTTGTCTTTTATTAATTAAAAATTTACTCTAAACCTGTTGTTACAAATGCTAATAATCATTATAGAAGATAAATCCACATAAAATGATTGAATAAATATATCTTTTACATGAAGTTAATATTTATCTATGAAAAATTACTTAGTTTTGTTGAGAAATATTTTTTTATGTGAGTGCAACAAGATTTGTTTTCATTTTTGCTTGGGTCTGGATTATTCATCCTAAATCATACTATCCAACTTAAAAGCATCAGTGACTATCTTAAAACCTGTATGTACTACTGATAATTACTGGTTGTATATAAAATATCCAACAATAAGTATGTAATCTAAGAATGAAAAAAAAGCACTTGTTTTACATGAGAATTTATTTTTCAACATAATAACCACCTTATCAATGAACTCCCTCCCCTTAACACTTCTCTTTAGATCAAACATTATACAGTGAAAATTTCAGATCAAAATTCTGATAACTAGGTTGAGCTGTCAACTTGTACACACACACGTGGTACATTCAATAAGTTTCCAGACTATTTTGTACAAGCATTTAAAATTGTTGTAGACTCTTGAAAATTCAGTATGTTATTGCTATACATCTTATGAGATGACTGACCAATTTTTATGATTTCGGGTTCAAATGAAAAGAATGATATGCAATAAAATTCTTTTTTAAACATGGAAAAAATGCCACAGAGATGTATAGAATGCTTCAGACTGCTTTTGGAGCATCTTGCATGAATCGAGCATCAGTTTTTGAGTGGCATAAGAGATTCAAAGAAGGCAAGCAGTCTGTGAGGGATGATGAGAGGTGTGGGAGGAGTAAGGAAGTCAATACACCACAGTTGATTGGCCAAAGGGTTAGGGTTACTATGTTGAGGTTTTAAGGGAGTTCAGGAAGAGATTCCATCGGAAGAGGCCAGCACTCTTGAAATCGGGTCAGTGGCATTTCCACCAGGACAATGCACCAGTCCACAACTCCATCCTTGTCACAGACTATTTAACCAAGATGGGTATCAACACAGTTCCCCACCCTCCCTATAGTCGAGACCTTGCTCCCTGTGACTTTTGGTTATTCCCTAAGCTCAGAGGCTGTCGATATGAGACAATTGAGGAGATGAAAGAGGCTGTGACAAAGGTCATTGACACGCTCACACAAGAGGACTTCCATGGGGCCTTCCAGAAGTTGTTGGAAGGATACAGCCATTGCATTGCAGCTGGAGGGGATTACTTTGAAGTACATTGCAGCCGGAGGATATTACTTCGAAGAGGACTAGAGTTTCATGTGTATACTATCAATAAAAGTGCCCAAACAAAAAAAAGTCTTTAAACTTATTTAATGATCCTTGTATATATATATATCTCTTAGTCAAGGCTGTTTGCATTTCACGCAGATGCTAATAATCTTGGGAAAGGTATGAATCCTACTGTTCTCCCTCCAGCTATGGATAAATAGTAAGGCAGAGTGGGCTCTTTAATCTTGGTATGGCAACTGATCTAGGAGAAAAAACTTTCAATTTAAACTTATTAAACTCTGCTTAAAAAATTGACCTTGTATCACATCTTGCTTGTGTAGAGGGATTGGTAAAATATATATGGGGTGTGATTTCCTGTGGTCTAATGGCTAAAATGCCACACTGCATTCCCAAAGTAAGCAAGTTCAAACTCCAGTCATGTTATTATGTTCACTTTTGGACTAATACTCTGGCAAAAGGTATGAACCCCCTTATCCCCCAAGTTATAGGTTAAATAGTATCAATGCTGTACTCTACCAAGATGGGTTTAACATTAAGTAATCCGCAAAGGTTGATATGCCATTAAACAAAGATGTATAAAATTTTCTTCAGTGGTACCCATCATAGCTTTTGTTGGGCAACCTGTTCAAGAAAAGGAAATTTTTCTAATTCAGATCCCTTCAAAACATACTATGGGATAGTGTTGCAGAGTAAGGCACATTACTCCACGTTTTATTGACTTTAAGAAAATCCTGAGTTTTGTTGTGGTTTGAATAAAAGATTAACAGGATGGTGTGTGTGTGTGTGCATGCATGCATGCATGTTTGTTTGTTTATTTTAAGAGTCATTTTCTTTTATTTTAATAGATACAATTTTGTGCATATATACACCTGATGATAAATAATTTACAATTTCTCCATTATTATGTGTATGCATGTTTTAAAAGAGACTTTCTTGAAAGTACTTAAAGCATTGAAACCATGTTGGTTACTAATCTTATTAATAGATGATAATTATAAATATAATATAGTCATGAATAACTGGAAGTAACATTGACATTGATAAAACAGTTAATCTCAACAAAGTCACCCTTACATAAATAATACCTATTGATAGATTCTGTAAAATATAATTAAGTACTCTTATCACCTTATCCAGTTCAATTTTACCTACACTTGTATGTGTGTATGTGTACAATATTATTTCATGCTCCAAAGTCACCTCATACCATATAGTTTCATTTTCTTCTCGTAATATTTAGCAAGGATAAAGATTTAAGTAAATATATCTGCTCCTTCTTATCTCTCCATTTTTTCTATAATAGAAATAAGATGCTAAATAGCTATACATTTTAAAAACATTTTATCATAAAAGTAATTTTTGTTTTATTCTGTCTTTGTTAATATCTACATGTTTGTAAATTATCATTATATTTCTATGTGACCCCAACACGGCAAAAACTGTACATCCCAGCAAGATTTACATTAAAGCAATACATTTAAAATGCTCTTAGAAAAAACAAAACTGATTTCATACCAAAATGAAATTGAATGATAATTTTATCAGATCGATATTCTACTGAATGTAATTTTCTTAAATTATCCAAATTATTGATATAATGAAGATAACTCTGTCAATTAAAATCCTTCACTCCTTGAATAGAAACATCATTATCATCATGGACTGGTGTTACAACACAAACCCAATTGGTTCATAGGTTGTTTAAGAAATTTTATTTAGTTCATTAGAAATAATGGAACCTAAAACAAGCAATTTACCATTTCATATTGTCAGACTATCTACATTATTAATTTTTTAGTAATATCTTAGCCATACATCTTCCTGCCTTCTCGTGTTTTTTGTTTTATAATATGGAATATACCTGAGATGTACACTCCTGCTGTATTGTACAGATTTACCCAACTTCTCCATCTCAAGCAGGATGTGACACAAGGTCAATTTTAAGCAGAGTGCAAATCCTTTCTAGACCGGTTGCCATACCAAGGTTAAAGAGACCAGTCTATCCTATTATTTACTCATAGCTGAGGGAAGAATAGTTGATTTCTTATTTTTTCCCAAGAGTGTTAGCACTACAGAAAATATAAAAAACCTCATCCAGGATTTAAACTCAGGTCTCTGGATTTATTTCTTATGACATTAACATTACACTACAAGCACTTCATTATATTATAACAAGTTTTGGGATCAGTAGTTGTCTAAAGTTCATCATAAAATTCAAATACAAATTGATTTCAGTCATAAAATTTGATTTAATAAAACTTGATCTGCTATATTTTCCTGCAAACAGTGAATTAGATTCCTATCTACATATTCATTTTAAAGGTTTGCATTCTAGGTTAATAAACTCTTGTTAATGAATTCAGTTCTCTCTAGGTGCTCCCCGCTGCAGGCCTTGTACCAAGCTAAACTTAGCAAATGACTACACATTCACATGAAAATCTTTGATTTTTAAAAAAAATTATTTTTTGTTTTTGGCATTGTGATTTAGAATGTCCTTTTTTGAGTTTAACTTTTTCGTTCCATTGTCATCACCCTAAACATTTAGCAAAATTCAGAAAAACAATTTACCATCATAAATAGAAATTTAAAAAAAAATAGTTATATCATTATATGAGAAATATTTATTGGAATTTAATTAAAATTATTTTATTTGAGAGTATATAGAGTACATTCCCTCCCTCCAAATAATCACCCTACTTGTATGAAAAATGATCCATGTATATATCCAAAAACACTATCTGTATATACTTGATATTCCCTTCCAAAATATGTGTGGAGGGTATAGTGGATATGTCCACAGATTCAATTAGTGGGTAAAGTGTTCACCCTCCAGCTATGGGCAAATAGTAAGGCAGACTAGGTTCTTTAATCTTGGTATGACAACTGGTCTAGGAGAAAGAAAACTATAAATTCAAACCTTCAAAAATTGACCTTGTATCACTCCTCTTGTATAGATGGTTGGTAGTTACATACAAGATTTCCTTCATATCTATGTAATTTTATTTTTGGTTAAAGGTGTTACAATCTTATTTTTGGTTACAAAGTTTCAGTGCTATAAAATTTGGTTATAAATAATACCTAATAATATCTGTTTTGTATAATATATCTCAAAAAATAATAAAATCCTAGCATCTTTGCTTTCAGATTAACTTTTATAAAAAAAATTGCTGTATATACCAGTGGATGATGCCACATGTATTCTAACTAACTTATTATACACTGATGTATTTGAACTAGTATCATCATCTTTGTTGTTATAGTCACATTTTAGGTGTTGTAGCTTTCTGCCTTCTTCAGGTTGATGTAATCATAAATTTCAAATTGAATTATTCAATCCCCAGAAGTAGATTGTTCTCATTCCACTGTCCATGCTTAAAAGATATCTTGTATCAGTTATTTTTACCCAGTTAATCTGCTTTTGTGATGTCACTTGTCTTTCTGGCACTACCTAACACTAGTATTGAATTATAGACCACCAGCTAACTTGATAAAAGGACAATCTGATGATAACTTGAAGCTTTAAATCTGAGGTCACTTGTCTGCCTCTTCAACTTAACCAGAATGTTTTTTCTCTCTCTCTCTCTCTCTCTCTCTCTCTCTCTCTCATCTTGCAAGTTCAAACAAAAATATCTAAATTACTTTTATATGTGAAGTGTAATCAAAAACATTGTGACAGAATCTTTAAATTTTTTATTCTTAAAATTCAAGTGAAAACCTCTATACAGTTGAGCAACTTGTATAATAAAATATCTAGACCACTGTTGGAAACATAGTTAATCTTGATGTTTGGGTGTCTTGGGTGGTTTAATGGTTAGCAAGTGAGACTAGCAAACCTTTACAAGTGAGTTTGAGTCTCATTAGATGCCCTTTTCATATGGCCCTGTGCCATACCTAAGCAAAAAGCTTAGTAAATTACTCAGGCATCTTGGGTGGTGTAATAGTTAGCAAGTGAGACTAGCAAACCTTCATGAATGAGTTTGATTCTCATTGAGTACCCAGTTCATATGCCCTTGTGCCACATCTAAGCAAAAAGTTTAGTAAATTACTACTTAATCTAGATGTGTTGTATGGTACCTTTTTTCTCGGCTGGTAGTTACTTCTCGCTGTTATCTTCTTGGCTAGCGGTCACTCCCTACCATGCGGTTTTTCGTCTCTACAGCCTGCTGTTTCAGAATCTTAGTGGTTTGATGAACAATGACATTTTCTGTATGCACACATACTTTGATAATATTTTATTACCATGAACAACTTTTCTTCACATACATTTTATTGTCTCTGTATAAAAGTCGGGAATCAGTCAGACCAAAGTCAGAAATTGGACAACTGCTCACTCTGTGGTTTCTCTACTAACTAAATAAAGTTACAGTTTAACTTCTAGGATTTTAGTCACCTGAATTTACTTGCTCCAATGAAAGCCAAGCTTTCAAATGACCTTGAACTGTCAATCACACCTATTTGACACAAAAGGTTTCAGCTTCTAGGACAACCTATTTAAATCTTGTTTGACTATCTACACTACCTCTCAATACAGTAAGGCTATAATTTAACAGATGTGTCTACCAATTCTCAATACCTTTTGATCAATGGGGGTGCCTCAGGTGGTGTAATGGTCAACAAGCTAAACCAGCAAACCTTCACAGGTGACTTAGTCTCACTGAGTGCCTCATTCATATGGCCTTGTGCCACATCTAAGCAAAAAGCCTAGTAAATTTCTACTTTTTGATCAATAGTTTTAATACTTTTTAAGTATCATGTTTTTGTAAAACACAGGATTGTGTTAGTTTTATATCCTCCATACTTATCAAACCAAGCTTCATATAACTTTTTCTTGTTTTTCCAAAATAAAAATTTGCCACGAGGGAAGATTTCAGGATATGGTGGATATCACATCAAAGAGGCATTTCAGAGGTGCTTTGACAAATGAAAAAGTCACTGGAATTCATGTTGTATGCCAAGGGGACACTTTTGAAGGAAATTAATGTTCATTCATTGTTTATTTCTATCTTGGTAATTACAACCTTAATCTCTATACCTTCTGAACACACTTCATACATTTCATTAAAACTTAAAAATAATGGTGGTAGTATTAAAACCTTCAAATATTATCTCTTTAACTGTACATTTATCATGTGACTTGTTTAATTTTATTTTTTCCCCTTTGAGATTTTAAGACAGCCAGTTAACAAGCACTTTTATATGCAGTTTTCTTTTTTGCAAACAGTATTGGATAATTAATATTTTTAGTTCTACAAGATCTATTTGAAATCAAAGAAAAGAATAAAAAATGTGTTCATATTTATTTATTTGTACTGGATTTTCTGTTTATTTTATTTCATCTGTTTTTCTCCATTTTCAGCTATTTTACTCTCTGATAAAGTCCATACACTGCAATGAATAAGATAACTTTTTTTTTTTAAAGTTTTAGCTGCGACTATTATTGGATGAATCTGGGATTCACTCAATATCCTAAAACTGTCATTTACACATAAATTCTTTAAAGACAAATCTTTTTACCCAAGTAACCCTATTGCTTTGTTATGAGGAGAAATGCTCAGCATTGGCACCAGAACAAATTCACAGATTATAGGAAACATCTGAGAGTGGTACACTTAAGGCTTACCCAGAAAGAGCATAACTGAACATTTTTATTGCAGCAACACACTACCACTTCTTTAAAAAAAACTAGAAAAACTAATTCAGATTTCTATCTTAATTTAAGTGCAGGTGAGGCTTATGCAAAAGTGGTAGGTGTGCAACAAATCTAACAGAACATTCTGAATAACCTTTTTGTGTGTGTGTGTGTATATATATATATATATATATATATATAGTCATCCACAGACAGACTGTTTCGTTCTATCAGAACTCTTCAGTGTGGCTAGACACACAGGACGCTCGAAGCCGGGATCGAAACCCGTCCAACTTTATATTAGACTGTGTTTCAGACCACTCATCCACCAAGCAGACCACGTTGGCTAAGGGAATTTTAAGGTATTTTTTATTTTTAGAAACAGCAGCAGCAGCCTTTGTTTACATTTTTTTATACCCTATCGGCTACCAGAGTGCTCAATTCTTTCAAAGAGCTTTGCATTACGCTAGCGGCGGCCGGCAATTCCTTTGCTAGAGAGCTCAACCCCCATGGGGGAGCATATATATATATATATATATATATATTGTCATCCACAGACTGACTGTTTTGTTGTATCATAACTCTTCATTGTGGCTAGACACGTAGGACGCTTGAAGCTGGGATCAAAACCCGCCCAACTTTACATTAGACTTAGAATCATACTGCTCAGCCAACAAGTGTATCATGTTAGCTTGGGAATTATAAGGTGTTAAATAGTAGTGTTCGTTTGTTTACATTTTATACCTTACTGGATACCAGAGTGCTCAATTCATCGAGGAGCTTTGCATTATAGATATATAAAAGTAAGTAAGCTGTAGTCAAGGGCAACTTGTAGCCTCCCTTTTCAATAGCTAGTACACCAAGGTGTAGAGGAAGGCACTACTCCTTTCCCTGGATTGTTCCACTTACCCTTGATCCATATTTTATAATACTGAGTGTTAAAAAAGGAGGCATTAAGTACCATTTTTTTTTTTTTTTTTTTTTACTTTTCCATATAACTCGCTCTGGGATTTAACTCTAGTCTTCTGGTCTAATGACAAACACTCTAACCATTATGCCAATGGGAGAAAGAGAGCATGGGTCATGAAACTGACAGTTATTAATAGCTCTAAAATTGGAATTGTTGAACTAAATTTAAATTCCGACCAAGTTAGTCTGTATTCACTTCACATTAATGAACTTTGGTAAAACAATACCTTCTGACATTGTAATATCATGTAACCCATCAATTGTTACTTGGAGAAGAGATAGGCCCAGAGAAATAACTGCTCTCCAACTGTTTCTTTGTGAAAAGCTACAAAGTGCCCAGATTATTACTCTGAAAAATTACTTGGGGATCAATTAATTTGATTTTTGAGTTGGTTTGATACAGCCTTGCTGAACAATCAAAGGAAGACTTTCAAATTCTCGTGAAGTGATTCTCAGATTGGAGGTACTTGGATCCCAATGGTGGAATTTTGAATTTAGAGAGAAATTTTAGTCATAAATATAAGGTTGAAACAGTTGTTCAGTGTTTCTGTGTGTCATGTGCAGATGTTTGCCAGATTTTCTGTTTGTGGTAATTCAATTCACAATATAATTCCTCTACTTAAAAAAAAGAAAATGTACACAAATATAATGATATTGCGAAATGAAAATTCAGAATAGGGGAGAAAATGTGGGGTTGCAAGTGGAGGATGTTACTGAGAACTAAGCTCCCTCATTGCAGAAGATTACCTCTATCCGGGTAAAGAATCAGTTTTGAAGCCAAGTCTAGAATTTTAGAAGGGATTATATTATATAGCTGCATATCTATCCTTCAAACTCTAAATACAAGAATTAGAATTTTCCTCCAGAAATCAGATATAAAATTCACCAATTGGATGCTGCTCCTTCTTTTTAAGAAACCTGCTTAAAAATTAAAGTTTGGATAAAAGCTAGGATTTTGATTGCTGATTATACAATATTTTGGTCACTTTTGATACACTTTTAATACTTCCTAATATTTTGGTTATTTTTATGCTGTGCATAAATACTGATTTGATTTTTTAAAATATCACAGAAACAAATTTTTCACACCAGTAGTAACTAGTAGTAATTTACGAAGGTCTTTACTTCGATTTAGCACAAGGCCAATTGAGTGGGGTACCCAATGAGACACCAGTAGTAACTAGTAGTCTTCATTGAAATCCACTGACAGCAGTCCCCCTTCCCTCACCTGTATAATACACTGACTGCTCCTCTGCAGAGAGGTAAAACCTCTCCAACGAGTATCCTGGATATGACACTAAACAATTTGATGGTGAGGTTCCAGTAATGCTGGAACTTTGGGGAATGTGGAGCACCACTTCATTGCCATCGCTCCCAGATCCACTCTGGCCCTGGAGTGATAGCACCTGATTGGGTCTTATCTATGGGTCAAATCGAACTCTAAACTACTTGAAATAGAACTGATTTGATATTTAAACTGCATACTTATGCAAAACTGAATTGCTTAAAATAGAATTGTTTTGACATATAAACTGTGTAATTATGCTAAACGGAATTATTTGAAATAGAACAGTTTTGACATTTTACTGAGTGTAAACAAAAACTATACTTATACTAAACTAAATTGTTTGAATGAGAACTGTTTGACTAAACTGAATAGCTTGAAATAGAAGTATTTTGACAATTAAATTGTGTATTTATGCTAAACCAAATTGTTTGAAATAGAACTTATTATTTGTATAAAAATAGATTAGGCATTAAATAATCTACAAAGGTTGATATGCAAAAAACCCAAACAAACAAGCTTACCACATCATGACTCTTTAAGTATTTTAGTTAATTTCAGCAGTACTATGGTCTCTATTCTTTCTTGGATTTCCAGTTCTCCCTGTCTCTTCTCCAAGTGCTTTGGGATTGTTCAAAGGACTCCAACTCTGATTAGTATTACAGTCACTTTTATATTCTATAACTCTTCAACTCTCTAGCAAGCTCCAGGTATTTACAGTTTTCACATCCCTTTAATTTCATAGCTGGAATGGCAAAGTCTACTTATTGAAAATGGGTGATCTATTTTCATCCCAAAATCCCAGAGAATTGTCTCATTTTCCAGAACATATTGTGGTCTGTGCATATAGCACTTGTGTGTATGGCCAAAATCTAATTACTTACACTATTCCTTGCAGACCACCCTCTCCACCTAGTTTTGCCTACTTTTATACTCCTTCTGTGCCAGTTTGCTACTGTCACTTTATGGTGAACAGTTTCATCTCTCTCTCTCTCTCTCTCTCTCTCTCTCTCTCTCTCTCTCTCTCTCCTGAGCCTATATTCTCTTGAGTCTTATCTATTCCAGTTTTTGTATGATTAATTATTCCGTGCTGCTATTAATAGCAATTAAGTTCTTCTTTTTAGGTTTCCTTTGTATAGCTATGTCCAGGTTATCACTTTTACAATTACTTGAGTTTTGTCAACTGGAGTGACAATTATCATTCAACTCTGTTTGCTCTCTTGTAAGTGAAAAGGTTTTCTACTTAAGTGAAACATCTGTAATAAAAGATTTCATCTCCAAACTCTTTTCGTATCGTTGGTATTTTTTTTATCTTCCTTAATATTCTGAAAGTAATGAAGCGAGGGTTATCTCACCTTATTTATTTCTGAATTGTTTCTTTGAATACACTCATTCTTGTCTTTGTAATATTAATGTGGGTTTTCACTTTAATCAGTGTTACATGACCCATCACAGTTAATGTATTCTAGTTTCTGGTTTCATAGCATATCAACCTTTATGCATTATTTAATGTCAAAGCCATCCTTGTAGAAAAACAGCAGTGGTACTATTTAACCCATTGCTGGGAGGAGGAGAAGGAGATTCATACCTTTCTCAAAAGTATTAGTTTGAAAGTGAATGTAACAGTGTGACTGGAGTTCGAACTTGGTTACTTTGAGGCCACACTTTAGCACTTTTGTCTTTACACCACAAGGACTCCCTTTGTTAATGTATTGAGAAATTGAAAGTTCATAAAGTTTCAAACTGTATGTTTGCATTTTTTGTATCCATATTTGTCAACCCCTCTGCTCAGGCACAAGGTCAATTTTTAAGCGGAGTTTAACAGGTTTGAATTCAGAGTTTTCTTTCTCCTAGACTAATTGCCTCTCCAAGCTGAAGAACACAGTCTGCCCTACTATTTACCCATAGCTGGAGGGAGAATAATTGGATTCATACCTTTCCCAAGGGTATTAGTGCTATGTGAAATGCAATCAGTCCAGGATTTGAACTTGTGTCGCCGTGTCCAATTCCTGCGACAATATAATAACCATTACACCACGGGCACCTCCGATGAATTTATTACAAAAAACAAATCTATATTATATAGGAGAGAAGTGTGATGATTTATGTATGACATATGAATTCTTAATCTTTTTTTGTATCTGATAAAGAATGACTGTTGTGAATATGTGGCAATTTAAAAGTTGGAGTGTGAATCGGAAGGATTTTGGTCTAGAAAGGGTCATTGTCAGAAAAAAAAACCCATCATAAAATAGCCTTACTATGTTAATATTTTAGAAATCTGTTGTATTCTCTCTAGCTCACTTCCTCCTCCTTCTCCCATCTCTCTCTCTGGTCTCCTTCATGTTGCATGTGTTCTCTTTTTTTTTTTTTTCATTACTGCACTTTGTGCACTTTCTCTCACATCTCTTTTAGCTGTACTCTTATTCTCTCTCTTGGGTGTACCTGATCTTTCTTTTGCTCTTTCTTGTCCCATTCTGTTGTTCTCTCTTTCAACTCTCTCTCTCTCTCCCTCTCTCTCTCTCTTTTCTCTTGACTCTTTCCTTTGTCTTTTTTCTATTGTTTGCCTGTCTTTAATGGTAAATAACCCTTGTTTTTATTTTAGTAAAAAAAAAAAAAAAAATTTGAAATATCAGTTCCTCTTGAGAAAGAGAAGTAATTCATTTTAGATTTTTTGTTCATAGATGATTTACTCTTAGTAAATATTGTTGATACCAAATAAAATGATGACCAACTTAGAATTTTCAACTTCTTTTTTTCTTAATTTCTTTTCTGCTTGATCGTTTATTTCAATAGGAAGAATATCTTATTTCCTTTTATACATCATTTGCCATGTTTTAAATTTTTCTGGCTATAATGAATAGATCTTTGACATTTCCTTATTCTGGGCATATTCTTTTAAAAGAAAGCAATAAAAATGACAAAAAAGCCCTGCATTATTTGATTTTATATTTAAAAAAATTTTTTTATTATTTTTTGGTTCTTCTGCATTTCATTTTCATTTACTCAGACATGCTATATCCTGGTTCAACAATTTATCCAATACATTCTACCTTACTCTTGCTGAACTCACTATAAGATAACCTCTTTTTATTACTGTTTATTCTTTTTAATTCTATTCCATGGCCTTTACAAGCCACTAGCTGTCAGTTACTGTTATATTTCTGCTCTGATATCAATAACACTTGATGGTTTTCCACGCCAGTCCTTTCCACAACATTATCTGACATAAACTCGAAACCAAAGCCTCCATATTTATTAAATTTATCTGAAATTAATGATGGCAGCTCTAGAATCAAATCTTATCACCATCAAAAAAAGCAAGGAATTTTTTTCTTGGTATTTTCATTTTGGAATATTTACATGTGTTGTCTAACATGGTGACATCTATCTATTCTTAAAATACATAAGTGTCATTCACCTGTGTTGTATACATTTTTTAATACCCAAATTAAACCATGTTAGGTGTATGCATTTTTTACACCTTGTCACCTTTATCAGTGTGTGTGTGCCTACAGCGTAGATTCTTTTCTCTCTCTCTCTCTCCATTTGTTCCTATCAAAAAATGTTCTTGGTAAGCTCTCAAGACAGCACCCAGTGTCCACAAAAAGCTGATGAATCTTAA
Organism: Sepioteuthis lessoniana; assembly: GCA_963585895.1. Classification (NCBI taxonomy): domain Eukaryota; kingdom Metazoa; phylum Mollusca; class Cephalopoda; order Myopsida; family Loliginidae; genus Sepioteuthis; species Sepioteuthis lessoniana. Next base: position 23,236 of record CAUZXS010005980.1, read on the forward strand.
GTTTTTGCTGGTCAGCCAATACTAGTGTATCTATGGGTAAGAGTCCATAGAACATAGTTTATAAGTTTGTCCTTACTTCTCCGGCAATACACAGCATGTCTTGCTCATCTTACTTGGATGGTTTGCAAGACGAGAGATAAGTGACTTCACTGCTGCTGTTTTATAGGGTGCTGCTTCCAGGAGGAAACAGCACTCTATAAAACAGTATTTTAAAACAGCACCCAATAAAACAGCATTTTAAAGCAGCACCCTCTAAAACAGCATTTTAAAACAGCATGCAGCATTCTTGTGTAATTCCTTTCAAGTTAAATTTTGCATTTGATACTTTTGAAGAGGTGCTGAAAAGTTCTCAGCCCAACCAAGAATGACCCTTTGTATTTTTCTTATTGAATATTTTTGAAAGGGGTTAAATAAACTTGACAAACAATGTGCAAAGTTTATTGAACTATGTGATGAATATATATATTAGCATCAATGTGTTTATCCAACCTTTCAAATATGATAAAAATTTTATGCAAGGTCAATTTATAAATAAAAGTACAACTGGTTTGAATTGAGAGTTTTTCCTTCTTCTAGATTGGTTATCATATCAAGATTAAAGAGCTTAGTCTGCCCTACTATTTATCTATCGTTATTTTGGTTTGTTTTTTTTGTTTAATGCCATATCAACCTTTTGTAGGTTATTTAATATCAAAGCCATCTTTGATGAAAGACAATTATGGTATTATTTAACTCATACATGGAGGAGTTAAGGGAGTTCATACCATTTTTTTTTCTAGAGTATTAGTCTGGAGGTGAACATTATAGCACAACTGGATTTTGAACTCCCTTTCTGTGATGTCACAGTCCAGCTCATTAGCCACTACACCATGGGGATTTACCCATAGCTGGAAGGAGAATAATTGAATTAATACCTTTCTCCAATGTATTAATGCCATATGAATATGTAGAATAGTATGTATGCCTTATGGGTCTACCTCTTCCCCATTTTAGTTGGACCTTGAGCTTTTCCAAAACCAGTTCTATTGGAAACTTTATTCAGCTTAAAAAAGAGTTACTGTATACTTATAATATAAAGATATTTCTAGAGTAAATGAAAGCTTCCTGCCTCACTTAGCAAATAATCCAAAGTTTCTTTCCTTTCTTTTACAATTTGCCACTCTAAAAGAAATTCCTGATTTTTCTTTTTTTTAAACAGTTCCTATAGTTTTTATTTCAAGGTAGAGGTCTGTCAACTGAGATAGCTAAAATTCTTCAACTATTCCACACAAAAAGAATGGTGCTTATTTCAATAGTCATTGTTCACTAATATTTTTTTCTCTTTAAAATTAGAATAGTTTTATTTTAAGTTTATATTTACCAAATCTTTTTTTTTGTCATTAAAAGCCATTTAAGATTTTATAATTCATAATTATCAAAATTCATTTGAAAAAAAATATTAGAAAATAATTTTATATCATCCTACTAAATTATTTTACTATTTGTTGTTATTATTAAATACAATTGACTTTTTCAAGTCTTATGTACTTGTAAAATACTTTTATGTACTTGTAAAAAGCTTCTAATGCATTTTATTGTGGTTGACTTGGTGTTTCTTATAAATGTATAAGGATCTGTTAAACATGATACATTTTAGTACATTTTACTTGTGGAAGAGATGGGTTTTTTTTTGGTTTTTTTTGCTTATATGAAAAGAGACAGTTATTTAGCCTGAGGAAATATCTGTTCTGTTTAAGTTAGTAATGTTCAAAAGAAACTTTTTTATCTCTCGTTTTGAAATCTGATTCAAGCTATATTCTTTTTCTAAAAATAAATCCAAAAAGCTTTTAAAATTTTTAGAAAATCAGAACTGTTACAAAGGAATGATTTACTTAAAAAAAGTTGTTTTTTTTCCCTGGTAACATTGGAGTCTTTTTATACGATGTTCACTTTTAATATCATAGATGATGCGCAAGTCTGTAAAAATTACTGTAATAAAAAGTACTTGTAGAAATATGTCTTGTGCTATCATAATAGTTTAATAAAACCATTTTGTTACCATAAAAGTGTACTTACGTTAGTTTCTTGATCTTGGTTGTTGTTGTAGTCAAAATATTATACCCTCTGATCATTTTCAGGTTTCTGTCATAATTGATAACCTTTTGGAAATTTTTAACCAAACCCTTTATTCAATCTATTATTCTCATTTCACTATTCATCTTATATCAGATAATTCTTCTGATTTAATTTGTCTTTGAGATGCTGCTTGTATATCTCTTCCTGTGAATTATGAGTATAAAACTTACCATGTAATGCCTAACCCTAGGATTGAACTCATGACTGCCAAGTAATTATATACACTTTGACCAATGCTTATCTCCACATGGCTATGTGTCCTATAGAACAATTCCAACAATGTATTTCATGTTCTTCAAAATTTTAAGAAATACATGGAGACTGACTTTCCATACTGATTATAAAACTTCTCAATATATGATAAAAAATGAGCTGACCAATTTTTGGTAATGAAATGTACTTATTAATCTATACAATGGATATGAAACTAATATCTATCACTATTACTATCTACTGTATATAGTAACATAGGTGCTTTATGGAGTATAATGTTTAGCAAGCTAGACCTGCAGACCATTGTTAGAGAATTCACTGGGTGCCCTACACATGTGGCCTTTTGACAAACTATCATAATCTTAATAAATGACTACTGTATATGCTAGCTTATACTGCAGTCATTTAACTGACCTATTTGCATAGTGAATAGAGTATCAACCAATGGTCCAGAAGACTAGGGTTCAATCCTCAATTGAGTCATACCAAATACCCAAAAAATGATACTTGATGCCTCCTTGCATAATAACACTCAGGATCATAAGCAAAAGGAGTAGCACCCTTCCCTATTGAAAAAGGGAGTCTTTGGGTCACCCTCAACTACAGTATATGCTTGCATAGAAGTCTTTATTTTTTAAAGCTTTAAAAGAAGCAAAAAAAATTAATTGGATTATGTTTGTCCAATTTAGCATTTACCAACCCCTCCACATGATCAGGATGTGACACAAGTTCAGTTTTAAGCAGAATTTAATAGGTTTGAATTCAGAGTTTTCCTTTTCCTAGACTGGTTACCATACCAGAGTTAAAGAACCTCATCTGCTCTACTATTTACCCATAGCTGGAGGGAAAATAATTGGATTGCTACATTTCCCAGTGTATTAGTATTATGTGAAATGCAAATAGTCTTGTCTTGGATTTGAACTTTGGTTGCCATGTCCATTTCCAATTAAAACACATGATGTAGGCAATATGAAGGTGATTCATCAAGGCCTAAAGTTGATTTAGCATTTTAGAATTTAACTGGTTCATTTATTCACTGGTGTCTTGCTCTTATTTATTTTTTTTTAAAGTTATTTTGCATTAAAAAAATCTACCCAAACTGAGAAGAAACATTTATATCTTTTATCATCAATCAACATCAATTTGATTTTGCAACAAACTATATTATTATTATTAATTCTTTTTTTTTTTAAACAAATGGTGAGTATTGAAATTGATGGAAGACTATATTGTTGCAATTTTTATTTTAAAAAATTAGTAAGTCACTTAATGCGGATCGATTAGGCTTCCCTACTGAACTGGCTTAACAAGTGTACTATAGTTGGCACCTCAGATGTGTAGGTGTATGAGTGTGCCTGCATATCTGTATTCTTAGAGAGTGAATATTAGTTCAGACGGCAAAACTTTTAAATGTATGACTTTAAAAAAAAGTTTAGAATAATTACCACTCTATTTCCTGGCCTATTTGGTTGGAGCTGCAGAATACACCAACTGTATCTCTGCAGAGGATTGAGACCCCCCCTCCCCAACAAGAGTCCTGGATATGACATTAAATAATCTGATGGTGAGACTCCACTATTGCTGGAGCTTTGGGAAATACAAAGTATCCCTTCATTGCCATTGCTCCCAAGTCCACTCTGGCTTGGAGTGGTAGCACCTGAAAGGGTCATATCTATGGGTTAAATAGAACTAAACAGTGTACTTATGCCAAACTGAATTGTTTGAAATAGAACTGTTTTTATGTATAAAAATGGATTTGGCATTAAATAACCAACAATGGTTGATATCCCATAAAACTAAACTACTCTATTTCCAGTGAAAGATTTCTCATTCTTTCATGGATTCTATCTGAAGTTTATTGTCCACCTTTTTAAAATTTTGGTATATACTCCCTACTACAATATCACTTGATGACTCCTACCTACTTAAGTTTTAGAATTACAAGTTAAAATTTGAAACAATAGTCAACCAGAAGAATAGTAAAGTATATTTTTGCTGTTTGCATTTTTTTAAGGTATACTATTATTTCAATAACTCTTGAAAATCAGATCATTATAAAATATTGAGGTACTAGAAATGCCTTTTTCTTTTTCTTATTCTTTTTTAATATGCAAAAGAATCTTAGATAATCAAGTCTGGCACAAAGGCATTTTATAAGAAACAAGTTAAGTAAGTCCAACCAATTGTTAGAACTGAATATTAGAATAACTAAGGAAGACCTCCCCCCAACTATTAATTTGTACATTGGATTGAAAATTAGTTTATTTCTAAATTCTTTTAAGAGATTGTTTGGTTGGTTTTCTGACAAGTCAACCCTTATTGGGTTATTTAAAGCCAAAGGTGGACTTTTTAAATTTATTCTTATTTTTTTAACAAATTATATGGATCACGTCTTTAATAATCATTTATTAAGAGTTATAGCTTCAAGTAACCATTCTTCATGCAAATAATTTGCACACAATTATATGGTTTGAAGTGTAACTATCTAACTTGTACACAATTATATGGTTTCAAATCACTATACCTATTAAATAATAAAAATTTGAACTGTTATATGGTTTCAAGTATTCCTATCTAGTATTTGTCATTTTTCAATAGAAGTATGTAACCTATAGAACGGATCTTAAATATTACCACTCCAGATCAAAGTTGACCTGAGATAATGGCAAAAGGAGTAGACTCTGCATTTTCCAGAACTGGAGTCTCATGCCTGAATGCAGTTTAATGTCATACCTTGGACACTTCTCTCTAAACATTTTGTCACTCTTGTACAAACAAAAATCTTGCCTCCAGTGTTCTGTTTTTGTTGTGTTCTGGTTTCACACACATACAAAAATCAGATCATTATAATATAGTCACTTAAAGTTCTACTTTAACACTATTAAATTAAATTATGAGATAAGTCTTGTTTATAGAATTGAGAATTGCCAATAAATAAAAGGAATTTAAATTACTCTATAATTAGCACTCCCTCTGATGTGCCATTTTTGCAGTGTTATAGTAACATACTAACAGTTCATTATGATATAGTTGTCAATGTGAACTAGAACTTTGACAAATCCTGTCGTTTATTTTTATCATCATTAATTCTCTTAAACTAATCTTTCTTGTATTTGCGGATTACATCTGCCATTTTCATTTGAAGACAATATTTCCTGTCTCTGATTTTATTCTTCTCTCTCCTCCTCATTCTTAGAAAATTCTTACTACTTCATGAATTTGTGCTGATTAATATTGACTACTCGGGAATGGTACATCAAACCTCTCGGCTTTTAGTCTTTTGCTCTTTCTGGTGAGTTATACTTGTTATCACCAACTTTTTCTTTGGAAGTAGTGATATTTTGGATTCCTTAGATAAAGATTATTAATCATTATGAATTTTTTTAACCAATGTTTCATTTTAGTTTCAGTTGCTTTTTATTGCAATGCCTGATCTTAACTCCACAATCATTATTTCTAGAGAACCAGTCTTAATGCAATAGTTGCCATTACTGATTCAGCTTTGAATCTGTCAACTGCAGTCCTCAACTAATAATGCTTCATCTAAAAACAAACATATCATCAGCACTAATACCACTTGTGCATACTTGGCTTATTCTGGTACAAGGCCACAGTAATAAGTGAGATTCAAATACAGTACACTCCCAAATTAACCTGCAAGACAGGTATACTTGATATAACACTACAGCAGGCAACCAAAGTTAAACATTTTATGGTAATTTTTGGAAATAAAGAAAAATTTGCTATCACTATTTTGGTTGGTAGGTGTAAGAATTAGTAACCTAATCTAGAAAACCATTGTTAGTGTGTTAGATTTTAACTACCTGTTCTCTACTTCTGACCAATTTCACCACTTGCATCTCCAAGGTTTTCTCTCTCCTAGATCGATTACTCATTGAGAAGCAAGAGAGTCTTGTCTACCCAGCTATTCTACTCAAAATTGGGAGAAGAGAAGGATTCATCTCCTTCTGAAGGACATTTCCACAAAGTGAATACAAACTAAACCAGAATTTGTTTTCATTTATTTGTTTAATGGCATATCAACTCCTTATTGGGTATTTAATCTTGAAATTTGATTTATTTGTGAATGTTAGTAATCATGACTATAATTTTGATATTCCATTGCATTTTCTGAAATTGCTCTTTTATTTGTTTATAATGATTTATTTATTCATTTGCACATAGTAATATGTAGTATTCCTATCTAATACAAATAATTTGCAAACAGATCTATTTGACTCATTGATGGGATCCTAACAGGTACTACCACCCCAAGCCAAAGTGGACCTGGAAGTAATGGCAATGAAGGTGTGCTTTACACTCTCCAGAGCTCCAGAACTGGAGCCTCACCACCAGATGCAGTTTAGTGCTATACCCAGGACACTCCCTTTTTGTGGGGAGGGCAGTCTTCTCCCTCTGCAGAGAATACAGTTAGTGTATTCTAAGCTCCACTGACAAAGTTGCCAGAATTGAATTCTGTTTTTCATGCTGTTAACCACTCAGCTTCATCTCTCATTTCATGTATATTGGTAAGTAGGTACTAATGTATATTGATGAATAGATTTGTCTTTGATATAATCTTTATCCCATGTGGAGTTTCGAAGATTGTAAGTGTGGCTGTTTGGTGGGGGAACTTCCGTTAAGGATCGAACTCATGATGGTAGTAGATAAGCATATTAACCATTGCTCTATGACAAGGCAAAGCTTAACCTATGTAACTTGATTTTTAAAAAAATGAAATGCCTGGTTTGGGATGTATTGTTCTCTATTCTGGTAGTTTTTCTCCTCCTTCCTGAAATATTCATAATATCACTTGCCTAGAAATTGTAAAATAATACAAGAATTTGTTTTAGATACTATTCCCCAAAATCTTGTCATTAAATAAGCTTAGGTTAGTTCAGTAGTGAGGTAGAAGTATTGAGCTCTCAATGAAATCAAACTCATAATGGTCTACTTGCTAAGCTTGCTAGCCATTACACCATTGGAGGTGCATATATCTAAAAATTTTGTTAGTTTTGTTCATATTAGTTACAGATTAAATGATCATTGAAGTTTTAATATTACATCAATTATTTTTTTTACAATAATATTTCTATTGTAATTGCAACTATGATCCAAATGAAACTTCATTTCATGCATTAATGTATTCTTTGTGGTAGCAGTAGTATTGCTTCTATGACTAAAATTGCCATTAAAATTTCCTCTGTAACAATTACAACTACTACAACCATTCTCTTGGCTGTTGTTATTACTACTGTTATTATTATTATTGTTATTACTACTATTATTATTATCACTACTATTATTATCTGTACTTGAACAGCAATATCTTTTCTTCTCAGAATAATCTTTACAGTATTTTGAGGCTTACAGCCACCATGTTTATGATAGCAGTTGATCAGACCGGGTGAGAGTGCACGGCTCAGATTTTGTTCACTCTCACTTTTCCTTCTCTTCCTCCTGTTCCTCTGAGCACCAACTTCCAAGTGTGCCTGGGTGAACAATACTTACACTGCACATGAGCAGCAATCCGTATTGATCAGCGGCCGTCCTTGGCTTGTTCTTGTTCTGTGAGTGGCACAACAAAATGCTGCCTATCAGAGCTGGGAGGTTTTTCTGTGAGCCTATCCCTGCCTGGCATCAGTCTCATCACACCCACATACATATAAAATGACAAGATGAATGGTCAATCCAATATTAATATAGAGAAGAGCTTTTTTTTCTTCTTCTTTTTCTTCCTCCCACCTCCCTTTAAATCATTCTCCTACTATTTGCTTGGTACTGAACCATTGTCTTTGAAATTCTCATTCTACACCTGTGACTTATATATATATATGTGTGTGGGTGGGTGTGTAACAAAAATTGAATAAATTAAAAAGATAAACTGGAAATAATATTATTCATTTAAAACATGATTGCAAACAATATTTTTTCTTTAAAATACTTCTCCTTTTACTGTGCTGATTTTAGTAACTTACCAAGCTTTTTGCTTAGATGTGGCACAAGGCTGTACGAATGGGACACCCATTGAGAATCAAACTCCCTCATATGAGTTTGCTTCTCATCACACCACCCAAGATGCCCTACTGTCCTGATTTTATTCAGTGTTGAGTTGACCAACTTTCATTTTAAATTTTTATAGATATACGAAAATAATTTTTTAGAATTTAAACAAAATAGTCTTCAGGATTTGTTGATAAATGTGTGATTTTTAAGGACTGCCACTGAAACAATATAATATCTGGTTGAAGAAGTTGGATATATATTTACCAACCTTTTCGCATGACTAGGTTGCAACACAAGGTCAAGTTTTTTAAGCAGAGTTCAATAGGCGTGAATTTAGAGTTTTCCTTCTCCGAGACTGGTTGCTATACCAAGATTAACAATCAGTCTGCCCTACTATTTATCCATAGTTAGAGGGAGAATAATTGAATTCATCTCTTTCCTAAGGGTTTTAGCACCATGTGAAATGCAAACAGCCTCATCCAAGGTTTGAATTCAGTTTGCTGTGTCCATTTCCTATGACTATAGCCATTACACTACAAGCACCTCTCTAGGAAGTTGGTTATATTTATGCTCACATTTTATCCATGGTTATCAAGATGTACCAACAGCATGGATTCATTTGACACTCTCTTGTCATTTCTCCCTATTGGCCAACACTGGTTTGCTGATCTGTAGGAGTTCATAATATTACATCCCATGAATTGGTCTTTACTTGTTTATCTTCCTTGGACATTTATTGCAAAACTGCCAATAATATCTACCGATTTATTTTTAATTTATTTTTACTGGTATAAATCTTTATATGATTATCATTCTAGATGTGTTTTTTTGTTTAGCATAAGATGCAATCTTCAGTGATGAACCCTCTTGCTGTTTGGCCCAAATCAGCTGGGGCTGCAGAATACACTGACTACAGAGGGGTAAGACTCCCCCAATGAGTGTCCTGTTATGACGCTAAACAATCTGATGGTGAGGCTCCAGTATTGCTTTGAGGAATCCAGAGTACCCCTTTATTGCCATTGCTCCCAAGTCTACTCTGTTAATACATTGATAGAAATTAAAATTACAAGACCATGAATATTTGTTTCAATTTACTCAAGATTGAATGTACTCCTGGGATTATGGTCATGATATACAGAAAACATCAGTTCCTACCTGATTGCCAAAGTTAAGCACCAATGAGCCTTCTCAGTACTTAAATGACCACTCAGGAATAGCAGTTGCTTTAAGCAATTTGAAACCTATATGTTTGACTTATAAATAAGATGAAATGTATATATAATTTAGCTGCATTACAGTAAATGATCCAATATATAAATTCACATATGCACAGGTTCTAAAATAAAGAGTGTATCAGCAATACTTAGATCCACATTAATACATTATATATCTTTCTTGACTTGTACTCTTACAAATAGACAAAGATTGTGCATAAGTGTGAAGTTTTGTAAGATGGTGGAAGATTTTGAAAGTTTCACTGGCATATCTGGTACTCCCTAACATGCAGATATTGTAGCCAGGTCAAAATCTGTGTCATCCCTAACAGTATAGCAATTTTATTTTCCTTTAGTATTCACCTGGACAAAAATATAAGACCACCCTCAAAAATGAAGGAAAAGATATTGTTTACAATTTTTAAATTATGAAAATCAGATATATGAAAGATAAGGTTAAGAGACATTTAACTTTGAAATAAGAAATTTTATTCATTTTTATATATATATATTAGCATTCATGCCAAATTCTAAAATTTATTTTTTTGACATAAATATGAAACCACCAACAAAAACTAAAGAAAAAAGGACTTAATTTAATTGAAAAATTTATTATATTTCATCTACATAATATTAAAACTGTAATACTTAAAACACTAAAAACATGAATGGCTAAAGGATCTAAAATATTTGAATATGAGAAAGGCGAGATTAAAGCTCTGAAAAGAGTCAGAAAATCTCTGAGAAATTTCAGAGCTTTTATGACACAGTAAAAGCGTTAGCTAAACTGACTCATCAGCCTAGTTGGTAGAGTGTTTGCCAATGATCTGGGAGACCGGGGTCCAATCCCAGGTTGGATCATACCAAAGACTTTAAAAATGATACTTGATACCTACTTGCTTGACATTCAGCATTACAAGGTACATATCAAGGATAAAGTGGAGCAATCCAGGGAAAGGAGTAGCGCCCTCCCCTACACCTCGGTGTAGTAGCTGTTGAAAAGGGAGCCTTCAAGTCACCCTCAACTACGGTCGCTAACTTTACTTACTTAAAACTGTTATCTGCAATTACTTCAAAAGTCCAAATAAGTATGGAACAAGAAAACCAACCAGCAGACCAGAAAAATTATCACCACAATTGAAGAGAAGAATTGTTCATGAAGGAAAAAGAAAACTTTGTCAACATCAAAAATATTGAAATCTCTTGTGGATACTCCTGGCAGTACTAGAATAATTAGAAGGCATTTAAACAATGAAAAATCAAGCACAAGAAAATAATTCATCATCCAAGGTTAACTATGAACACAAAGAGAAATGACTGGAATATGCTCATCAATATCAAACCATGAGTGCTAGAGAATGGTGGAAAATTGTTTTCTTGGACAAAAAATTCAATTTAGACGGTCTAGATGGCTTTCAGAAGTACTGGCATGCAAAAAATTTTCTAGAAGAGAATTACTCAAGATGGCATAGTGGAGGAGGATCACTTATGATCTGGGGGACCTTCTCATTTTCAGGAAAACTTAAACTACAATTTGTCAGTGGTCAACAAAAAGCAGCAGATCATGTGAAGATGATAAATGATTTATCTCTTACACAAGTAGTGCATCGTCTATGTGGAGAAGAATGGATTTTTCAGCAAGATAATGCTGCTATCCACAATGCATCAATAACAAAGAAGTACTTGCTTGAACAAAAAAAGACTTCTTGAACCCCTAGTATGCTCTCTACACCTCAATCCTATGGAAAATTTGTGGGGATTGATTGTTGCAAAAGTTTATGAAGGAGGTCGACAGTACTTAGCAATTTCTGAACTCAAAATCACAATCTTTGATGCATGGGAAAAATACGTTTTGTTCAACTTCAGAAACTAGTTGATAGTATGTCTAGCCGAATTTTTGAGGTTGTCAAAGTTAATGGTGGATCTACAAAATATTAGATTAAAAAATTTGCCTTTATATTCTATAGTTCGGCTCATTGGTCTTATATTTATGTCAAAACAAAATTTTAGAATTAAGCATAAATGTTAATATACTTAGAAAAAATGAATTGAAATTTCTTCATATTTTAAATTTAATTGTCTTTATGCCTTATCTTTCATATATCTGATTTTCATAATTTAAAAATTGCTAACAATATTTTTTCTTTTTTGAGAGTGGTCTTATATTTTTGTCCAGGGCTGTAAGTTTGGTGTGCAAGAGTCATTGTCTAAAAGCTTAGGGAACTTAAGACATGAAATGGTTTTCTCAAAGGAGGATAAAATAGAAGGATAAAGTTATTTTTTTCTTCTTTGTAGAGATTTTAAAATTCTGAAATCTTTGAATGTCTGAGACATGGGAAACTCTTGGTAATGTTGTAGATGAATAGATTACTTTAAGTATTTGGTCATGAAAAAAACATTACTTCCTCTATCTTCTTTGAAGTTGTCCCCTTTCAGAATGTATGCATGATTCCACTAAGGGTACCGTTCAAAGTCTCTACTACATTCAATTTACACATCCAATTTGTATTCTCTAAACTTTTGGATCACACCACAAATATATTTGACATATATATTCATTTCTGACTATTTATAAATCTTCAGTTTTTTTGGTTTTTTTCTAATTTTGAGTGTAGTGTAGCTAGACATTTTAGCACCCTACATGGGGATTGGTTCCTTGAGGGCCCCTACCTCTCCAGTATTTGGTGAGATTTGTTATTACACAATGTTAGTAGAAATACAGTAAATGAATTATTATTTATAAATTCTATATGTGCAACCCTGTCATCAAGGGTTTTGGAGAAATTTGAATAGTCCCCTTCTACCTTCAAAGCCTACAATTGATTGAGTACAAGAACTTATGAAGATTTTTTTAAATTGCAACATTTTATGTATAATAATCAATTATCCCTCCCTCTTTACTACCAGAAATATTTAATTTACTAATCGAGACTCCAAGTAGAGAAGTGATGGGGTATTAGTAAAGTCAGTGGGTATTGAGTCAAAACCTTATCTACATAAACTGGCTTCAAATGTAGTTGGTACTAAAATGCAACCAAGATACCCATTTTTTCATCTTTACTACCAGAATTTGCTATGTGGATGTATGTAATTAGAATGAATGAGTGCTTGGAAGTATTTATTTTATAAATTCTTTTTTTAAGGAGGGTGTCCTCGTGGTGTAATGGTTAAAGCAATGGACTGAGAATCGTAGTACGCGGGTTCGTACTCCAGTCACGCTATTACGTTCACTTTCGGGCAAATACCCTTGGGAAAGGTATGAACCCCCTTATCGTCCCAGCTATGGGTTAAATAGTACCACTACTGTTCTTCTAGGAGAATAACATTGGCATTAAATAACCTAAAAGAGTTGATATGCCATTAAAACAAAGAAACCAAACCAAACCTTTTTTAAGTTACATCATTAACTACTAGTTATTTATTTTGTCTGGCATATGGTTACAGTAATGAGACACTCAGTGAGAATGAATTCACTAAATTCAAGACGATGTTTGCTTACTAACCATTGAGCACTTTATTCTTAAGTGTCAAAGATTTTACAAGTAAATTAATACATTATGTTCTTGGTATAAATTACATGCTCAAAGTATGTATCCTTTCTTGTAGCTTTGATCTGGACTTGCTGTGATCATAAAAAAATAACTTATTATCTAAGTTTATTTTTGTTCTTAATGTATGTATTTGCCAACCCCTCCATATGGGCAAAATGTGACATGTAGCACCTGATAGAGCCCTACCTATGGGTTAAATAGAACTCAACTGCATATTTAAGCTAAACTGAATTGTTTGAATTAGAACTGTTTGACTAAACTGAATAGCTTGAAATAGAAATGCTTTTGACAATTAAACTGTGTATTCATGCTAGACTGAATTGTTTGAAATAGAATTGATTAATTATATAAAAATAGATTTGGCATTAAATAACCTATGAGGGTTGATATGCCAAAAAGCCCAAATAACCAACCAACTTTTAAACAAATTTTGTGGTGGTACCAATTAAGTTATTATGGTATTCAGGCATAACTTTTGTCATATTCAAAATACCAAATCATGATAATTTTAATTTGAATGTCTTAAAATCTCAATACACTCTATAATTTTTAAAAATCCATATCTACACTTATATCTTAAATATAGTATAGGTATTTTTTTTTCTTCTTGATAATCATCAACAGATGTATGTAAAGAGATTTGTGACTGTTGATTATTCCATGTTTTGAATGTGTAATTATTTCATGCATCATAAGTATATAGGTAGGTACAATACACAAATTCAAAGATATTTGTCTTTACTAATATGTAATTGATTTACCTGGTACATTGTTAGGAATCCTAGTTATTCATGACCAGTTATACATATCAGCTTCAGAGGATCATACTCCCAGGTTGCATGTCTTCACTACACTTAAAGGTGTAAGTTCAGGGTTAGTTCTTAATGCTAGTGGCACCTGAAAACGTGGTGATGGACTGAGCAATATTAATCCTTACCCATATATGTGTGTGTGTGTGTGTAGATTACCACTTTAACTTTGACAAAACGTCAAATTTATCTTCATTGAAAGATTTATCTTAAAAATAATTATTGCTTTAGTAGAAACTTTCCCCTTCAATATTTGATAGAGAAATATTAGTATATAGTTTGGAATTTCTTTATTAAACTATTTTTAAATGTTTTTCTATAAATACAATTGCCTAAATAATAAAGATAGAATTCAAGACCTAAATAAGATTTATTTTCTTTTAAAAATTGTAACAATTGAAATTAAAATGAAAAGCGATAACAATGGAAAAAAAATCCACTGCTATAAAAAAAATTGACAATATAAACTCAAGATGAACTGCATTCATTGATTCCCCTATTTGAGAGCTTCCTATAAGAACTCATTTTGCTGTCTTTAGCAAGCAGCATTCATTCTTTCTGAATTTTTTCCACATCAGATACAGGTTAAATTCCAACAGGATCTTTCGAAGAACATTTGTACTGTGGATCAAACAGCCTCCTGAATGTTCTTCTTCCAGTTACAAGCATGGGTTAATGTGTTTCACCCTGCCTTAGTTTGGATTTCTGCTTTGTCGTCATTTTCTAATTCATCATTTGTCATTTTTAGCTCATATATGTGTATGTGTTTATAGAGCAGCATTTAAATTTTAGAAAGGAAATCTGGCAAATTATGAATGCTGAACTTGTGTATTTAAAGATTGTTGGTTGGTTTTATGTGTCAACCCTTGTTGGTTTGTTTAATGGCAATCTTTCCTTTTCTTTTTTTCTGCATGCAATTATATAGTCTCAAGTAACTAATGATAATAATCATTTCTAAATAATTATTGCTTCAAGTAACTATTTTTAATGCAAATAATTTGCACACAGTTATCTGATTTCATCTATTAATATTAATAATTTGCAAGTAATTATATGTAGTAACTATTTCTATTTTATAATGATAATAATAATAATAATAATTAGTGCTCTTGGAACAATCCCTAAATGATTGGTAAAGGGATGAGAAGACATAGAAATTTGAGGACAAGTAGAGACCCTTGAGACTACAGCAGTATTGAGATCAGTCAGAATACTGAGATGAGTCCTGGAGATTTGAGGAGACTTGCTGTCACTCAACTTCGGTGAGAAACCATCAGTGTGTGAAAAACTTTCCAAAGAGTGAAATAGTAACAATGATAATCATAGTTTTATAGTTTCAAGTATTCAAATCTAATACTAATAATTTGTATACAATTACATGGTCTCATGTATTTCAAATAACTGTATCATTTCAAGTAAATAATAACAATAATAATTATCCTTTTGAAACAATTACAGCTTCAAGTGACTATCAAAACAAATAATTTTCATGGAGTTATAAGGTTTCAAGTATTTGTATCTAATACTAATAATTTCCAAACAGATCTATTTGACCCTTAGATGAGACCCTAACAGGTACTACCACTCTTAGTCAGTGGATATAAGAGTTATAGTAATGAATGGGTGAATCTACGTTCCCAGAGCCCCAAAATTGGAACCTTGCCACTAGATGCAGTTTAATGTCATACTCAAGACACCACCTGCAAGGGATACAGTTAATGTATTCTGAAAAGGACCATTATGAAAACAACTTAGAAAAATATATATGATAATTTGATTTATATTTTCTATTGATGCATGTTATGGTTGTCAAGCACTGTAAATTGTTCTGCTATAAATCAACACCCTATTACTCAAAGTCAATTGCATGCATAAAGTGAAAAGAAATTACCTGCAAAATGTTTGTGACAGCTTTTTATATGCAAAAAATGTCTTTTAATGTTTAATATTTTACTAGTGACAAATTTTACAGATGTCAAGAACCTTGAATTACTACTTCTGTTGGTTACTATTTTTTTATACTTGCATCTCTCACTTGATTGGCATTGGTTTTGTTTCTTTGTTTTAATGGCATATCAACCTTTGTGGGTTATTTAATGCTAAAGCCATCCTTGTAAAAGAACATTGGTGGGTTCCTACATTTCCCAAGAGTATTAGTCCAAAAGTGAATGTAATAGCACAACTGAAATTTGAACTTGGTTACTATGATATCACAGTCAAGCACGTCAGCCACTACACCATGAGGACTCCTTATATCCTTGATTGGAGGTGCCCGTGGTGTAATGGTTATCGTCGTAGGAAATGCACATGGTGACACTAGTTCAAATCCTGGACCAGGCTAATTGCATTTTACATAGCACTAATACCCTTGGGAAAGGTATGAATCCAATTATTCTCCCTCCAGCTATGGGTAAATAGTATGACAGACTAGGTTCTTCAGCCTTGGTAAGGCAACTAGTCTAGGAGAAGGAAAACTCTGAATTCAAACCTGTTAAACTCCGCTTAAAAATTGACCTTGTGTCATATCCTGCCCGAGTAGAGGGGTTGGTAAATATGTATATCCTTGATTGGTAGTTGAACCCTATTTTGATGTTTGATCAAACAGTCACTATGGCAATAATAATAGCCACCATACCAATTGTGGCAAAAGTGATAGCAAATCACAAACACAACTATGAATAACTTACCATAGATATAGTTGCCCTACAAGCCTTTCACTAAATTGATCTTCCATTTTGCAAGACATATTCTGTATGATATTGGCAGTCCTGAACAACAAAAAATTTGCATTGATTTTTGTCCCTGAACTCTTGCTTGATCTTATGGTATTGCAGTGTCTGTCTTTTACACAATGATTTCCAGAGAGAGTTCAATTTAATTACCATGAATGCGTGATCCATCCTTGACGTGCTCGGACATTTACTTTTACAACTAACTTGGAAATATGTCAATTTCAAAAATTAATTTTGCTAGTAGTTGTAACTGAAGCTTTACTGTTCAATTATTAATATAATTATTATTTCATTATTTGATCTTAAAAAAAGAATTGTAAACAAGTTGAACATTTTGAAAAATAAAACAAATTAACAAACAAGAAATTAAGAAAAGAAAATGAAAAAATTCTAATTATGCTTTCTCTACTGTCATTTTACTTGCAAAAGCAACTTTTTTTCCTCTCAAATATTTTATCTCTTGGCCTATGAAAAGTTATTTTTTCATGTTTGCATTAACCTTATATTTCTACTAGCTGATGTACCCATTTATGCCAGATAAGGAATCAAGATAACTTAGATATGTCAAGATTAAGAAACAAACATCAAAAATATATTTCTACTTATTTCCTCTTTGCCATCATTTAAAATGATAATTGTTACTATGTATGATAAATCCATATTTTAGAAAAGAAATTCCCGAATATTTATTATGAACAATATTGTTTGGAAGCTCTTGTAGTGTAATTATTATTGTAGCAAGTGGATTCAGCTAACCAAGTTTAAATCCTGAATGAGGATGTTAGTACCAATATTCTGAGAAAAGTTATGAATTCAACTATTCTCCAGCCAGCCCTGAGTAAAGTATAGGGCAGATTGGGCTCTTTAACCTCGGTATGGCAATCAATCTTGGAGAAAGGAATTGTTGAAGAACTGGAGAAAGATAGGATCTGCAAAACTATGCATGATACATAGAATAGAGATCCTCCTCACTTCCTGACCAAACTATGTGTGTGTGTATATATATATATATATATATACACACACACACGTGTGTGTGTGTGTATGTATATGTGTGTGTGTATATATATATGTGCGTGTGTGTGTGTGTATATATATATATATATATATATGTGTGTGTGTGTGTGTGTAGTTAGACAGCAGTCTTTCATCTAAGCATGTTTGATTAAATGATAAAGACAAATTTTGTCTTTATAATTTAGTTAAATTATATAAACAAAATGTGTCATCATTATTTAATCAAACATATATATATATATATATATATATATATATATATATGTGTGCACTTATATGTATATAGTGACACCTATCAAAACAATTTTTTTGTCCAGATCAAATTTTTTGGGTCATTTTTGCTAAGAAAATACAGGTAACATTTCACAACAGATTCATTCTTGATATGACTGAATTAACTTGAACTATTTAGAATGTTACTGTCACTTTCTAATGCCTTATTGTCTTACAATTCAAATTAACATCACTGTATTAATGATATAAAATGTGTCATCCTGTCAGGTAATTCAAATTGTACTCCATTGAATTAATGCTTCATTACTTGAAAATTGTGAATACAACGAAGGATTATACAAAGAGACCACATTTTGATTTAGCATTCTCACAATGTGACAGAAAACTAGTTTGGTGATATTATAAAATACTACTGGTGCTCTATGTGTTAGTAGTAATAATGCTTTGATACTGAAACCATACCTCACTCATCATCTGATGAAGGTTTTATTGGTTACACAGCTGTTGTTGGGGGGTGTCCTCGTGGTGTAATGGTTAAAGCGATGGACTGTGGAATCGTAATACGCGGGTTCGTACTCCAGTCGCGCTATTATGTTCACTTTCAGACAAATACCCTTGGGAAAGGTATGAACCCCCTTATCCTCCCAGCTATGGGTTAAATAGTACCACTACTGTTCTTCTAGGAGAATAGCTTTGGCATTAAATAACCTACAAAGGTTGATATGCCATTAAACAAAGAAACCAAACCAAACAGCTGTTGATTTTTTGTGCTGGGTTGCAGCTTGTCTATATATTATATGATATGATATTATATGATATGATATTATGATATGATAGATTTGTTAAGATTAAATGATCTGGAAACTTATTACCACTTTGATACAGTTGATAATTTTCACTTATATTTCAACTATTTATTTCTTTTGTAATATGAATTCCAAAATTCCTTTTAATATTTCTAAATAATTCCATGTCAGATTGATTGATTGTATTTTTGATATTCATCCTATCTCTTTTACCTCTCTTTCTCTAATATATATATATATATATACATGCATTTATATTTTTTCTTTCACCTGGTTTTCTTTTTTTCCTTTTTTTATTTTCTAAATTCTTTTTTCTAATTTTATCCCCTACCTTTTTGTCTTTCTCACTTTTTTCTCCTATTTCTTACTTTCCCAATCCAATACTCAGACAACATAGCTGATTCCACATCAAGTGGCCAAGGAGCTAGACAGATATTAAAATACATAAAATCCACCCACGGCCTAAAAGAAAACCCAAAAATGGCATAATAGTATAAAAACTGTCATTTTATAACAGATTTTTGAGGACACATATTTTTTTAATATAAATAAACATAATTTTACATCCAATTTCCAAAATAAAGTGTACTTGTCTTAAAACAAACATTTCTAGAAAAAAAGAGGCTCTTCATGAAAAAACAATATCTTTGTTGCAAAGTGATAAAATATTTATCTAAATATTTGATTACAATCATTTTTCTAATTTCAACTTCTCTATTATTCCAATAACTGGATTGAATATCTGTTATTTTATAAATGCTTTCTAGCTATCAATACCAAAATTTCTGGGGACAAACATTCTGCAGTCTAGAATTAACAAAAAAAGAAAAGAAAAAAGGATATTTGAAATTAAGGTAAATTTTTCTTTTCTTTCATTACTTGTTAAAATAAATCTTAACATTTATCAGTCCTTCAAAAATTGGTCAGAAAATGAGATAATTGTTGTTATTGTACTACTGCTACTACAACTATTTGTTGGAAAGGATCTGGCCTCTAGGTACAAGTCTTTAAGTTTTAATGTAACAAAATATCATATTAAATTAGAAAGACTAACAAGACGCAGTTATCTCTTTATTTTAATGAGTTTAGTCATGTGTGTATGTATGCATGTAAATATCTTAAAAGCATTAATATTGTGAAAAGCAAAAAAAAAAAAAAAAAGAAAAATAGAATAAAAGGCATTTAATATCAAATGATATTTTTTATTCTATTGATTTTCTTTTTTTTTTTTTTTTTTTTGGACATTAGTTCTTCCCATCACTCCTGGCTTTCATTGCTAAATTTTCCTAATTTAACTAGATTAGACAGTAAAGAATAAAAGTACAGTTATTTCTTTTTGTTCATAGATTTCTTTTAAGATTTGCCAATGAGATTTTTGCTTATATTTATTCAAATAAAACCAAATAGATAAGATCAATTGGCAAATTAGCCATCCCATTCATACTATAAACCACTGTTTGACTGTAAATATGAACACAATTGCATATTATTAGTATGTTTATAAGGCCAACAGTATTAATAAAATATTTTTTTAGGAATTAAGATTTAGAAAAAAATAAAATCATGGAGAATGTGATGTAAATAACAAGGGGAATTGTGACATTGGTGATGATGTAGTTTTAGTTACAGACATGTAATCTCCATTATTATGTTCTCTTTTAAGAGTTTTTCACACCAGCATTAGCTGATGGTTTCTCACTGGAGTTTGAGTGACAACAAGTCTTCTCAAGTCTCCATGACTCTTCTTAGTATTCTGGCTGATATCAACCATGCAGTAGTTTGGATGGTCTCCTCTTGTTCTATTATTTCCAAGTCCTCCAGTCCTTGTACTAATACTTTGGTGACTGTACCAAGAGCATCAATTATAATTGATATTATCATCATTTTCATGTTTCACAGCTTTTTCAGTTCCCTAGCAAGTTCGAGGTACTTATCCCTCTCTTCACATTCTTTCAATTTCACTCCGTGGTTCACAGGGACAGCAAAGTTCATAATTCTGCAAGTTCATTTTTTTTGTTGTTGATTATTATAAGATCTGGTTTTCTTGCAAAGATTTGGTGATCTGTTTGTATCTCGAAATCCCAGAGGAGTTTGTGCATCTCATTCTCTAGGACAGATTCTGGGTTGTGCATATATTATTTGTTTGTATGGTCAAACTTCAACTTCTTGCACAGTTTCCAGTGGATCACCTTGCTCACCAAGTCATGCCTAGTCTTATATTCTTTCTGTGCTAATTTGCTGCATTCACTTATGTGATTGGTCATTTCGTCTCTTTCACCACACAATCTACATCTACTGTTTTGTTGTGTCTTATCTATTCTCGCTTTGATATGGTTAGTCGTAATGGCATTGTTTTGTGCTGCTATTAGAAGCCTATGGCCTAATGAGTAGAGTGTTCACCAATGGTCCAGAAGACCGGGGTTCAATCCCAGGTCGAGTCATACCAGAGACTCAAAAAATGGTACTTGATGCCACCTTGCTTAATACTTAGTACTATAAGGTAAGAATTAAGGGTAAAGTGGAGCAATCCAGGTATTGGAGTAGCGCCCTCCCCTACACCTCGGTGTAGTAGCTATTGAAAAGGAGCCTTCGGGTCACCCTCAACTAAGGTCACCAACTTTTATTAGAAGAGATTCAGTTTCTCTCATAAGGTTTCCTTTTCTTAGCCATGTCCATCGTTTCTCATGTCAGATGTCGCTTGTTTGTTGCTTAAAACGTCTATTGAGTTGTTTTCCTTCCCACTTTTGCTTTTTGGTTGTTGTCATTCTGCTGATCCTCACATCGTTTGTATTGTTTCTGGTAGTTGTAATCAGTCTTCTCCATGCTTTTCAATGTAGTCTTAGAGTCATTGTATCAATGTGTCAACACTGTCTTTGATGCTGGCAAGTCCTCTTCCTCCCTCTCTTCTTGACATATTTAGTCTGACATCATCTCTAGGATGCAATGCCTTATGCATGGTCATTTGTTTTCTTGTTTTCTTTGTTTAAATTCTTCTCTGGTCCGCTTTAAGAATGGTCCTGAGTATCTTATGAGGAGGACAGCCCAGGTATTTATCCCTTTGACAAAGTTCCTGCTATAAAGTTTTGTATTGAGTAATTATCTGGCTCTTTATTATTATCATTATTATCACTTTTTTTCTTGCCAGTAGTAGCTGGTGGTTTTCCCTGAAGTGTGAGTGACAACAAATCTCTTCAGCTCTCATAGAATTTTTAAGTATTCTAGCTAATCTCAGCAGTGCTGTGGTCTAAAGAGTTTCAATTCTTCCTCTGATCTAAAGTTTCCCCAGTGACTTTTTCCAGTTTTTTAGTGATTTTTCCAACTATCACTGTTACCTTCTTGTTCCATAATTCATTATTATTATCATCATTACTACTACTGCAACTACTACCCATGAAAAAAATCATGGATATATTTTAATTTTTATGGGATTATTTGTAGCAGAAATACATACTTGTTAGTTTCTCTATTTGTTGTCAAGCAAGTCAGCTGGGGCTGTGGAATATATTGACTGCATCTCTGGAGAGGGTTAAGACTCTCCCAACGAGTGTCCTGAATATGACAGTAAACAATCTGATGGTGAGGCTCTGTTGATGCTGGAGCTTTGGGGAATGCAGAGTACCCCTTCATTGCCATTGCTCTCAGGTCCACTCTGGCCCGGAGTGGTAGCACCTGATAGGGTCCTATCTATGGGTTAAATAGAACTGTTTGACAATTAAGTGTGTGCAAACAAATGACTAATGCTAAATTGAATTATTAGAAATAGAACTATTTGATCATTTAACTGTGTGTATCTACAAAATGTGTTTACAAATCAAATTGATTACTTATGTAAAAACAGGATTTGGCAGTTAATAACCAACAATGGTTATATGCCATAAAACCAAACCAAACCAAACCATCTATTTGTTGTGTCAGGGGTTATAAATTTGTCTGTATCTTGTGTTGAATAGTATGTAACATCGAGTTTGCCCCTGAAATTTTATTTCAGACAGATGTTCTTACTATGACTGCATTCTGTGGAAAAATCATCCAGGTTTCTACTTTTATACCTGGTCAGGTAACTATGGTATAAAAGAATATAATTTTCTACCTGTTGTTTAAAAGGTTTGTTGCAGGCAAAGACAGATTATTAACTAAAGAATGGCTGTAAGCAAAGGCAAGTAATTTTAACAAGGGAAGATTTCCTTATAAAACTCTTTGTGATCCAAGTCTTGATGTCTGTCATTACATCAACGGGAACTTCAGTTAGTAATTTAAAATTGAGATAAGAAATTTAATCAAATTAGAGAATAAGAATTAATAAAAATGTATTCTTGAAATCTATTCAAAGAGTTTAGAATTTGCTAAACCAAAAAAAAAAATTAAATTGACTAGTTTAAAAAATCCAAATTGGTAAAGAATTTAAAGAAAAAAATTTGCAAAACCAGTCAGTTTTCATGTCCAATTGATTATTGAATTATTATTTTTAAATATTCAATAATAAATTCTCATTATCTGTATTGATTATCTCTATTGATTTTGATAATCAGTTGTAGATGTTTTTGAAATACAAATAATAATTTTACTGAAAAGATTTATCCTAACAGTGAATTTGTTTTCTTAGATAATTCTTTAACTTTTCTTACAATCATAATTTTTTAAATCTATAGCTCTGATTAGAATTATTATATATTTTTCTTATTATCGCCATGCTTCAAATATCCAAATAGCTTGGGAGAGAAATATATTTATGCCCTGTCCAAAATGTTCAAAGGGAATAAAAACTGTCACAGTTTGAGTTTGTTTGGTTATATTCTCAATGTGTGTCCATGAGCCTCCTAGTTCTAATAAATCAATAAAATTCAAAATAAAACAAATAATAAAATACAATAAATAAATGAATAAAGATAAGTATAAAAAATATAAAATAAGATATCCTACAATTAAAATTCTCACCAAAAGTTAAATTTTTGCCACCAAAAAGAACTGAGCCACTTTCAGTGCTCTGCTAACTCGCTTGACACATATGCACTTGCTGACTCTTGAAATGAGCTGCCCATACTCTGTAACATTAATAATATTAATTCATGGGCTAAACAAACAACAAAAACAATCTACAAGATAGCGATAGATAGGACCCTAAATGGTTCTACCACTCTAAGTTAGAATGGACCTAAGAGTAATAGTAATGAAAAGAGATGATTCTACTCTCATCTGATCCCATGAAGTGGAGCCTCACCATCAAATGCAATTTAGTTCTCCTAGTTTATACAATACTATTGAGTTGTTTGAGATATCTGTAGAACAATTGTCAATTGATTTGTCTTTCTCTTTGATTACTTTAAATGAATGAACTATTCCTTTTAAGTTTGTCCCAATGACTCCATGCAGTTCATGTAAATATTATTTCGAACACTAATTATCCATAAACTTAGAAGTTTCATTCACTGAATGTAATTCATAGCCTAAAGAGATTTCTCCTCATTTGCATATTCAATGTTAACACAATGTTTCAGCTAATAGATTATTCAACCCTCTTCAGATATGCAATCTGAAATGAAAAATAAAAAGAAAGGAAATAATTTTTTTTTTTCAGGGGAAAATGTGATCCATCAAAAAAATAATCCTACATTTTATCAATTTTTTCTTTCACTTAAAGAAATCCTTTTATATTTTAACTTCTATAGTTTGTTTTATTTTAAAAGAGCTTAGAATACACTGATTGTATTCTATGCTGAGGAGTAAGACACATCCTCCCCCTAAAAAAAAGAAATGTCCTGAGTATCACAATAAACTGCAGATGCTAGTGAGACTCCAGTTCTGGAGTGTGAAGTACTCCTTCATGGCCATTACTCCCTGGTCCACTCTAGCTTTCAGTGGTAGTACCAGTTAGAATCCCAACCATAGTTATTTTATATTGTGTGTGTGTGTGTGTATATATATAATATATAAGTAAAGTTGGTAACTGTAGGTGAGGGCAACCCGAAGGCTCCCTTTTCATTAGCTACAATACTAAGGTGTAGGGAAGGATGCTACTCCTTTCCCTGGATTGCTCCACTTTACCCTTCATTCCTACCGAATAATGCTAAGTGTTAACCAAGGAGATATCAAGTACCTTTTTTTTTTTTTTTTGAGTCTTTGGTATGACTCGACCTGAAAATGTGTGTGTGTGTATAATATATATATGTCTAAAACTGATTTAACACCTTTTGGATTTAAAGGATGACAGCCTGATCAAAATAATGCTGCCTTAATTTTGTAATGGAGTGAATGACTTACCTGACAAATCCAAAGGTGTTCAGTCATTCACTCCATTATATATATAAAATCATATTTGACCATACATAAACCAGTGGACTGAAATTGTGTTTTTTGTTTTATTTAGACTTATATGTATGTATGAATATCTATCTATCTGTGTATATTTTTATTATATAGTCTTCCATAGACAGACTGTTTCATTGTATCACAATTCTTCAGTGTGGCTAGACACACAGGACCCTTGATATATATATATATATATATATATATATATTTATATATATATATATACTTCCACTATGATAAAGAAGAAATAACTGTCACACATTCTATTAGCATTAAATGAGGAGTTTCAAGATATTGATTTATTGCATATTGATTCATGGAAGGATTTTACAAAGCTTATAGAAAAAGACTGCAATCCAAATTTACAAAGAAAAAAGAAAAAAAAAAGATGAATGGATGATTGTATCAGTGAATAAGGTTTTCTAACAAATGATTGGTTAAATGAGAGAAATCCTTGAGTAAGCTAGCACCTGTGAATTAGTTTATGAGCAAGCATATGAAAAGATGAATGAGTGCATGAATGGGAAAGCAAATGATGGAGAGAATGAATGGGGAGTGTTTTCGTTGTGATTGGGGATATGTTGAAACATTATTAAAATTGATTTTTCACAGTCTCTTAATTTCCTATGCAATGATTAAGATGAATTTGACAGAGCTTTGGGAAAAGATGAAGCACTCCAAAAACTGAATTGGAATATTTGAGTGAGTATATAATAAATTCTATGAATAATTAAGAGTCACTGTATGAGCATAAGAATAAATAAGAGAATGTATAAATGACTGAATAAATGATTAAAGTTGGTGAGTGGGGGAGGTGACATGAATAAAAGAATATCATCCATCCAACATATTGATTTATTGAATTATTGAAAAAAGACATGATTCACTGAAAACAGCAATCTAAAAATAAACGTGAAAAGAAATAACAGGCTTGATACTTAAACCATTGAATTCAACAAGTCATGTGCTAAATCCAAATTTAAAAGAATTATCATCTGTTAGATCTTGACTTGGTCAACTTGAAGGAAGCTATTAGATGAGGTCGAAGGGAAGTAACTCAATTTAGAATTCATCAAAATGAATTATAATTTAATGTAATCTTGGATACAAAGGGTTAAACAAGAATATTTCAAAATGTGCTAGTGATGTTATCAATAGTAGATATTAAGTGTATGCAAAAGTTCTCAGTACTTGTTTTATAATCTGTTTCCTTTTTGTTTTGTTTTTCCTTTCTTATCTTTTTTTCTTACTTTTTATCTTTTTTCCTTTCTTGTGTCTGTTTTTCTTTTTTTATGTGTGCTTATGTGTGTGTGTGTCTCTCTCTCTCTCCCTCACTCTCTCTCTCTTTTTGTCTCTATCTCTCACTCTTTTAGTGTCTCTTTTTTGTCTTTCTTTTGGTGTCTTTTTGTATCTTTCTCTTTTCTTTATATCATATAACAAAAAAAAAATTATGCTGGAAATTTTTGCACAATCCTAATATATCTTTACAAGCTATTTTTACAGAAGCTGTGTTTTGGTGGTTAGGATTTAAAAAATAAGTATTCGAAACTTTTATCTACCAAAACATAAATAAACAATGAGTGAAAAATTAATTTTCTTTGAAGTTTTTCTTGGCATTCAACACTTATCCCAGTGAATTGTCCATTGATTTAAGCAGCTCTGAAACTCCTTTCTCCATATCTTTTAATGTTTACCACAACCTCAAAACTCTATTGTAAAATGAACTTTCAGTTTGTGAAACAGTTTCATGGTGCTAGGTCTGGTGAGTATGGAAGGTGTTGCACTTGCATAATCCTGTGTTTCTCTTAAAACAGCTGTTCATATTTTTGTGTTTTAAAAATTAGTATTAACTTGTCTAGTTTTTGTTTAGACTACTGTCTAGATGTTATCACTTTATTATATAAGATGCTTTATCACACCTTGTATTCCTGAAGAAGGTTAACGAACACAATTGCTAAAAATGTTGATTATAAACAGCTAGTTTTTATCTAGTTACTATAAAACTTAAAGGAAGAAAATCTAAAAATGTGATTAAGTAAAAACTGTAACTCCATTTCAAATTGAAAGTGACCAAGCTTGCTGTGGTGATAAAAGAAGGAACTATATAATCTCCCTTACTTTCTGGGAACGAATTGTTCCTCGTTTGTTTAGTTGACTGGTGGGTGGCCATTTTTAGCCATGACTACCTCTAAGACATGTTCTTAGTTGAATAAAGCTTTTCTTCAAGCTTATCTGACTTCTTCAATTAATTGCAAGCTCTAACATATCAATTATTACACTTGCAATACTCTATATTGTGAGATTTGACTTTATGGTCAACATGTTATAGTGAATGCTACAAAAAAACTAATAAAAAAAAGTTAATTCTTATAAGAATCTTTGGCTTCACTGTTGAGGTCCCATAAGGATAAAAGAAAATAGATGTTTGTATAATGTAATATATTCAGAAGTATGATTTAACCAGAAAAGATCATAGTGTTGTACTAAAAAAGAACATTGTCTTTGCATTCGGTTGAATGTAGGTAAAATACATAATCTGGATACATGATTTATATATGCAATGATTATGTATCTAACTCAAAAAGTGGAGTACAGCCATTTTAAATTCAGTTATCATTCTCCTAGAATGGCTACGGAAATTCTTGTGGTATAATGGTCATAGGAAATAGACATGGCGAACCAAGTTCATATCCTGAATGTGGCTGTTTGCATTCACATAATGCTAATACCCTTGAGAAAGGTATGAATCCGATTATTCTTCATCCAACTATGGATAAACAGCAGGGCAGACTGTGCTCTTTAACCTTGGTATGGCAACCAGAAGTAGCTTGCTTTGTAACACACAATGCGTTAGTGATGTAATTGTTATTGCCATAGGAACATGGCAACCCGAGTTCAAAACCTAGATAAGCCCGTTTGCATTTCACATAATGCTAGTACCCTTGGGACAGGTATGAATCCAGCTATTCTCCCTCCAGCTATGGATAAACAGTAGGGCAGACTGGGCAACTAAGCTAGGAGAAAAAAAACTTTGAATTTAAACTTGTTAAACACTGCTAAAAAATTGACCTTGTGTCACATCTTGCTCATGCAGAAGGGTTGGTAAATACATGACTGATTGTTGTATGCAGCAAAGAAAGACAACTCTAATGTGTAAAATTATAATCTGCTTCTTTCTTTTCTTTTTATTATCTGAAATGTACAAATGGGTAGAGTAAGAGAGAGTCAGAGATGATTGAAACGCACACATACAGGGGTAACAGGGCAGTTTTTCTATGAAACCTGTCTGTCTTTCTGCTTTGTTCTGCCTGGGTCATAATCTTCCCTGGCTTATATAATTTTCTGGACACCCGCGCAATTCTTGTGGTTACACCTCCTTGGTACATGTTGCATGTAGATACACCTCCTGTCTAGCATGCTACCCACACACTTTTGCTGAGAAAATACCTACATTTTGTTTACTTTAGGAAACAGGTTCATATCCTGTTATGAAACCCGTGCAACTTATGCAGCATTTCTGCTGGGGCATCTTTCTCCTGTTTACTTTAGGAAACAGATGCATATCTTGTTATGCCACTAAAGCAACTTATGTGGCATGTCAATGGAATGTTCCAGTTGATATCCAACATGGCTACCTTACTAAGGCTAAAGAACTGTTATGTACCCTACCAGCAAACAGTAATAGATATGTCCCATTCCTCATAAATATGTTGGACACTATTGTGAAGGTGGGGTATTTTTGCTGACTAAGTAGTCACCACTAGCAGTGGGTACCTTCTTCATGCTGTTGGTGAGTAAAGTATTTGTCTAATATTATAAAGATTTCTATTTCATTTCCAACCTCTGTTTTGGTTATTTTTCATTCAGTAACCTTATGTTAGGTTACAAGAACCCAGTTTGCCCTACTATTTACCCATAGCTGAACGGAGAACAGATGGGATCATGTTTTCCCAAGAGCATTAACTCAAAGTAAAACACAAGCATTTTCGTCCTAGTTGATTTGAATTTGAGCTTTTGGTTCTATTTCCCATGACTATAACCTTTACACTAAGCACTCCTCAAATTCTGATTCATATACATAGGTGTTTGCATGGTTTTACTCACAAAAATGTACTTAAAAAAAGTGACCAACTCACAAGAAAGAAAACCAGAGGAAAAATAAGGATCAAATATGCCTACCTTTCAGTTGGGCTTAGAATACACTGACTGTATCCTTAGCAGAGGTGTAAGGCTCCCTTTCCACTCAAAAAAAAGAAGGGTGTCCTGGGTATGACTAAACTGCATCTGATAAGTGAGGCTGCAGATCTGGATATTTAAGGAGTGCTGTGTACCTTTTTATAGCCATTACTCACAGGTTCACTCTGACCTGGTATGGCAGGACTTGATCGGGTTACATATATGTATCAAATAGATATTAATATTCAATCGGACCATGTGCAAAAAAAAACTCTAAAGAAACAAATACACAAAAAAATGAATGGGATTGCCTCACCTCTAGACACAAAATAACCCTAGACAGGTTGACATGCTGTTAAAATTACTCACTCACTTGCTATGTGATCAAAGATGATCAGGTGAAATAGCTTACATATATGACTGAAGAAAGAACATTCTTTGTTAGATTTCTCATTTGCTTTCCAACTAATATTTAATAAAAAAAAAGTCACTCGGAATGAGAGAAAAATATGACAATAAAATTATTTTAAATCTAAAACATAAATACAGTGATACCTTGACTTCTTTCACTAATTGGTTCTGGTAGAGGGAATCACTGTTAATCAAAACCAATGCAAATCAAGACAATTTTTCCCATTTGAATTAATGTAATTTCAGTTAATTAATTCCTGAAATGAACAGTAAAAGAAAATTAAGATAATTTATAATAAAATAATTGCTTCAAACTGACAATATAAATTGAATATAACAATAGTCATGAGCAATGGTAAAATCAACATACTATTATATTACATGTTATTTATTTGTATGACCAACTGATAATTTAGTGTCTAGACTGAGCCTTATTTAGTAAGTAATCTGGGATATTATTATTAGGTATTACTTATTGCCAAAATTTATATCAGATAGGAATACTTGATACCATATAACTGTGTGCAAATTAATTATATTAAGAATAGTTAGTTGAAGTTGTAATTGTTCTCTAAGGATTATTATTATTATTATTAGTTACTTGAAACCAAATCATCATCATCATCATGATGTCATGCCGCCAGCACAGAGATCCTTGACCATCTCTCGCCACTTCTCCCTATCATTCATCGCCTCCGGCAGGTCTTCTGAGTTACATCCTGTGTCCTCACATATCTGCTGTATGTAAGTTCGGGCTGGTCGTCCTGCTTTTGCTTGGCCATATGTGGGGGTCCATAGGAGTACATCACTTACGAGCTCGTCCTTGCTTCTCCAGCAGTGTCCGGCGTGTCTGGCTCGTCTAACCTGTATAGTTTTCGTGATGGGAGGCAAGTGGCCGTACAGTTGGTGTCTTGTGGGGTGTTGTTGCCATGACTTGTTCAATATTGCTCTCAACATTCTTGTGTAGTTGCCATCAAGTTTCTTCTCCAGCTGTTTGGTTAGCGTCCATGTAGTGCATCCATATAGCAGTATCAATACAACCGCTGCCTGGAAGAAACTGCGCTTCATTTCATCAGTCAGGTCTGATTTCCATATGATTGAGAGCCTATCTATAGCCGTTCATGCTTTCGTCAGTTGTGTGTCGATGTCGTTTTCCGTTGATGAGACGCTACTTCCTAGGTAGGTGAATTTGTCCACTAGCCTCAGAGAGGCTCCGTCTAGTGTGGTAATGTTGCCCGTTTGGTTGTAACACATATATTCAGTTTTGTGCGCATTGACATGGAGGCCAATGCCTGCTGCAGCTCATTCCAAACTATGCAGTAGTGTCTCTGCTTGATTAGGCGTATTCACCAGTAACGCTAAGTCATCAGCGTAGTCGGCGTCTGTGATTGGTTTTGCGTGGTACCTTTTGCTTCTTTTCTTAGTCAGAATTGTGTATAAATTATCAGTATTAAATAGGAATACTTGAAATCATATAACTGCATACAAACAAATGGTTTTGGACAAATAAAGAAAAGTGACAGTTTAAAAGAAATGCAATGGAAAGTTGAAATTAGAATCATAACCAAACATTAACAAATGAATCAAATTTTAGCATTAGATAACTCATAAGGAGTTGGTATGCCATTAACAAAGCAAGTACACACTCTCATAATCTTTTATAGAAAGTTTTTGTTCAAAACCAAAGATAGCCGGATTTTATTACTTCTAATGGAAAAATATACAATCAAAACTGTTGTATAGTGGCTCATACCATGTGACTTCTGGTATTGCGGAGGTATAAAAGACGTCCTGTTTCTTAAGCTTGAGTATTTTGCAAGATCTCGGTCAGTAGTAAGACCAACTTCAGACAAAACACCTACAGTGTATGAAGACTTATAATATTTGTTGGACTGTACCACTTCAGTTCATAAATGATAAACTCTTTATTTCACAGTGTATCTATTCCTTACCATGATAAAACAAATATTATTATTAATCTCTTTAGCACTAAAACTATATATATATATATATACAATTTTCGTGTGTGTGTATATATATATATAGTCATCCACAGACTGTTTCCTC
>CAUZXS010005981.1:2500-33639 GCA_963585895.1 Sepioteuthis lessoniana
ACGGGGAGATACTGTCTAGCCACACTGATGAGTTCTGATAGAATGAAACAGATCTGTCTGTGGATGACTATATATATATATTTATATATATATACGTGTGTGTGTGTGTGTGTGTGTGTGTGTGTGTGTGTGTCGATATGTATATATCTGTGTATATATAAAGATAAAAAAAGCTCCAAAGAGTACTAAAAAGTTCAGTGATGAGGGTAGCCCAAATTATCTTGGGACTTAACACATGGGAAAATGAAACTAAAAAAAATAGATAACAATCTGGTTTAAGGCCTTAAATTGTACTAAAACTATATTTGCTGATCTCATCCCCAGAATAAGCATGTATTGTCATCTGATGAGGCGAAGATAATATTCTTCTTGTAAATAAATTTATAATGGCACTTTGAGTTTTGGTTGAGTGTTCTTCCAGTTATATTATATATATATATATATACTTATGTGTATGGAGGTGTAGGTGCTGTAATGATTATCATTAGAAAGAATGACCTTGTCATGTTCAAATTCTAGATGAGGCTGTTTGCATTTCACTTTGTGCTAATGCCCTTGGTAAAAGACATGAATCCATCTCTTCCAACAACTATACATAAAATAGTAGAGAAGATGAGTGTATTCTTGGTGGAGCAACCAGTTTATGAGAAGGAAAAACTCTAAATTTTAATTTTTTAGGAGTTAGAATCTTTATGGCAATTTGGCATTAAGTTAAACTTTGATCTAGCAACACTAATACCAAGTTATATAGCAGTTTGGCCT
The DNA here is from genome assembly GCA_963585895.1 of Sepioteuthis lessoniana. NCBI lineage: Eukaryota > Metazoa > Mollusca > Cephalopoda > Myopsida > Loliginidae > Sepioteuthis > Sepioteuthis lessoniana. The sequence continues at coordinate 3,263 of CAUZXS010005981.1, forward strand.
TCACTTGGATAACATTGGTGTTGGGAAGAAAAGAGACCTGCTTTGTTGTCTTCCATATAACCTTGCCTGAGTCTATGAAGAGAGCTGGGTGCTGATCCATACTCTTTTCAGACTGACAGATGCCATAGCATATCCCATATATAGATCAACTCTTGAATTATTGTTATCAAATCATTAATCTATAAAATTTGTTTTGAAAAGCAATACATCGTGCCTTGTCTTTCTAAGAATATTTGAATTATTGACTGACTCTAATTTTTCGTCTAAATGCTAAATCTTCCAAATTTCATCTGAGCAAAAGGATATGTAATCATTACGTTGATTTAAAGTTGCAGTTTTTATAATATAAAACTATGTTAAGTATTAACTCTTTTATATGCTCTGATGGACACACAGGCATTTCTTCTGCGAATAGTCCCATATCTACATAATTTTTTTTTTTTTTATTTCTCCGTCACAAATATGTTGTCCTTCACTTTTACATTACAATGTAATTTTTTCCTAGTTTAGCAAAACAATAGAAATATATCAACTCTTTTTTGAAAGACAATTCTCCTGAGATTCAGCTTGATTTTATGGAGATATTAAAAATTAATTAAGCATTTATTCTGGGGTTGTGATTTGAGGTGTGTGGGGGTTGTTTGGGGGGGGGTTCCCATCAAATAATTTTTCATAACTTGAGATTTTCTTCAAATTTAATTTAGCAAATTAGTTAAAATTTTATAATAATAATAATAATAATGACTGCTAAATTTTCAAATTTAGAATTTCAGAAACTAACATTAAGTGTTTATTTCCACAATGATTTTATCAACAACAATATTATCACTTTTAAAATGTTGTAGCATCTGATGAAGCTGGGAAAATCAAAATATATCATAAAACAAATCGTTATTTTTAATGATTAGGTTTCTATTTTTTCTACAGCCATATTTTTAACCACACACACACACACACATTGTCATAAGAAAGTGAACCTGGAGAACTGAGTTCAAATTCAAGTTGAGACTGTTTGCATTTCACTTTGTGCTAATGCCCTTTTAAAAGGCTTGAATCTATTTCATCTTCTCCCAGCTTTGGGTAAATAGTACAGTAGACTGGGTTCTTTAGCCTTGGTGTAGCAACCAGTCTAGGAGAAGTCAGGCTCTAAATTTAAATCAGCAGTACTCTGCTGAAAAATTGACTTTATGTTGCATCCTACCTGTTATAGAAGGATTGGGTAAATACTCAAAATATTGTGTGAAGTGAATTCTTAAATTTTGATTGGTTCTGTTGATAAATAAACTTTTTAAAGTAAGATATTTCTAAATACTTGTGTGTGTGAGTGTGAGTGTATATATATATATATATATATATATATATATATATATATATATATATATATATATTATAATTATATTCATTTGTAATCAAGGGACAAGGCAAAGGATTAGTTATTGTTACTTAATTTTCCATTTAATATTCAGGTAATATTTAATTTGAACAAAAGAAGCAGTAACAATGTTATTGATGTTTTATGAGTATGATGTAACTGTAAAAATACTTAAATATTTCTATCATTTTTGACAGCCCGAATAAATTAGTTGTCATAATTTTCCCCAGATCAGTTTAGCATTAAAATGTATTCAGCAATTTTACTTGTTTTTTAAGACTCTAAGAAAATCAGGAAAAAAAAGATACAAGGTCTCTTAAAATAAAGAGTCTGTCTGTTGGGTATAAACCCTCCTCAAAAATGACAGTACCATTGGCACAATTAGTTGTTTAGAATTCAATTAAGAATAACACATGAACAGGTTTTCTTCAAAATCAATAACTGCCTTATTTTCTGGATTTTCTGTTTGTTCTTTTTTTGTTTTTATTTTGTTTTTTGTTGGTTTTTTTTTTGGGGGGGGGGTCTTTTTGCATCAAGATTCTCACACTCATTATTGATTTTTTTCTCTGTCTTCATCATAAATTCACTATTAATGAACTTTTTGTGTCCAGATTTAAAATGTTTCAAACTAAATAAATGAATTTTTCCCTTAAGGCTCTGATTTAAAATTAATATCTTTTATGTTACCAAATTCAATTCCAATATATATCTCAGAAGGTCATAAAAATCCATCAAATATTTGATAGCTATTAGTTGCTAACATAAAATTTAGGTAGTATTTATTGTAAAAAATGATTCCAAATGCTAGAAGTTATTCTCTGAAGGATGAAACAACACACAATAAATAAAATATCTTTCACCTTATGAGTGGGCATCTTTAAATGCATCTAACACAATGGCATTAACCTACACCCTAACTGAAGTCAGTCATGTGACTATTAACCATTGTTTTTCAAACATTAAATCTAACACTAGTTTAAGCAGTTTTCACATGACAATGACATTGCCAGTCCATGATAGAAATGTTAATTTAAAAATGCCTAACATTCCTTGATAGCAGTTTTCTGGGTGTCAAAGGTAACACTACAACTTCCATTCTTAATATAACCAATGACCTCTCTTGACAATTTGAACCAAATTAAATACTTTTTCCTTTTGAGTTAATGCTCAGCATTTCTTCAATATAATTTATTGAATTTTCTATGAAAATAATCAGTGAGCAAAAACTTATTTTAAATTCAAATTGGTGAGTTAAATGGAAAATGATTTAATTAATTAACGATTAGAAATATCTATAATATTTTCAGGAAACCATGTTGAAAAATGAAAATGATTATAAAAAAGTAAAAGTTGTATAATCCTACAATGAAGAAAGTCAAGCAATTAAAAGAAAAACTACTTACCAAGTTGCATATGACTAAAATAGTCCTTTTAGTAGCTTTGTTTATTTGTTTTATAATCTAATTTATTTGGATTTATTTTACATGTGTATATGACCCAGTCAGCTAGGGCTGTAGAATACACCAACTGCATCTCTGCAGGAGGGTAAGATTCCCCCCACCCCAACTAGTGTCCTGTGGTCTTGGACTGTAGAATATACCGACTGCATCTTTGGCTGGGACTGTAGAATATACCGACTGCATCTCTGCAGTGGGGTAAGACTCCCCCCAGCCCAACAAGTGTCCTGTGGTCTTGGACTGTAGAATACACCTACTACATCTCAGCAGTGGGGTAAGACTCCCCATCCCAACAAGTGTCTTGGATATGATACTAAACAATCTAGTTGTGAGGTTCCAGTAATGCTGGGGCTTTGAGGAATGTGGAGTACCTCTTCATTGCCATCAATCCCAGGTTCACTCTTGCCCAGAATATTTGGGCCCTTTCAGGTGCTATCTATGGGTTAAATAGAACTGTTTGATCATTTAACTGTTTGTAAGCAAATGATTGATGTTTTGAATTGTTTTTGATACATAACAATACTTGGAACCATTTAACTTTAGGTTATGCTAAATTGAATTGTTTGAAATAGAACCGTTTGATCATTTAACTGTGTGTAAAGATATGATTGATGTTTAATTGAATTGTTTGCGATATATAACAATACTTGGAACTATTTAATTTTGCTGACTTATGTTTACAAGTCATATATATCTAATATATATGTATAAACTAGATTTAATATATGTCTATATTTCTGAGATGAGGTATTATGTACATTATTTACATTTTTGGACTATTGTCCTCATCTTTTTCGCCATGTTTATCACAACATTTCGGCTGTTGTATGCTTTTGGTTAAAAAAAATGCAATGATAACAGCAAAATTGCAATATGGGCACTGGTAAAAATGGTTGCTGAAGATATTAGGTTTTATAATACCCAGAAATCCACACACAGATGTCCTCAAGGACACATGGCACAGTGGATAAAGGCATTGGTTAGATCCAGTGACATACTCAAAGAGTGTGAGTTCAAGGCAGTGAAGAACTTTCAGAAGGGAAATTAATGGGAGATAACTGATAATTGACATCCATTAAACATGGCTCGTGTAACTAGAACAATCTACCTCTGTAAGTGAAATAAAAGGTTAAGTTTGACATTCCAACCACCAAAACATTGTGATAAATAGTCCAAAAAATGTAAATAATGTAAACTAGATTTAAATAACCTACAATGGTTGATATGCCAAACATATAACACCATCTCACTGACTATCAGGTAATCGCCCTCAGTATTAGATTTCTTCTATCAACCATGAGTTGTGATGAACTCTACAGTTATTAAAAGTCCGATTGAATGATCTCAAATGACTTGAACTCTGCTGCAGTAGTTGATACACCATGGCTAACAGCAACTTGGCAGTTATATAATGAGACAACAATCCTTTCCTACTTCAACAAAATTATTTATATAACAGGAAGGAAAACAAAAAAATACAAGTGTCATCTTACTTAAAACTGCGAGAGTGATGGATGTCTAATTAGTGGTTTTTGGTTGGACCCATAATCATGGGTTCAAAAGATATATCTCAGGCAATTCTTAGCACATTTCTCAGCTAAGTTTTCAATTAATATTCCATCTAAGTTATGACTCTTTTCTCTGAGGTGGACTTGGCTGAAATCAGCTGGTCTGTTCAGCCTTTTGCCTGTTCTGACTCTGATCTGCTAAAGCCCCCAAATCCCCGGTTTAAATATTTAGAAACATTAACTATTCCTTTGTTTCAACTAGGATTTTCCAATTTTGGGCAACAGTCCAACCCCTTAGTTGCAGTTAGAAGGCTAACCTACCCATCAACTCCAACTTTCCTTCTTCACCATCTCTGACTTCTCACTCCTACTGCCCTGGAATCAAGCTGTTACTACTCTCTTTTGGGCATTATTTGATCCAGCAAACCAATTCCCCCCCCCTCAAGACCACACAAGAAACTTTCAACCAAAAAGTCAAAAGCTTTAAAAAGATCTTTATTGACTTTCATCTATACTTTTCTGTGTGAACTCTGTTTATGGGAAAAATCACTTCCCTTGGAATAATTTTCACCTGATATTCCTGCATAGATCTGTTTTTATGGATAACTTCATTTTCTTTACAAAAAGGATAAGATACTATTTTGACTGATTCATAAAAATTCACTTCAAGTGTTTTATGCTGCTGGCTTGCTTGCTGACCAAAACGAGTCTATATTTACATGATAGTCAGACATCGCATCGCTGGTGGCTTAAAAAAGAATTCTTTGCCGGGGGCCTAAGTTTAAAACGGTTTTCCTATCAGGTCACAACTGATAATGTCACAATATGCAAATAAGTATTTCTATTTTAATACATACAGTATTGTCCATAAATAAGTACACCTCTTTTTATATATATATATATATATATATATATAAAAGTGAATTTTCTTCTAAACCCAAATTTTATTGTTTCTTGTGGAACACTATACAATCAAAATAGATATTATTAGTCTCCTGAAGTGTTTGGAATAAGAAATGAAAATGAATTGAAGATTAGTAACATCTATATTGTTTTCAGGAAATCCCAGTGAAAGATATAAATAATAATATTAAAGTGAAAGCTGTGCAATCCAACAAAAACGAAAGTCAAGCCACTAAAAGAAGAATTATTTATTTTAGATGAAATAATATTCTTATCAAGTGTGTGAATGAAGAATTAGGTAGCAATTTGACAAGGGTAATTCCAGCCAATTCATTCCAAAGGTCATAAATTTTTCCAATTTCAAAATGCAAACATCCAAAATTGGAAAAATTCAAAAAGCCTAAATTTTTGGAAATTCTGTAAAACTTTAAATGACCATAAAATAAGAATTATTAATGCTTTCAAGCTACAATTTTAAGGATTTACTTCTCATGTAAATACAAACAAAGATGAAAATTTGAAGAAAAAAACTTAGGACTTTCAAGATAGACCTTGAGTGAAATTGGCTGGAATTGATAAAGTACTGAATTGTTCATTTTAAAATTTTATCCATGTGTCACACAGTGGTCAGATAGAAAATAATTTACTCTCTGAATAAAATATTAACTGAAAAAATGACTAAAAGTTTTAATCAAATAAACTATTTTATGATTATCATTTTTATTGTGTAAAAAATTTTGACTGCTATTGTAAATCTCATGGATTATAATCTGACACCATCACGCAATTTTTGAAAAGTAAAATTTATCGTCATTATTTACAAAGATTTATCTCCTATTTTCCTATACTTTATAACCAGGTGATTTGCTTAAAGCAATTGTCCATGTTAATATCTAATCAGCAATTATCTGTTGACAAATTTGTTTTTTTTTTTAACTCATGGCCAATTTATACTTATCAACCAAAAGGAGGAGCAACGCACTGGCTAAGCTATTTTTTTGTCAACTGTTGCTTATTTATGACATCAGTTCAAAGTCTGGTACAAACTATTTCTCGATGATACAAAATCATTTTTCTTCTGATAAACAGAAACCTTTCATTACAGCATGAAAAATCATATGTAAGTTTATTTGGTCTTTTAGTTATCATAACTATTATTAGTATCATTTTTGGTTATTTATTAACTTCTGACCCATAATTGTCATATTTGCATATATATTCTATTTAGTAAGTGTAACAACTATTATGGGACAGAAATGGCATTTTATTTCCTTGTTCATGTTTAGAGATATTTCATTAAATTTAGTGTTTATTTAAAAATAAGTCACATTATTAGGTATGCATCAATAAACGGCTCTCAAAATCCACATATATAGGTGAGGCAGAATTAATAAAAAATTATTGTTTTTTGTGTTTTTTTATTAGAAAAGGAAGATAATATAGGAAATTAAATCGTCGTGTTTTGCTATTATCATCAGAAATGGAATTCTATTTTGCAGAAAAAATATCTACAGGTGATATATTTCTCTTCCCCTTACTCATATAGACTTTGTGGTCAATTTGATTTTTTATATTATCTTCCTTTTCTCATATATATATTGTGGAATAAACAAATCACTTTAAAAAGGTTTTTTTCCTAAATCAGAGGTATTTTATTTTAGGTTGTGTGTGTGTGTGTATGTTTACTATGTTTAAAGTTTGCAGTATCTACAAAAGAAATATGCTCAGTATCTTGAATGAAGCATATATAGTCATATATGGAATTTAATGTTTTGATTTTGTGTCTTTTAGGTTAATGAACAGTCGAGCAGGGCCAGGACAAGCTTATATACCAACAGATGTTGAGCACCTTGCAAATATGGTCACCCATGGGGTAAGTTTAAAAAAAAATTTGTATGAAAAATGCATTTTATTAGTTCTTGCCTTTTTGTTATAATTGAAAATTGAGCAAGATTTAGACAACCATTCTATTTTATTGTTTCCTTTTTTTTATAAATCAGACACACTTGAAGGTGGTAGCATGATGCAAATAATTTACATATATATAAAGTTTATTAGAAATTACTATTAAGTTTACACAATTAGTCCTGGATATGGCACTAAACAGCATCTTATGAAGTGGCAGTATACCATCTATATGGGTTAAATCGATCTGTTTAAATAGGACTGTATGAAAAAAAAAACACTTACAAAACAACTACAGAAAACATACAAATATGAACATATATTAATGCAATTCTCTAGACACAAACTAACCCTAGACATGTTGACATGCCATTAAAATCAATCAATCAACAAGATGCTATTTTTTCAAGAAAGCAAGACTCATTCTTATTAGACATGGCTAGTTGTTGTAGTACCTGTTACAGTCCTATTAATGAGTCATATTCATCTGAGATAATGAAATATTTTCCTGATTAAAAGGATTAAAAAATACATTTTTTACTGTATATATTTGTAAAACTGACTTTGGCAGAAAATAACCCACTAAGGGTTAGCATACCATAAAAACAACCAACTAATTTAGAAATTCATCTTTTATTCTGTTTCTCAATCTTTCTCCACGTATTTGTTATTGTGTTTTTATACTAATAGTACAGATAAAACCTTTTTTTTTTTTCAATGAACCGTAGTCAACGATTGATTATTTTATTTCATATATTCTTTGTTCAGATGTGAAAAATATCTGCATGTTATTACCAATAAACAGTTATTAGACAAATATGGAATTATTCTGCTTTCTGGTGATGAAGTTCATTGATTTTGGTTGGGTGATATTGAAGTTTATATCACAAAGCTAATTCATATACGATAGCACGTTAATCAGAGACCAAAGGAAAATAATTAAATACCTCTTAATATTTCTATACTTAATATTAATCCTGTCGCTAATACCTAGAAATGCCCACACGGCCTGAACTCTTGTTCCCATTTCTAGATTGTTAGAGCAACAATACAGCCAATCAAACTGTCAGATAACAGATTACAACTGGCCCAATCAGCTGGAGCTGTAGAATAGACTGACTGCTTCTTTGCAAAGGGATAAGACTCCCTCAATGAGTGTCCTTGTAATATGATACTAAACAATTGGATGGTGAACGTCCAGTAATGCTGGAGCTTTGGGGAATGCAGAGTAACCCTACATTGCCGTTGCTCCCAGGTCCACTCTGGCCTGGAGTGGTAGCACCTATGGGTCAAATAGTACTGTTCAACATTTAAACTGTGTACTCATGCTAAACTGAATAGTTTGAAATTGAACTGTTTCTACATTTAACTGTGTGTAAACAAAAAACTGTACTTATGCTAAACTGAACTGTTGTAAATAGAACTGTTTGATCATTCAAATGTGTGTAAACAAATGACTGATGATAATTGAATTGTTAGTGATACATAATAATATTTAAAAACATTAAACTGTGTGCAAGCAAATGATTAATAGTAAATAGAATTATTCATATTAGATAGAAATAAATGAAACCATTTCGCTGTAGGAAAAAAATGAGCTTAGCCTCATTTAAAAATGTGTTTAGAAATCATATATTTAATATGTATGTATAAAAAGCATTTGGCATTAAATAACCTATAATGGTTGATATGCCATAAAACCAAATCAACCAACCAATCAGATTATAACATTTTCAGCTATTTATCAACTAGGACCCCAGAATGGAAGACTTGCTGGCATGGCTGAGTGTGTCTAAAATAAACTAAAAAACTTTTAAAACAGTATGCCAGTAAGATGCTTTTGCTTGCTCATGAAGGAAATATTGTGTCATAGTGAAGTTAACCATTTGTATAGTGAAGGATACTGGTTATCAGCATAAGAAATGGACTCAGCTATCTAAGTTTAAATCCTGAACAAGGCTGTCTGCATTTCACAAAGTGCTGATATTCTTGGGAAAGGAATGAATCCAACTATTCTCCTTTCAGCTATGGGTAAATAGTAGGGTAGACTGTACTCTTTAACCTCATTATGGCAAATGATCCAGAAGAAAGAAAATTCTGAATTCAAACTGGTTGTATACCTGGAGAGGGATGGGTTCTATCAGGCTATTCCTACTCAAGACACACTCTATAAGTAGCACTTCCACAACCAAACCAGCTTACAGGACTAGTGTATGTCGTAGATATATAAAAATAAAACTATCAATTTTATTTGTATTGTGCTACAGATGTTAAAGTGAACCAGCTCATTGGCCTAGTGGGTAGAGTGTTCGCCAATGGTCTGGGAGACCTGGGTTCAATCCCAGGTCATGTCATACCAAAGACTTTAAAAATGGTACTTGATACCTCCTTGCTTAACACTCAGCAATATAAGGTACATATCAAGGGTAAAGTGGAGCAATCCTGGGAAAGGAGTAGCACCCTCCCCTACACCTCACTGTAGTAGCTATTGAAAAGGGAGCCTTCTGGTCACCAACTTTACTTACTTATATTAGATTGGTAAATTTTTTGAGTGGAAAGACATTGCTCATCATAAATTTGTTTTACATGATTAGACAGTCAATAAAGAGTTTTATTTGGAGTTATTAAGATGTTTTAAGGAATATACGGTGTGAAGAAAGGTGCTCAAGATATCGACAAACAAAACTTGAAATGCTGCTGTACCACAACAATATATCTGCTTGCATATCACTTTTTTTAGTTGTGAATTTTTGATGAACCAAAAAAACAACTCTTGTCTGTCAACCACCCTTACTCTCCAGCTTCGGCCCTTGTGGACTTTTTTTTTGGTTTTCAAAGCTTAAATCTTCACTAAAAGTTTATCAAATGACAGAGGAAAACATGATACCACACCAGCACACACAAAATGACTTCCAGAATGACTTCCAGCACTGGAAAAAATACTGGAAACATTATATTAACTGCTTGGGCAAGTCAAAAGTTTTGCCATATTTTGGTAATATGCAAATTCGTGGTGTTTATACCAGATGACCAAAGTAGTTGAAGCCATGGAGGCACCTGCTCTAGTTAGTAGTATGGTGGTTGATGGTGCACTGACACGTTGTGCATTGCTTCATTCTGGATGTAATTTAAAAGCTGCACAGAAGAATGTGCAACATAGTCTAACTTGGGAATGTATGTTTTACAAGTTTTAACTAAACCATAATAAGTGACAAAAAACATTTGTTTTGCAAAAATTGAAGGTGCAGTTGACCCCAGTAAACAGATGGTTCAAAAAATTTTGCTTAGGTTGCAAGTACCTCAACAATCAGGCAAGGTCAGGTCGGTCTAAAACCATGGATTCCAATGCTCCAAGCCATTGAGGCAAATCCAGTAAGCAGCATTTGGAGAGTATCAGGCGACATCTGCATCTCACTGTCCAGTATGTATTATCACCTTCATGACCTCAACAAAAGTATCTGGAGCTGCTAGATTGTGCCGCATATTACTGAAATGTAGATAAAAATTTTTAACTTATCCTAGTATTATTAAATTTTCTTTCATCCTTAGCTTTTAATTGCCTTTTTTTATTGCAGCTCATGAATCCTATCATTCTATAACATCAAGAAACAACATAAATAATAAAGGATAAGCCCTCAGTGAGATTCAGACTCATTCCCTCTTTTGTCTGAAAGAAGCCTATTTAAATATATCAGTTGCTCTACCAATTGAGCTACAAAAAATAATTGGTTTGCAGTATCAAACTTATAAACTATTGATTGCATCCCTTGCTGAGGGCTAAAATGCTCCCTTAAAAAAAATAACTGAGTGCATCCAGTGGTGAGGGTTCAGTTCTGAAGCTCTGAAATATGTGAAGTCACTCCTTTATTGACGTTACTCCTAAGTCCATTCTGACCCAAAATGGTCGTATTTGTTATAACCCATCAATGGATCAAATAGATCTATTTCAGTTAATGAAATGTTTTCCTGATTAAAATGATTATGAAAATACATTTTTTATCATATATAAATGGAACTTTGACATAAAATAACCCACTAAGGGTTGACATGCCATAAAAACTGTTGCAGGGATTAGATTTACTTCCCACTGGCGGATAAATTCCTAGACGGAAGTGAATTGGCTGAAGTGAACCAATCAAATCAGCCGGCAGAAGAATACCAAAAGCCGGGCCTTCTGTGAGGGAAAGAAAAAAGTGAATTTGGTCTCTTTTACTAGGAACCACTGTGAAGTTAATATGACAAAAACTGTTACTCACCAACTAGGCTAACGGTTCAATAAACACATACACATGTACACACACACACATATATACACTTTCTTTACCAACAAGGCAGTACGAACTTTTGTACTTGCTAAAGGGACACATCACAGAATACCAACAGAGGTTAGCAGAAACTCGTCCAAAAATTATTACGTTGTGTAAAAGGATTAAGTTGTCAACTTTCAAACAGGAATTGAGAACATTCTCAGCGACCTTACTCCTGCTTTACAAATAGTGACCCCTGATGTGATTTGAACACACAAGCTTGTGACCTTAATTCTGCTTTAAAAAACAACCAACCAATATAGAAATTCATCTTATATTTTTTTTTCAGTCTCTACATCTTTTACATCAATAAAATCTTATTTTTGGAATGAAACATTGTCAACCATTATTTTAGCTCATATTTTGTTTCATATTTAATTTTTAATTAATTTTGTAGAAAGACAAATATTTCTTATTTCAGTTTTTTTTAACATGTCTCATATATCAATATAATATTAGTATAATACTTTTTATTAGAATTATATTTTTATATTACTGTTTATAGTAACTGTCAGATTGACTCTCTCTTTCTCATTATCCACCATTTAGCAAAGTTGGTGGACCCTAACATGTGAAACTAGCCCTATCTGAAAATTACAAGTTTAAGGGCAGACGAAATGTCCAGATTGAGGGTTGGCTATTTAGAGGTGCATTCTTGCTCTCTTTTCTCTTCATGTAATAAAAATATTATTAGTATTATAAATGATTATATTAAGATAATGTAATATATTAATAGTATAATAATTCTCTAGTTGATATTAAAACTAGAATACGTTTCATCAGCTTCTGATGGGACCATTCCAGAAAAATCTCAACGTTTTGATGGTTTTGATAAAAAAAGCAAAAAGTGTCTAATAATTCAAGGGAGGCAACTCTTCTCCTCTTTGACTAATTTTTAATGAACTCACATTATTTTCCATGTAATAGAATTTTACATTCAAACTCAAAAAAGTGATAAAGGATTTTAAATAGAAAAGATTTGACAAGATATGTCACTTGTCTTTAATTGGAATCATTTTGAGATGAGGTTTCTTAATCTGAGAATTAATTTTTATTCATTGCGGTCGCAGTAAAATCACCTGAAGAAGGCCAGAGGTGATATTTGGCCGAAACGTAGTGAAAGAAGAAACAACACAAAAACTACCAAGATGAGGAAAAAAAGTCCGCAATAAATAAAAATTAATTCTAAGATATGTCACATTCGACTACACCAGATTAATTTTTTAATGTATATTTTAGATGATGAGCAACTTGAGCTGTCAAGTTATTTTGAAAAAATTTACACCTCTCTAGAATATCAGTGAGTATCTATTAATCTAGCTGATCCTATTTACAATTTGTCTTCATTCTTAATTCTGCTGGGTTCCTATTTATTATCCTTCTTGTTGAGCTGAAGCGAGCAGTTTGGGGGTCAGCATCGATGCCTTCTACCCATTCATGCAGTTGGTAGTTATGGCTTATATGATATCACTGAATTCTTTTTAAAGTGACATATGTTTTAGTCTTTGAATTTATGTATTTTTTGTGTTTTAGAGATTGAAATAGTATGTGTTTGCACATAGGCAAAATTTTCTTATTAAGATAACTGTCATTTATTCCCTTACTTATTTACACCTAGCAGCCTGCGTTTTATTAGCCAACATAGAGGTTCTTGTTTAATGAGAATAATTGATTTGTATATTTAGCTTCAAAATGAAATTGTAAAAAAAAATCTTTTTTCTCGTTCCTTTTCAGTTTTTGGGATCTTGTTCAATAAAACTGCGAGAAAAAAAACTTGAACAACTGCATAAAAACCTAAACATAGATGTGCAATGAATGCAATTCCCTAACTACTTGGCATAAAATAACCTTAGAGAGATTGACATGCCATTAAAATCAATCAATCAATCAAGTTAATTTGTACATTGGTTTTTTTGTCACAATTAACAGAGGGAACTTCTGCTAAATTATATTTGACTTCATTTTGAATAAATAATAAGAAATGATCATTTAATAGTTATCTCCCTTGAGAAATTACACTGATTGAGATAAGAGTGAATGCTGACTCCATACTATAACATTGGAAATTGTTTCTTAAAGTTAGTGCAAAAAGCATAAAAATACTTTAACAGAAATCTGGCCACAATGTTCCATTTTTGTTGTATCATAGTAACATATATACAAAAACTGCATTATTAAAAGTATAGATTATTTTGTACATATCAAATCAAAAATCCGCGTTCAAACTCTAGGTCCTGGTTTCTAAACCCTTAATATCTGAAAAGAAATTTTTAGCTCTGCTCAATATTAAATATTGACATTCAGCAAAACCAACGGTTTTGCTGAATGTCCTGATAGCTTAATTGGTAAAGCAACTTGGTTTAATTTACCAGGTTATTCTGAAGCAAAGGGCAATGTGAGTTTGAGCTTCACCTTAAACTTATCCTTTATTATTGCCTCTAATTCTCTATGTTCTTCAATGTTTTAGAAATGGTGACCCTGATGAGGGATGATAAAAGAATTAAAAACCAACTAAAGGTTTTTAAAAAAAAATAAAAGAAAATACAAATAGAAATAAAATCCAGAAAGTTTTTATCTATGTCAATATATCTTCTTTTTTTTTCAGCTTTGGATTTTGCCCAGCTTTGGTGGTCTGCTATGGTTGCTCTATTGGTCAGTAAATGACCACCAGTTCCTCAGTGCCTGGGTCTTTGGCCTTGCTCTTCTCTCTCTTTTTACCACATCTACCATCTATCATGCCCTCTCCTACTCAGGGAAATTGAAGTAAGTATAAATTCTCTTTTTCTATCCTTCTACAACATAAACTTTATGCCTTCTAACATTCTCTTTTATACTCATTTTATTTACATAATATTTAATTCTAACTTTATTTATCTCTGTGTTTGCAATAAACTCTATTTACCCAACCCCTCTTCCACAAATAGGACATGACATAAGGTCAGTTTTCAAGTGGAGTAAAGTTGGTTTGGATTCAGTTTCCCTTCTTGACTATTTATCTAACCAAGACTAAAGAACTCAGGCTGCCTTACCATTTACCCAACCCCTCTTCCACAGATAGGACAACATAAGGTCAATTTTTAAGTGGAGTAAAGTTGGTTTGGATTCAGTTTCCCTTCTCCTTGACTATTTGACTAGGCTAAAGAACACAGGTTGCCCTACTATTTACCTATAGCTGAGAGGAGAACAGATGGATTCAAGCCTTTCTCAAGAGCCTTAGCAAAGTGAAACTTAAACGGTCTCATCTAGGATTTGAACTTGTGTCACCATAACCATTACACTATGTGCTTCCATCTAGAGAACTTTAGTATAATATACTAGTTGAAGTATCCACTTATGATGGGTAAAGAGTTTAAAACTTGAATCAAATCTACTTATGATGATAATTAACCAATTTGTTAGTTACAGTTGTAAATTTGGTAAGTGTTGATTATGTCAAGTTATGCAAAACGGCTGAATTTTTATAGTCTTGAAAGGTCCCATATTTTTGATTAAAAATCATATTTTCAAGCATTTTTTCGGCACTGTTGAAGTCAAAGATACATTTTCTAAGGCTGCTGCAGATAATGAATTTTTATGATTATAGTTAGGCAACTGGATAGCCATTGTCTTCTCATCACCATTCCATCTTTTTGCCTGGGACAAATTATATAAAAACCTTATAACAGGAAGGCAGAATAAAGTTACCTCCTGTTGTATTTAAAGGAAGAAAATAAATGATGGAGGCAAGAATATTGATAAGTTTCAACAATGCTTTAATGGTAGCCGAAATGAAGGTACCCTTGTGCTGTAAGTCGCAGGAAGGAGAAAACAGTTGTAGAGTTGAGAAGGTATAAAGTAGCTGAATGTCAGAGCAGGAATTGAGTCGCTGTAGTCAAGACAAAAGACGAGTTGCTGAAAAGAGAGCAGGGATTGAAATGTTGATGTCGGAGGTAGAATAAAGCATCCAATTTAATGCTTCTGGGAGCCGTTGGTCTAGAAGGGTTGATATAGAATAAATTTCTAGAAACCAACTGTCCATAAATTAGATGTGCTCTCTTCAAGGTGATGTGGTCTGCTGCTGGTTTTAACGAGAAAGAGAAGACAGGTCTGTCCTACTCGAAAAGCATATGAGGAAGAGAGGACGAAAGAATGTTAAACCACCTTTTATATTGCCCGGGGAAGTCATCCGGGCAGAATGGCATGAATCATTCTCATTGGACGAAATATATAAATTCGAAACCTCAACGGTAGAATGATTCCCGCACTAAATAATAATTTGAAATTCTTTCCTTCTGCTACAACCTTTTTGTATGTACACATCCTTTATTCATCTTCAGACATCTTTTACATTATTGGTCACACAAATCGGGAGCCAGTCCTTTGAACATTGAAATGACAACTTACACAATTTTTGCTAGTCTGTGAACCTTGGCTACTTTTAGCTAACTCATTATAAAGTTAAAATTTAACTTCTAAATTCTAGAATTCATTGTCACATGACTTTAAAATCTCCCAATGGAGGCTAAGCTTTCAACTGACCCCAAAGGTTACTCCATATCAATCAAAAATTTTTCATGTCACAGATGCAACAGTCAGGAATTTCAATCAGATAATGACATACCTTATCGTCGCCATAAAAGAGCTTGTCTTTGTCTGGTGTGCAGAGCGTTAATGCAAGGAGAAAATTAGTACACACTTGCACTGCAATATTTATGCGTACTGACCACGTGTGACCAGCATCCTTTGCCAACTATAAAACAAGGGCATAGTGAGGGTTGACTCAGAACTCTTTTGCCCCTGAAGTATAGAGATTAATAATGACGGTGTCATTGGGGAACAATTCGAAAGACAGTTGGATACGGTGTTGCCCAGAGGAGGGTTCAGCAAGTAACTGAGTTCCAGTGACAGATTGCCTCTCTTTGGTGTTGCTCTGTTGGTTTTCTGTTTTTTTTTGGGGGGGGGGGGTTTGGCTTCCTTTTCTCTCTTCACACTTTATTTCACCACAGCTAAGCACAATAATCCTGCTTTGTGCAGAATGATTTTATTCTGTTCAAATAATCTACATTTTGTGCCAAATAAAAGCCAATCTGTTATTTAACAATACTAAAGTCAAAAAAATTGAAAAATTTTATACAAATAAGAAAAATGACAATTATAAAATTGATAAACAAGTATGAATATTGGCATAAAAAACATTGGAAATTGGTAACTGAAGAAAGAAAGAATAAAGTACAATAAGTGCTGGGAATGAATTAAGAAGAAGAAATGTTTAATTAGTAATCTGTGAAGGTTGAAGAAATAAATAAAACTAAAGGAAAGTAGAAAAGAGAAGGTTTTAAACTATGACGCTTCATAGCTGAACTAAGAGTTTATCTTAACCCATCCATTGAAGCTGTGTGAACTGATAGACTTTTTCATGTTGTGTTACTTTCCTTGTTGAGGATTAGTTGGCCAAATTGAATTGTTGAGGCTCACAAATAATGAAACAAAGAATGAATGCTGTCACACTGTTACATACTCAATTCTTTTCATTATACAGTGTGTGTTTTGGTGAGGAATATGGTATGTGATGGTTTGAAGATAAAGTCTAATGTCTTAACATGCAAAGTAAGTAATCGATGTAAGTTCATTTAGAAATCAATTCAAAATTGATCTGAACTAAGAAATTGTTGAGATTGCAGCATGAAATAAAATTGACTTTATGCTTGAATAGATATATAAAAAATTATTTTTTAGACTGTTCCACTTTATATGCAATCATCTAATAAAAAAAAAAGATCAATGTGTTGGTATGTAAGAATAAAAAATATGAAAGTCAATGATTCACCCAACAAAAATTCATTCAATGAAATGACATACAAAAGGGTTCATGATAAGCTGACTGCAATTGTAAAGCAGAAAAGTAATAGTTTTTACTCATTAATGATTTTCATTATCTCTCATGACATAAAAAACGGACTACTGTCAAAAGAAATGAATTTGAGAATTTCTTCAGGGCTATGTGTCTATCCAACCCCTCCACCATGAATGTGACACAATTTTTAAACAGATTCAAAATGGTTTGAATTGTGGGTTTACCTTTTCTTAAAACAGTTGCCTAACCATTGTTGGGAGAGGAGAACAGATGGATTCATGCCTTTCCTAAGGGCATCAGTACAAAGTGAAATGCAAACAGCCTCCTCCAGGATTTGAACTCGGGTCACTAATTCCATTTCCTATCACAATAACCATTACCCTGAGTGTGCCTAAACAAATTTCTTTAGCGGTAAAGGTTTTGTAAATGGATAATATTACTTCCCAAAATTCATTTTCTGTTGGTTGGATGGTTGTGTTTTATGGCATATCAACCATTGTATGCAGTGGTATGTGGCATTGTATTCAATACCAAATCCTTTTTATAATTAATTTTCAGTAAATAGTTTGTCGGTAAAATTTTTAAACAAGCCAGAACTCATTTATTTGTTGACCATTAAATCGTTTCAGGTATAGTAAATAGTTAAATAGTTCTATTTGACCCCGAGATGGGACCTTAACACTTACTACTACTCTGGATGAGAGTGGACTTGGGAGTAATGATAATGAAGGGTTACTCCACATTCCCTAAAGATCCATTGCTGGAGCCTTACCATCAGATGGTTTAGTATCATATTTAGAACACTTGTTGGAGTGGGTGGGTCTTATCCCATCACTAAGATATAGTCAGCATATTCTACTACCCCAGTTGACTGGGCTAGTTCATTTTTGGGTACAGATTATTTGCCACCCTCATAAATACACCTCTTGACAATACTCTAAAAGTTCTCAATGGGGTCTTGATCTGGTGCACATGCTGGTCACACCTTGAATCAGTCATTTTAAAAACCCAATTTACTTTTCACTAGCAGCATGGAATTGGATTGGTTTATTATTAAGATGTTGCTGTCCAGCTGGCCATCCATCATTCTACAATGGCTTGCATGAATTGGAGTATTGTTATACATGAAAATGACTTTTCATTTGAATGCCATTATCTTCTTAAGCTTTGTTTAAAATTTTACCTTTAAGAATGTAATGTAGTCAAAACAGGGGATTTTGTCGATCTTTCAGGAGACAACATAATATCAATATCTCTTCAAAGCACCATCTTGTGGATGCTTCAACCCAGCAGGTTCCTTCTTTAAATACCAATCACTTCACTAACTGTTGGCGGCTATCTAGCATTATTCTACAATTATCTATGAATGTCACTTTATGGTAATCCAGTTTTACATGCTGTTTAATTCTGCTGACATGCTGAATGAGGAGGAAGAGAATTGGTTTGCTATCTATTACTAAATGCTTCTATATGTAACATTATTGGTGAAACACAAAGTTGTGCAAGGGCAATACCTTCCATATTTACAAAACCAAGCTCCATATGAGTTTTTCTTGTTTCCTTAACTGTTGTTGGGGCTTAGAATAGACAGGCTGTATCTCCTGCTGAGGGATGATATGCCCAAAAAAAGATGTGTCCTGCACTAAACTGTATCTGATGTTAAGGATCTAGTTCTGGAGAGTATAGAGTACCTCTTCATTACCATTACTCTCAGGTCCACGCAGACCCAGACTGTTAGTAACTATTAGAGTCCCATCTATGGGGCAAATAGATCTGTTTAAGAATTATT
This sequence comes from Sepioteuthis lessoniana, assembly GCA_963585895.1. Taxonomy (NCBI): domain Eukaryota; kingdom Metazoa; phylum Mollusca; class Cephalopoda; order Myopsida; family Loliginidae; genus Sepioteuthis; species Sepioteuthis lessoniana. The sequence goes on from CAUZXS010005981.1 coordinate 22,337, forward strand.
CATATTCAATAAGACTGTGTCTAAAAAAAAAAAAAACTCTTAAAAAACACCTCCACAAAAAAAGTAAATATGAATGTACAATGAACGTAATTCCCTAACCTCTTGGCATAAAATAACCTGAGACAAGTTGACATACCATTAATATCAATCAGTCATAAAATTGAAAATTATAAAGAATAAAACTTTGGTGTGCATGTTTTAAAAGAAATATGACAGCCAGACTTCAAGCATATAAGTTGCAAAGTGTACTTTATACGTCAGAAGATAATATAAGAGGCTTTCTTTATGTACATTTTGTAATATATATATATATATATATATATATATATATATGTATTTATTTATATATATAAACAAAGCTTAAGGTTTTATTTGTTTTTTGTTTCATTCAATTAAAAAGTTCCTCTTTAATTTGTATTTATTATTTTGTAGGACATTGAAAAATGTTTTCCATATGGGAGACCGTGCAGTCATCTACATCTTCATTGCAGCATCTTATACGCCATGGTGAGGATTCATTACTTGAAAATCCTTCTATTTATATAGTGAAAATAAAATAAAAACATAACAAACATACTTTAAAAAAATGTAAATATAAAACCTTAGGCAAAAATTAACTGTTTATAATTTTTGCTTTTTTTAGTTTTGTATAAGCAGATTTTATTTAATTTCTTATTGTTTTGCAAACTGTTATCTTATAATCCACTTCATACTCATAAAAAAATGATGGATTATTGATGGTAAGATTGGTACTTTTGTTTGTCTAAGGCTTTAAATTGGTGTCATGTTTCGAATGCAGGAGCATTGGTCAAATGAAATCATTTCAAATTATTTGAGGAAATTAAATAAACAAAGTGACATAAAAAAGAAAAAAATAAAGTCAAGAAAGTTAAAAAGAAGAAAAAAAGGAAGTAAAATATTACAAAAAAAAGAGAAAAAAAATAATTAGTTACGTCTACCTAGTTGTTACCTATTAAAATGTGTGTGTGTGTACAGCTTGCAGCAGAAATACCACCCACTTGTGTGGGGCAAGTGAAATTAAGCAAGTGGTAGTAGTAGCTCCATCTAGCAAATATCTTACCATTTTTTTTTGTTCAGATAGAATCAGTTATTATCATGACTTGGACCAGTACACTCTGTGTGTTTGCTATTTAAATATTTTTAAGACTGGTGAATCTATGATTGCTTTTCGTGCTCATTTCTTGTTACATCAGAAGGATGCTGTTCTGGATAGAAAATTGATACTGCTATGGGTTGAAAATTCTTTCCGGAATAGCATTATTCTAACATAACATAAAATAAGCGGGCCTAGTCAGCTGGAACAGTAGAATACACCAACTGCATCTCTGCAGTGAGGTAAGATTCCCCCGAGTGTTTTGGATATGACACTAAACAATCTGATGGTGGGGCTCCAGAAATGCTGCATGTTACAAGATGAGATCTTGCCTTGATTTGACAAAAAAAACAAAAAGAAAGAAAAGAAGAAAAGAAAATAAAAACGGAAGTTAACACTTCGAGTTCTCAACTCAAAATGAAAAGTTAGTTGCTCACGCATGGGCTCCGTGCAGAACTTCCGTTTGCGATAAATTAACAAAAAAAAAAAATACATTAATAAATATCCAATCGGAACGCTTCCCGCGGGGCACAAAAATTGCCGTTCTGAGCCTACAGAAAATGTATAAATAGACGGACCAAATAATCATCAGTCAGTCGCGTTCCTACACCACAGACTTGTTCCTTCACACGACCCGTGTTAAGGATTCTACGCACCGTCCGGCGCCTGTCATCCGATACATCAAACGATCGTCACCGCTAAGAACATTGTCCTAATTCCGAGAAAACCATCCCTTCACCACGGGAACTTTGTAACTATCCCTTCACCACTAGACAAGTACAGTACATGAACTTTGTGACTACTACCACTGAATTCATTCTTCAACTGTAAACATATTTCTCCATTCTACTCTCTGTACTTAATCTATTTATAAAATTTTTCTATAACATCATTACTGTGTTATTGTGAGTATCTATACGTTCTTTGTTTTGCAACCATACGCATTTCTCGCCCACAACTCAGAATATAACACTGGTGTCAAGCGTGCAGCAAAACAAGTATGGAATACTCCGGCCTTTCTCGATCAGAAATCTTGGAACTTATAAAACAGCAAAAAGCAGCGATTCTCCAAACGAAAATTGACATGGAGCCGGCAGATAACCCGCAAGCACAATTAATCATTAGTGAACTGAAAACAGACCTCCACAAACTTTTAACTGCTCTGCAAACTACCGCACACGATCGATCGCACACATTGCAACAACACACCACAAACTATGAGCTTCTATTGCGACAGCAGTCACTTCGGGATGCCACAAAATCCATCCGGACCTTCGAACCAGGCAGCGATGTAAACCGCTTCATTACCGACCTTAATAAGGCTTACACCATACACGTTAAGCCAGAATTAAGGGAATATCCTGCAATGGAGAAGGAGTTTGTCAAGCTGGCAAAGCAACTACTGAACGAAGGCATCTTCCAGCAGATGGAGGACTCAAGACAGCCTACGTCCACGTTCGAGGAACTAAAGGCTTACCTTATATCCACCCACGGGAGCCAAATGACAAACTTCCAGTACCTAAGCTGAGCATGGGACCTTCAGCGACATGAGGGAGAGAAACTCACTGATTTTGCAGGCCGACTTGAAAACACAATCCGAGAGGCCACAGTCCACATCACGGCAAAATTCAAGTCGGACAGACAAAATGCTGAGATGACGGCCGAAACTTTAAGGGCAACAGGTGCCCATATTTTCACCCCCCTCATGCTCAAGCACACATAGCGACCACTGACACCGGTTTACCTGGAATAGATAGCGATCAGCACAACCATGAACACGCGACGTGCTTCGACGAACTGGATTTTCGGTTGGGACCGAACGAGATGTGATGACTCGTTCCCAGGTCCATGTATCCACTCAGCATCATCACACATTTAACGTTCAAATCCAACCTGATCTCCGATCGCCCCTTGTTCAGATCAACCTCCGCAACAACGGCATCACATTCTCCGGTGTAGGCATGCTGGATTCCGGATGCACGACTTGCATCATTCCCATTTCTCGCTTACCTGAAGATGCAAGAAGACACATGTCCAAAACCAACATCTGAGTCAAAGGAATCGGAGGGAACATCTCTATTCTGGGCAAGCTCACTTGCGACATTACCTTGGGTGACGATACTTCCCCCGCCTTCTGCAACGTCGACACACTGATCACGACATCAGACATTCCCATCTTGATCGGTCAGAACATACTCGGCCACCACACACTGTTATCCTATACTATCGATAACCAGAAGGCGACTGTAGAACTTGCGCGCACACTCCCATCTGGCAAGCTAAAACATACTGTCCCGCTCTCTACAACCGTCCATCCAAGGATAAAACCGACCCACAACCTTTCACACGGCGCCCCAACCGTTTCCAACAACGAACCACGAGCCACAGCCAGATCATCGCCTAACGGGTTGACTCTCAACCAAAAACTCCATTGGCTTAAGCAAACCGTAGGCCTATCGCTTCCAGACCATCATAGCCGTAGTGAATTAGAAGCTACCGCCGATTTACTCATCAGCTATGCGGACATTCTCGGCACCGACGACAATAGAAGGGGCACTTTCATCAAGCCCATACGCATACCAACCAACGGCCAGTCCAGGAGCCAAAAACAGCACCCTATAGCCCAAGCACTGGAGGGTGATGTTGACGCAGAAATTGCCCGCATGGCAAGTGAGGGTGTTATCGAACCTTGCAACGACCCTAAAGGATTTAACAGTCCCGTTTTTGCCGTCCGCAAGAAAAACGGAAAGATTCGAGTGGTCGCAAATTTCAAAAGAACCCTCAACAAGGTTTTAGTCGATCTCGACCCATACCCAATACCTACCATTGACTCGACATTCAACAAGATTGGCGAAGGTAACAAGTACTTCTCAACACTCGACCTCCGCAATGGCTATTGGCAAATCGTCATTGACGAACGTGACCGCCATAAAACGGCCTTTACTTGGAAAGGACGCTGTTTCCAATACACCCGTCTGGCTTTCGGTCTAACATCCGCTGGACAAATCTTCTCGCGATGCATAGCTGAGGCTCTCGACACAGTTGCCTCACGCGCGAACATATCATCATATGTTGACGATAATCTTGTCCACGCCAAAACCTTCGAGGAATATGTGACAGCGCTGGAGCAATTATTTATTGCTCTACGCAAGTTCGGATTAAAACTAAACCCGGAAAAATGCATTTTTCTTGCGTCCGAAGCTAAATTTCTCGGTCGCATCATGAATAGCGACGGGTTCAAGGCCGACCCCGAATATGTCCGCGCCATTATCAACATGAAACCCCCGACAACGAGAAAAGAACTACGAAGTCTCATCGGACGTCTCATATGGATTCGGCAATTCATCGAGACATGCCTTAACGGGAGCATCAGAACCGACATGTTCTCCAATCTAATGGCCCCCATAAACGAACTAAATAAGCCCGGACGAACATTCGTCTGGACCGAAGGGGCCAACAAGGCTTTCAATAAAATTAAGAAGCGCCTTGCTTCACCACCAATCATTTCATTCCCCGACTTCACCGGACTCTTTACCCTCACCACCGACGCCAGCGATATCGCATGTGGGGCCATTCTCATGCAAGAGAATAAACACGGCCAAAAGAAAATAATAGCAGTTGCCTCACACACCTTTAACGCGACGGAGCGCAACTGGTCTACAACTGAACGCGAGGCATATGCGATAAAATGGGCCATCACCAAATTCGATTACTTCTTGCGTAGTCGTCCCTTCGTCGTCCTCACAGATCATCGATCTCTCACATACTTGGATCAACGTGAATTCAACAATGCGAAGATACGACGATGGCAGGAGGAAATATCGTGCTACAAATTCGTCTTGGAATATGTAGAAGGTGAATCGAATGTCTGGGCAGACATGCTCAGTCGGAGATATGGCCACAGCAAGGACAAGCTTACGGCAGACCCCACACCTGCAGGGAAGCGCTTCAAACTCCAAGGCTCCAGTCTAAACATCTACGTTCCATCCTGGTGCATGGACGAAATCAAGAGCTCCCAGCTGCTCCCTGGGACTCACACAACACGGAACATTCAACATCATCTGCAGGCCATCGATGCATTCCTCGCGTTTCATGCCACATCGACCATCCCGGTTGAAGAGATAGGTGACCACATGGGTATTGCAGCGGAACAAGCCTCTGATGACACACTTTCAAAAATCATCAGAGCTCTTCAGTTGGCAACCCCAAGACCGGACGCTACCCTACTCGACCCCAAAGATCATCGTACCGGGCTATAAAACAAACACATGCACCAATTCTACTTGGAACCTGGTACATCTGTATTGATGATCAGGGATACTACAAACACACCAAAACTGGTAGTACCCTACAAGCTCCGGACAAAATATCTCCACCAAGCCCATGACTGTGTCAACCACTCAGGGATCTCCCGCATGCAGGAACACCTATCCAGCTACTGGTGGGAATTCAAAAATCGCGATATCAGGGCGTATGTTCAGTCATGCCAAACCTGCGCTAAACGCAAGGGAAATTACGGCATGCGCCGAAACTGGTCCACGGGCCATTGCAAGAGAGGCGAAAAACCATTCGAGGTTGTCTACATAGATTTTGTCTCGATGCCCCTCTCAAAGGGCAAGCGGTACATCCTTACTATTCTAGACAGCTTCAGCCGCCACCTCATGGCCATACCATGTGCCAGAGACCGCGCAATCGACGCAGCCCGGACTCTACCAGTTCTTTCTTCGTCACCGCGAGATTCCCCGCATTGTCTCCTCCGACCGAGGAACCCACTTCACTGGTGAGGTCTACAAGGAATTTTGTGACCTAACCTCGATCACCCGGGAACTTCACTGCCCGTGGCGACCACAAAGCTCGGGGAACATTGAGAGGCAACACCGGACCTTAAAAAACGCCCTTTACATGATCTGCGAAGACAGAAACTGTGAATGGACGGACGTTCTCGAATCCGCAGTTTCCTCAATGAATGCCACAGCCAACACCGCCACTGGTGCATCCCCGCATTACATTATCACCGGCCGCCAACCAAACATTGGTCTACCGAAGATCCCCTGCCAAGACATCGTTAACAACAACCCAGGTGCTTACGGTATGCAGATAAACACTCAGCTCCGACAGGTACATCAAAGAGTCACCTTGGCAAACAACAAGGCTGACCACAAAATGGAAGCCAAACTGAACCGCAGCATCTTCAAAGACCCGATACAAGTCGGTGACAAGGTGCTACTCCACCGACCGCAATCCGCAACAGCCCACTTGTCTCACCTGCCTTGGATAGGTGACTTTGAGGTCACCAAAACGAACGGTTTGGTAGTTCAAGTGAAAAACAAAAACTGTGAAACGCATTGGGTTCACCGTGGACACGTCCGTCGACTCGTACCACGACCAAATGACCTGCAACACATGCATCGACCACCCCCACCTCCAGCTCTATCCCCACCTCACCAAATTCCCAATCACCCGTCGACACGACCACTCCTACCTCCTTGTCCACCCCGGCAACCTACCCATCACCCATTGTCACAACTCCCTACACTTTCGTCAGGGGAGCATCTTGTCGCAAATGACTGCAGTTCCGGAGACAATACCCAAAACCCAACGAAACGAACAATACGAGGGCAACTCCCAGCACGCTATAAAGACTTCGTTATGTGCCAAAAAACAAAATAAATAATACACAACACCAAAAAAAAAAAAAAATACGCACGCAAGCAAGCACTAACAACATAGCAACTTCAAATCATGGTAAGATCTGGGGGAGCTGTTACAAGACGAGATCTTGCCTTGATTTGACAAAAAAAACAAAAAGAAAGAAAAGAAGAAAAGAAAAGAAAAACGGAAGTTAACACTTCGAGTTCTCAACTCAAAATGAAAAGTTAGTTGCTCACGCATGGGCTCCGCGCAGAACTTCCGTTTGCGATAAATTAATAAAAAAAAAAATACATTAATAAATATCCAATCGGAACGCTTCCCGCGGGGCACAAAAATTGCCGTTCTGAGCCTACAGAAAATGTATAAATAGACGGACCAAATAATCATCAGTCAGTCGCGTTCCTACACCACAGACTTGTTCCTTCACACGACCCGTGTTAAGGATTCTACGCACCGTCCGGCGCCTGTCATCCGATACATCAAACGATCGCCACCGCTAAGAACATTGTCCTAATTCCGAGAAAACCATCCCTTCACCACGGGAACTTTGTAACTATCCCTTCACCACGAGACAAGTACAGTACATGAACTTTGTGACTACTACCACTGAATTCATTCTTCAACTGTAAACATATTTCTCCATTCTACTCTCTGTACTTAATCTATTTATAAAATTTTTCTATAACATCATTACTGTGTTATTGTGAGTATCTATACGTTCTTTGTTTTGCAACCATACGCATTTCTCGCCCACAACTCAGAATATAACATGCAGCTTTGGGGAATGTGGTGTACCCCTTTATTGCCATCGCTCTCAGGTTCACTCTGGCCTGGAGTGGTAGCACCTGATAGGGTCCTATCTATGGGTCAAATAGAACTAAATGGTGTACTTTAAACTGAATTGTTTAGATAGAACTATTTTGACATTTAAACTGTGTACTTACATTAAACTGAATTGGTTGAAATAAAGCTGTTTACATGTATAAAAATGGATTTGACATTAAATAACCTACAATGGTTGATATGCCATAAAACCACACCAAACCATAAAATAAGCATGAAAATTGGGAGGTTTTTCTGCTGTCCCCATGTCTGTCTGTGTGTGTGTGTATATATATATATATATATATATATATAATGTCATAGGATTTGAATTGGATTAACATAGTTTTTGCAGCTCCAGGAGAATGGTGGCATTTTTTAATAGTTGAAATCAAAAAGTGACTGTTTTGTCTTATTCCTTTTAAATCTATTTATTTATTTTGTATTTACATGACTTACGTAAAACTATATTTTGAAATATATCTACATTTTTGTTTAAATCATCTATTTATTTATGATTTTTTTTTTATTTGCATATTTCATAGTTTACTTTTTCACTTCAAATCATTTATTTTTAATGTCTGTTCAAAGAATACTTTCTCTACCCAAAATTCTAAAAAATCAATGTCCTTCCAGTTTAAACTATTTCAAATATTTACTCTATCATTGATATTGAGTACTTTATAAATATAACAAACTATATATATATATATGTGTGTGTGTTTGCTATATTTATAAATAAAGTGCCCAGTATTGGTAATAGACTATGTATATTTAAGTTAGGATAGCTTAGACATAGTCAATGGCTCTGTTGACTGACAGTTTCTCACCTATGCAATCATTGGTTTGGTTGGGTTTTATGTCATATCAACCATTGTAGGTTATTTAATGCCAAATCCACTTTATACATATTTATTAGATATATATGATTTGTAAATATAAGTCAACAAAGTTAAATGGTCCCAAGTATTGCTATGAATTGATTACAAGAAATAAAACATCAATCATTTGTTTACATACAGTTAAATAATCAGGTCTATTTCAAACAATTCAATTTATCATAAGTCGTTTGTTTTCACAGTTTAAATGTCAAACAGTTCTATTTGATCCATACATAGGACCCTTTCAGGTGCTACCATTTCAGGACAAGAGTAGACCTGGGAATGATGGCAATGAAAGGGTGTACTTTGCATTTCTCAAAGCTCCAGCATTACTGGAGCCTCACCATTAGATTGTTTAATGTCATATCCAGGACACTCACTGAGGGAGTCTTACACCTCTGCAGAGATGCAGTCAGTGTATTCTGCAGCCCCAGCTGACTGGGTTGTATGCAATTATTGAACCAATATATATATATATATATATATATATGTTACTCTACATAAACCTATTCAAAAATCACAGCTGCTAGCAGAAGGTGTATATATCTGAAGCATCAATTGACAGACTGATCTGTTATATTTCTCTTGTATGGGGTCTTTTAATACATTCCTTTCATAAGGTGAATGTTTGGGCATAACCAACCATATGACTTATTCCAAACACACACACACACACACACATTCACACAAATGCATATATATTAATTGCATCATCTTGTAATCCATAACAGGTATGCTTTACTCTTAGTGAAAATCTTCATATTGAAAAGAAAATAAAAACAAACAGATCTAAAAGAAATAAAAGGTAATATAATTATATATATCTTTATATTGTTGTGTTAGGTATCATATAGGACACAAACATTGGAGAAGGGTTGATCATTGACAGGCATTTCTGAGAAAAAAAACAGATACCAAATCTCCTTAACAGTTGTATATATAACTTTTATTATTACTTTCAAAGGCTTCTCTTGCATAAGAATTTTCAGGTTGTTAGACCAGTTGTTTGGAGGAAGAAATCTTTGTTAACCATGAATTCCACCCTGAAAAAATATTATAGATTATTAGGTATTATTTACTGCTATTGGGAGATAATAAATAATTATCTCCCTTAGAGAATGGGCATGTCCTTTGGGTATTTTGAAGAAAGTCACATGATGGTCCCAGAAGTTCACATTCACTCTCTTTTGCTTCTGTACTTTAAAGAGTAGAGACTTCTTTTCGGTATCATTACTGTTTATCATAATCAAATAAACCTTTTTCCCTCTTCCACATTCTGTTTATTTATATAATAATATGAACACACTTCTGGCTGTTCGGACACATTTTTGTATTCTTTTCAATATTACTTGTATGTGTATTATATATCAAATATTTCTATATGTGTAAATTAGCTTATCTTTCCTTCTGTTTATTCAGTGTTAGTATATCACAAATATATTAATGTTAATATTTGTCCCCGGCGAGTGGGAACTCCACTAAATATCTTCCCTACTTCCAAGTAACCCAATACTGCCAAACTCTACAGCAGTGAAAGACTGTAACCAAAAATATAGATGTATATCAGTCCAAGCATAAATACACTTTATTTATATAACACATCACTCAATAAGTCCCAGGGCTGACATATAGATGGTACCACTAATAAGAAATCCATATGATTTTTATAAAGTACTAACCTTCAAATGGTACCTGTCAAAATTTGAGCCCAAATGTCATACCAAGGACTCAAAAAATGGTACATGATGCCTTCTTGCTTAACACTCAGTATTATAAGGTACGGATCAAGGGTAAAGTGGAGCAATCCAAAGAAAGGAGTAGCACCCTCTCCTACACCTTACTGTAGTAGCTATCGAAAAGGGAGTCTTCAGGTCACCCTCGACTACGGTCACCAACTTTACTTACTGTTGCAAATTTTCAAAAATAGAAAAATCTGAATTTCACGTATTGATAAAGCATTGCTTTCTGATGAGAAAAAATACTGTTCAAGCAAAGCAATGGCTTAATATGTGTTATTCGGACTCTGCTCTGTCAGAAACAATGGTTAAGAGTTGGTATGCTGACTTTAAACGCAGTCGTACAGGCACAAATGATGCTGAATGCTCAGGTCACCCCAATTTGGCAGTTGTCTTGGAAAACACCCAAAAACTCCACAAATTTGTTTTGGCCGATCGTAAATTGAAGTTGTGTGAGATCAAAAACAACAATACGTCAACGACTCAGAGCATTGTTTGCAACTGTTTCAACACAACAAAAAGGAGTTTTTGCATTATTATATGACAATGGATGAAACATGGATCTACCACTTCACTCCAGAGTCAAATCAGCAGTCAGCTGAGTGGACAAGAGTAGGTGAAAGCTGTCCAAAGCAACCAAAGATGCAAACATCAGTAGGCAAGGTTTTGGCCTCCATAGTTTGGGATTCACTAACTATTTTGTTCATCGATTACCTTTAGAAAGGAAGAACCATCAACAATGAATTTTATGTAGCATTATTGGTGTGTTTGAAGGAAGAAATCGCAAAAAAAACAGCCACATATGAAGAAGACAAAGTGCTCTTTCACCAAGACAATGCACCGTGTTGCAAGTCGCTCGCAATGATAGCAAAACTTCATGCATTGAACTTCGAATTGCTTCCACACCTACTTTATTCTCCAGACCTGGCCCCCAGCAACTACTAGCTGTTTGCAGACCTCAAAAGAATGCTCCAGGGAAAGAGATTTGGCTCCAATAAAGAAGTGATATAGGAAACTAAGGTGTATTTTGAGGCCAAAGACAAATCGTTTTACAAAAAAGGCATTGAATTGTTAGAAAACCATTGGAATCAGTGTATC